>OX637462.1:51052078-51394271 GCA_951799995.1 Trifolium subterraneum | reverse complement strand
GTTAAAATTCTTTCCTGCCTCTGTCATTATATATGTTCTTATTTCTCTCTTTTTTATAGAGGAGACTTATGGTTTGTTAATATCATCTTTCTATTCTCCTTTTGTCGGTTTTCTTTTTTTTAAAAAAAAGCATCGATTTATATATTGCTTTGTTTATTTACATCATTGTTTGTTTCATGTTAGTACAAATTTTTTAGGTTATAACATTTCATTCATATAATAATTAAAACTTTTCAGATTACTTTAGTTTTTTATATTGTTTCATTCATGTTAGTAAACACTATAAACATTCATATAAGAAATAGAACATTCTTTTTTTACTTTTTTAGAGTCTTTTAATTTTATTTAAAAAATAACATTGATTTATATTTTGCTTTGTTTTATTCATGGTTTTTTACGGTGTTGTTTTATTCATGGTAGTTGTAGTTTTTAGACTATAAATCTTCATATAATAAATATAACCCTTTTTTACTATAAAATTCATATGATAGATAGAACTTTTTTTACAGTATTATTTCATCCATGTTTGCACGTAGTTTTTATACTATAACATTTATATAATAAATAGAACATTTATAGAATCGGTTTTTCATGTTAGTACGGAGTTTTTATACTATAATTAACATTTATATGAAAAATAGAAACCAGTAAATTCTATTAGAATCTTTAGTAAAATTAACACAAGTACTAGAAAAATTTAATTTCGAGAAGTTTTTCCTGTTTGAACAACAATTTCGTGTGTGTATATATATATATATATATATATATATATATTTGGTGCAAGAAATAAACTAGTGTTTATTGAGTCTTGTTTTTTTACTAATAATAAATAAATGATTGTTTACTTGCATGTTGCAGTTATAAATACGCATACGTTGATGCTAATGGAAAAAGTCTTAATAAGATTTGAAATAGGAAGATTAGTACAAAGAAAAGACATTTTTTATTCTTTCAAATCTGACAAATGAAGATGATATCACAAAGATTTTCTATTTAAATATTCACATAATTAAGAATTGGATCCTATGTTATCATGCAAAAGTGTAAATTTTGGGATGCAAAAGTCACATAAAATCCGATTTTGCGAATTTTCTATTTATTATATGAATGTTCTAGTATAAAAACTACGTACTAACATGAATGAAACAATACTGTAAAAACAAGTTCTATTTATCATATGAATGTTTATAGTAAAAAAAGGTTATATTTATTATATGAAGATTTATAGTCTAAAAACTAAACTACCATGAATGAAACTATACGGTAAAAAAACATGATATATAAAACAAAGCAAATTATAAATCAATGTTATTTTTGAAATAAAATTAAAAGACTATAAAATACTGAAAAAGAATGTTCTATTTCTTGCATGAATGAAACAATAGAAAAAACTAAAATAATGCGAAAGGTTCTATTTATTATATGAATGAATGTTTATAACCTAAAAATTATGTACTAACATGAAAGAAACAATGTTGTAAAAAAACAAAGCAATATATAAGTCAATGTTAACCGACAAAAGGATAATAGAAAGAGAATATTAACAAACCATAAGTCTCCTTTATAAGAATGAGAGAAATAAGAACATATATAATGACAGATGTAGGAAAGAATTTTGACGCCATTGGAGAGAAGTTAAATTTTGATGGTGAATAAAACTAATGCAATGCACATATTTATAGTTGTGTATGGTGTATTTGAACCATTATTTTGGAAAGAAATCATCACTAAAACATAAATGCGCAAAATCATGTTCTCAATAGTTTGATTCAAAAATATATATCTATATATTTGATATACAAAAAAAAATTGATATATTCTCAATTTTTAATTGTGCAATTTATATATAATTCGGATTTTGATTATACATTCTAATTTTTTTATATAATACTTGTCGTTTGAAAATACTTGTCGTTTTAAAAAAAACAAGAAATTAAGAAATTGTATTTTTGCACCTTATTTTTCTATTATACCCTTATTTTATTTTATTTTTTGGAATATATTATGTACACAAAAATAGGAACAAAACAAATACAAAATAGGAACAAAACAAAAACAATACAAAGATTATAAGAAAAAGTTTAGTAAAAAAAAAAAGATACAATAAAAAGATTATATAAAATTTAGTCAATAAAAAAAGATTAGGAAGAAGTATATAATTGACAAAATATAACCTTAAATTATAAAAACGACAAGTAATTTGAAACAAGTTTTTTTTTCTTTCTAAAACGACAAGTATTTTGAAAGGATGGAGTAATAATATTCTATTCTTTTTTATTATAACAAATAGATGAGGGAAAAGACTAAAACAAATAATTATTTTTTTTGACATACAAATTCGGAATTTGTCATCAAATAGAATACTTTGAAGTTCACTGATAGGAGTCTCTAAATTATGAATAACAAAGGAACTTATCGTTCGTTTAGACTTCAATTTAGCTATAAATTCTTTCATTTCTATTATATTTTTTATGGAATTTTCCATTTTATTATATAAAATATTATAATATAATATTTTTTTTTATCAATATAATATACTTATATAGTCTATAGATCAATATTTCTTTATTTCCTAATATGTTTTCTTGGCTCATTGTTGATTGTTGCGCCAAAGGAATGTTATTTAATGCACTTACTAATTAAATAACAAAATATTTGATAATAAAAAATATAACAAAATATTCTCTTTTTTTTTTTGTTGATAACGTAGATTCACCTCAAATAAAAGCACTATTTAGGTTTGGTCTAGTGGTGAGGTCTTAACATTTGTAAACAAAAGAGATTCACCTCAAAAAGTGGGAGATGAGATTTCTAACCCTAGCTACATAATATACAATGAATGAATATAAATAGTATATGTAACAAAAAAAAATAGTAAGTGTATATATATATATATATAATAAATTATTTTTTGCCACATATCGGCTCCATGTTTATTTAATTTTTTTTCTTATTTTTTAAGTGTTGATTTAATTTGACATAAATATCTCATAAATATTTGTTTCTATTTTTCAAATGGATTTGTTTTCTTTCTATTTAGATACATATCTCTCAACAAACTATTCACCAACAAAAATACATCTCTCGACAGGCTGTATATTATTATTTTTGAATAATAATATGCTTAAATTAACGAAATAAACGAGAAATAATAGCACCCTTGCGATCTAAAACTACAAGAGCATGTAAAAAATTACAATCAGAATTAATTAAAACTGGGGAAAAGGAGCATTAAATCCCTTTTTGGCTAGGAAATCCGCACATGAGTTGGCCTCTCTGAAACAATGAATAGTGACAACTCAATATGAAAGATTTAGTAGATTAAAAATATCTTCTAGGAGAGTGTGAGATAAGATATGGTGGTAGAAGTAATGCCATTTAATTTCACAAATGTAATAATTGTATCTATGTTTTTTATACTTTTTAGAATGTGTTGAAAAGATGGAACTTGCAAAGTAGATTTCCATGGCATGATGAGGCAAATTAAATCTATTTGTTTTCTGCCTTTGGTGATTGCATTGCACGAGTAAGAGTGAAAAAACACGGTGATACTGATAACTTACTTAGAAATTAAGTAAGAAATTACGAATAATAGAATCCTGCAAAAATACAAACCAGAAAGCAGAACAGTTTTACAAATCAATTGTTTAAACTTAGTTCCATGAATTTCCATTATTTCAAACATGTAGGGAATTAGGCTGACCTTTAATTTATTCAATTATAGTTTATCCCTAATTTCCCTAATTCAAACCTATGTTATCATGCAAAAGTGTAAATTTTGGGATACTAAAGTTTCTAACTAAATTAAGGATTGGAACCTAAAGAACCCACTTGAAAATGACGCCTGAACTGTGCTAACGACATCCTCAAAGCTCAACTAAAACCATAATTTGCAGCTACAATACTTTAAAGCCGTAGCCCAAAATTCTGCATCAGACCCCAAGCTTCAATTGCTTCTCCCGAACTCATTACTGCTCTGGACTTGGGAAAATTCTTGGCTTTTTAGAAAGGAAATAAAAATGGAAATAAAATAGTGTTGGTTGTTTTGAGATTTGAAACTTAAACCTAAGGCATGTAATAGCTTCTAACTACAAAAATGGAAGAAAATGGCTTAGGAGGTGCTGCTGTGTTTTGGCGTGAGGGGAGAGAGAATGAGGAAAGAGAAATGGTTGTTGAAAATGACTACTCCCTCTATTCTTATTTATAAGTAAAATTATACTTTTTAGATTCATTCAATAATTGATGTCTTTAATCTATAATATAGACTAAATACATTAGTGATTCAACGAATCTGAAAAGTTGACTTTTTCTTATATTTAAGGATGAAGGAGTATTACTTGACTTGTTGTAGGTGTGGTCCCTTTTTAGAATAGTACCTCATGTTCCCACCAGGAATCGAATTCGGGTTCCCCCGAACGATCCGTCCTACGGGGAGCTCATTAACCACTTGAGCCCAATGAGGTTTGTACGATCCTTTTTTTTCCCCTCTACTTATCACCAAGGTGTACACGTGTCATTTAATTTTTCCTTCATACTTGTTCACTTATGACCAAATAATCTCTAATAATTACCTCTAATTCATATTCTTCTATTAATTAGAGTCGGGATGTTGCAATATAACAAAACAAACACAAAACAAAAAAAATAGTGCTAAGGTGAAGAAGAGAGTGAGGTGCGTGGGAGAGAAGAGAAGGAAGGGAAGGGAAAACTGAACCTCAATTTAGGGAATTCACTGCAATCCAAGTAAGGGGGTTAATTTTTTCGTTTAAGTTCGCACAACCTATTTGTGTATTGTTATTCAACTAGGAGTGCTGCTTGTATTAGAAATGTTAGTTCGGTGCATGCAACATCGCACAGAAGTTCTAGAGGATGCTTTTTGAGTTAGGAATCTAGGATGTTTTAGGTTCGATAAACATGCCACATATTCCATGGTATTCATTTAATTCCATTCAACAAAAATTATAGCAACAACCAAATAAATAAAAGTCAAATTAAAATAGGAAATAAAAGTAGGTTTAACTTTTACAGGATATAAAAGTAAGTCCAAAATTTGACCAATTATAGTTAAATGGATAAATCATAGGCCTAACTAACTTAATCTAAATTTTATTTTTTCATGATGTTGTCATCTAGAGCAATACAATGTTAATGTCTTGTTAGTATATTGGACTTGGAGCTGAAGGAAAAATCTTCAAATCTACAACTGATGGTTTGCTTTTAATCCCCAACAAAGCTAATTTAACCATTGTGTATTGGATTTGGTGCTTTAGGAACAGTCCTAAGCTCTCCGAAGTAACCATTGTGTGTTGGATTTGGAGCTTTAGGAACCGTCCTCAACTCTCCAAAGTAACCATTATGTATTGGATTTTGAGCCTTAGGAACCGTCCTCAACTCTCCGAGGTAACCATTATGTATTAGATTTGGAGCCTTAGGAACCGTCCTTAACTCTCCGATGTTGCCATTGTGTATTGGATTCGGAGCTTTAGGAACCGTCCTCAACCCTCCGATGTTACATTATGTATTGGATTTGGAGCCTTAGGAACCTTCCTCAACTCTTCGATGTTGCCATTATGTATTGGATTTGGAGTCTTAGAAACCGTCCTCAACTCTCTGATGTTGCCATTGTGTATTGGGTCTGGAGCATTTGGAACTGTCTTCAACCCTCCGATGTTGCCATTGTGTATTGGGTCTGGAGAATTTGGAACCGTCCTCAACTCTCCGATGATGCCTTTATGTATTGGATTTGGAGCCTTAGGAACCTTCCTCAACTCTTCGATGTTGCCATTATGTATTGGATTTGGAGCTTTAGGAACAGTCCTCAACCCTCCGATGTTACCATTGTGTATTGGGTCTGGAGCTTTTTGAACTGTCCTCAACTCTCCAATATAGCCATTGTGTATTGGGTCTGGAGCATTTGGAACCGTCCTCAACCCTCCGATGTTGCCATTGTGTATTGGGTCTGGAGCATTTGGAACCGTCCTCAACTCTCTAATCAATGGTGATCCTTGCTGACCTACCTACAAAATAGATTTATAAATTTTAAATTAGACAATTTGTTCAAAAATATGGATTTCAATTTAGATCGTTGAATATATAAAAAAATATTTTATGTGAATATTTAAATAGATAATCTTTGTAATGTCATATTCATTGGTCATATTTAAAAGAAAAAAAAATTATGTCTTTTCTTTGTACTATATTAATTAATTAACTTAATTCAAAAAAAAAAATTAATTAATTAACTAATTAATATCTAATAAATTCTATGATAGTGTGACAAATATTCCTGTTTCGAATCTTAAAAATAGATTTTTATATTTAAATTAGATAATATGTTCAAAAACTTAGACTTTCATTTAAAATGTTGAATATATTAAAAAATATTATATGTGAATATTTAAATAAAAAATCTTAGTAATGTCATCATAATTTGTTAGATTTGAAAGAATAAAAAATATGTCTTTTCTTTATACTAACCTTCCTACTTTGAATCTTATTAAGACTTTTTCCGTTAGCATTAACACATGCATATTTAGAACTACAACCTGCAAGTAAACAATCATTTATTTATTATTTGTGAAAAAAAAAATGACTCAATAAACACTAGTTTAATTCTTGCACAATATATACACACACGAAATTGTTATTTGAACAAGAAAAATTTCTCCAAATTAAATTTTTCTAGTACTTGTGTTAATTTTAATAAAGATTCTAATAGTATTGACTAGCATAAAAACCGATTTTGCGAATTTTCTATTTATTATATGAATGTTCTAGTATAAAAACTACGTACTAACATGAATGAAACAATACTGTAAAAACAAGTTCTATTTATCATATGAATGTTTATAGTAAAAAAGGTTATATTTATTATATGAAGATTTATAGTCTAAAAACTAAACTACCATGAATGAAACTATACTGTAAAAAAAACATGATATATAAAACAAAGCAAATTATAAATCAATGTTATTTTTGAAATAAAATTAAAAGACTATAAAATACTGAAAAAGAATGTTCTATTTCTTGCATGAATGAAACAATCGAAAAAACTAAAATAATCCGAAAGGTTCTATTTATTATATGAATGAATGTTTATAACCTAAAAGTTATGTACTAACATGAAAGAAACAATGTTGTAAAAAAACAAAGCAATATATAAGTCAATGTTAACCGACAAAAGGATAATAGAAAGAGAATATTAACAAACCATAAGTCTCCTTTATAAGAATGAGAGAAATAAGAACATATATAATGACAGATGTAGGAAAGAATTTTGACGCCATTGGAGAGAAGTTAAATTTTGATGGTGAATAAAACTAATGCAATGCACATATTTATAGTTGTGTACGGTGTATTTGAACCATTATTTTGGAAACAAATCATCACTAAAACATAAATGCACAAAATCATGTTCTCAATAGTTTGATTCAAAAATATATATCTATATATTTGATGAACAAAAAAAAATTGATATATTCTCAATTTTTAATTGTGCAATTTATATATAATTCGGATTTTGATTATACATTCTAATTTTTTTATATAATACTCCATCCGTTTCAAAATACTTGTCGTTTTAAAAAAAAACAAGAAATTAAGAAATTGTATTTTTGCATCTTATTTTCCTATTATACCCTTATTTTATTTTATTTTTTGGAATATATTATGTACACAAAAATAGGAACAAAAAAAATAAAAAATAGGAACAAAACAAAAACAATACAAAGATTATAAGAAAAAGTTTAGTAAATAAAAAGATACAATAAAAAGATTATATAAAATTTAATCAATAAAAAAAGATTAGGAAGGAGTGTATAATTGACAAAATATAACCTTAAATTATAAAAACGACAAATAATTTTAAACAATTTTTTTTCTTTCTTTCTAAAACGACAAGTATTTTGAAACGGATGGAGTAATAATATTCTATTCTTTTTTAGTATAACAAATAGATGAGGGAAAAGACTAAAACAAATAATTATTTTTTTTGACATACAAATCCGGAATTTGTCATCAAATAGAATACTTTGAAGTTCACTTATAGGAGTCTCTAAATTATGAATAACAATGGAACTTATTGTTCGTTTAGACTTCGATTTAGCTATAAATTCAGCGGCTAAATTTCAGTTCTATTATATTTTTATGGAATTTTCCATTTTATTATATAAAATATTATAATATAATATTTTTTTATCAATATAATATACTTATATAGTCTACGGATCAATATTTCTTTATTTCCTTATATATTTTCTTGGCTCATTGTTGATTGTTGCGCCATACTAATTAAATAACAAAATATTTGATAATAAAAAATATAACAAAATATTCTCTTTTTTTTTGTTGATAAATTAGATTCACCTCAAATAAAAGCACTATTTATGTTTGGTCTAGTGGTGAGGTCTTAACATTTGTAAACAAAAAAGATTCACCTCAAAAATTGGGAGATCAGGTTTCTAACCCTAGTCTACATAATATACAATGAATGAATATAAACAGTATATGTAACCAAAAAAAATAGTAAGTATATATATATATATATATATATAATAAATTATTTTTTGCCACATATCGGCTCCATGTTTATTTAATTTTTTTTCTTATTTTTTAAGTGTTGATTTAATTTGTCATAAATATCTCATAAATATTTGTTTCTATTTTTCAAATGGATTTGTTTTCTTTCTATTTAGATATATATCTCTCAACAAACTATTCACCAACAAAAATACATCTCTCGACAGGCTGCATATTATTATTTTTGAATAAAAATATGCTTAAATGAACGAAATAATCGAGAAATAGTAGCACCACTTGCGATCTAAAACTAAAAGAGCATGTAAAAAATTACAATCATAATTAATTAAAACTGGGGAAAAGGAGCATTAAATCCCTTTTTGGCTAGGAAATCCGCACATGAGTTGGCCTCTCTGAAACAATGAATTGTGACAACTCAATATGAAAGATTTAGTAGATTAAGAATCTCTTCTAGGAGAGTGTGAGATAAGATATGGTGGTAGAAGTAATGCCATTTAATTTTACAAATGTAATAATTGTATCTATGTTTTTTATACTTTTTAGAATGTGTTGAAAAGATGGAACTTGCAAAGTAGATTTCCATGGCATGATGAGGCAAATTAAATCTATTTGTTTTCTGCCTTTGGTGATTGCATTGCACTAGTAAGAGTGAAAAAACACGATGATACTGATAACTTAGACCTAAGGCATGTAATAGCTTCTAACTACAAAAATGGAAATAAATTAGTGTTGGTGGTTTTGAGATTTGAAACTTAAACCTAAGGCATGTAATAGCTTCTAACTACAAAATTGGAAGAAAATGGCTAAGGAACTGCTATTGTGTTTTGGCGTGAGGGGAGAGAGAATGAGGAAAGAGAAATGGTTGTTGAAAATGACTACTCCCTCTATCGTTATTTATAAGCAAAATTATACTTTTTAGATTCATTCAATAATTGATGTATTTAATCTATAATATAGATCAAATACATTAGTGATTCAATGAATCTGAAAAGTTGACTTTTGCTTATATTTAAGGATGAAGGAGTATTACTTGACTTGTTGTAGGTGTGGTCCCTTTTTAGAATAGTACCTCATGTTCCCACCAGGAATCGAATTCGGGTTCCCCCGAACGATCCGTCCTACGGGGAGCTCATTAACCACTTGAGCCCAATGTCATGGTTTGTACAATCCTTATTTTGTCCCTATACTTATCACCAAGGTGTACACGTGTCAATTAATTTTTCCTTCATATTTGTACTTATTGTAACGCCCCAAAATTTAGAACTATTATTTTATTCTGATTTGACTTATTTTAATTATTGAATAATATTTATTAAGAAAAGAATTAATAGAAATATATCTTTTTTGAAAATATATTTTTTGGTCACATAGCTTAGGATATGTTTTAAATTATAAATTTTAGAGATATGCTTTAGGAATATATTTGAGAAACAAAGTTTGTTAAGATATGTTTCGGAAACATATTTTGGAAAGATATATTCTAATTTTTTGAAACAAAATAATAGATCTTTTAGAAAATTAAATTTTGAAACAAATTAGTAATAGATTGACATTACTTTTATAATTAAGAAAAATCATTATAAATAGAGAAGGTTAAAGAGGAATTAGCATGAGCCACAAATAAGAAGGAGAGAAATCGGGAGAAGAATCTCTGAAAAAATCTAAGTATCTACAGGTTGTCGATTTTTCGAGTTCGAGAAGCCCGCTCTGATCGTGACACTTGGGAAAGATTCTTAGAGTCAATGATATTTTATGACTTGTAATCTCATGTAGTTACTCCTCTTTATAAAGACAAAAATTTAGTGGTGCTTTTTAATGAAATAAAGTCCTTTATTTTAGTTATTTAATTGTTAAAAGTTTGGGAAGTTACACTTATGACCAAATAATCTCAAATAATTACCTCTAATTCATTTTCTTCTATTAATTATAGTCGGGATGTTGCAATATAACAAAACAAACACAAAACAAAAAAAAATAGTGCTAAGGTGAAGAAGAGAGTGAGGTGCGTGGGAGAGAAGAGAAGAAAGGGAAGGGAAAACTCAACCTCAATTTAGGGAATTCACTGCAATCCAACTAAGGGGTTAATTTTTTCGTTTAAGTTCGCATAACCTATTTGTGTATTGTTATTAAACTAGGAGTGATGCTTGTATTTGAAATGTTAGTTAGGTGCATGCAACATCACAAAGAAGGTCTAGAGGATGCTTTTTGAGTTAGGATTCTTACATGTTTTAGGCTCGATAAACATGCCACATATTCCATGGTATTCATTTAATTCCATTCAACAAAAACTATAGCAACAACCAAATAAATAAAAGTCAAATTAAAATAGGAAATAAAAGTAGGTTTAACTTTTACAGGATATAAAAGTAAGTCCAAAATTTGACCAGTTATAGTTAAATGGATAAATCATAGGCCTAAACTAACTTGATCTAACTTTTATTTTTTGATGATGTTGTCATCTAGTGCATTACAAAGTCAATGTCTTGTTAGTATATTGGACTTGGAGCTGAAGGAATAATCTTCAACTCTTCAACTGATGGTTTGCTTTTAATCCCCAACAAAGATAATTCAACCATTGTGTATTGGATTTGGTGCTTTAGGAACAGTCTTGTCGCGGTGATTTTTGGAAGTCGAGTTATTAATTAACTTCGGATCACAATTTGATATTCCACCACTGATCTTTAATTTATCCGAGAGAAAGGGAAAAAGTTCAAAAAAACCCTATTTTTGGAGATCAAGGTTTGGCGGTTAGTTATACGAAGGGAATGTACTAGCACCCTAAGTATCTATAGTATCCTATAAGAACTTCTTGTTTTTATTCTAACTTTGCGCTTAATTTTAATTGGTTGTAAAAAATGTATAATGTAGGAATTAAGGTGATAAATAAGAAAGGTTTAAAGTGAAAAAGAAGAAAAATGTTTTTTGTTGATTTTATTTAAAGTGAAAAAGAATAAAAAATGTTTAAAGTGAAAGTCTCATGCCTATGTACCTGAAGAATCAAAATCTCGTAGTTCGGGGTAAAAATTACGAGTAAATTTGTTTGTTTAATTTTAAGGTTTTGAAAATGGTTTTAAAGACCAAAAGCCAAAAGTGGCAAAATGTGAGTTTGATTGATGTTAGTTTATGAAGAAAGTCTAAATGGTTAAATTGATTGAAGTTTGATTATGAAAGGAGACGTGAACACTTGGTTTAAAATCTAAGGTTTTTTTTTAGAAAAGGTTTTGAGTGATAAAAGACACTTGGTTTAAAATCCAAGGTTTTTGCATGATTAAAGATGTATGATTGAAGAAAATGCACTTGGTTTAAACTCCAAGGTTTTTGCGATAAAAGAGCACTTGGTTTAAAGTCCAAGACACTTGGTTTAAAATCCAATTTTTTTGCAATAAAAAGAACACTTGGTTTAAAATCCAAGGTTTTCACGATAAAAGAAGCACTTGGTTTAAAATCCAAGTTTTGCAATAAAAAGAACACTTGGGTTAAAATCCAAGGTTTTCACGATAAAAGAAGCAATTGGTTTAAAATCCAAGACACTTGGTTTAAAATCCAAGTTTTGCGATAAAAAGAACACTTGGGGTTAAAATCCAAGGTTTTCACGATAAAAGAAGCACTTGGTTTAAAAATAAGATGTTAGGTTAGTGAGTTAGTAACAATAATTAAAAATAATGAGCATAAATAAAATGTTAAGTTAGTGAGTTAGTAACAAAAATAGATAATAAAAATAGAGCATAAATAAAATGTCAAGTTAGTGAGCACAAACAAAAAAACAAAAAAACCTCAAATTAGTACTTAGTTTGGATTAAATAGCTCATTGAAGCTAATTCTATAAGCACTTTTATCATAGGTTAAAAAATAAAATAAAATAAAAATAAAAAATAAAGAAAACAGAGGGGGGTGCAGAAAGCATTACGAAGACATATGGGGGTACAGAAAGCAAAAAACAGAAGACCAGGCCCAAGGCCCAGTCTGAGTCAACAGAAAAAAAAAAACAGTCAATACAATAATAATCCAGTGTGACGCACTGGAATTGCCTCGCGATTTACCACCGTCGGATCTTCATTTAATGAGATCTGACGGGCACGATTATCAGCAAACGCGTGTCATTGGATGGATCGAACGCACGCGATTTAAACTGGCAGAAAGGGAAGATCACCCATGGATCTTCTTCTCCGGCAACCACAACAATTTCCGGTGACTATTCCGGTCAACGGAGTTCCAAAACGGACGCGAAATCACCCAAGTTATATACCGTTCTCTTCGTTTTTTCGCGTAGATTTCAAAAATGACATTAGTTTTTTCAAAGCATGCTTAGAAAATGAAAAACGAAGAGAAAAAATTTAAACTTGAAAATACAAAATCACTATACAGTTCGAAATAACCCAAATTGATCAATGGAAAAACTTTATAATGTGCTTATGAACGTAAATCGAGCGAGAAAAACCTTTGGGAAACTTCGAATTGTTCTATTGGATGTACACTTTTTTTGAATTTTTGGGTGGTTTATTCTTCAAATATATCAAGTTGAGATTGTGGTTTATGGTTGGGAAATGGTTACTATAAACATGTATGGATGATTGGTGAAGAGAATTTGGAGTTTTATTTGTGTTTATGATGAAAATGAAAATTGAAGAAAATGTGAAAATGAAGAGAAATTTTGGGTTGTTGTTGGTGTGATTCTTTTTCTGATTTTCGTCCCCCCTTCTCTCTCATCAAGTAATGGTCCTATTTTGTGATTTTTTTGCACATGTGTAGTGATTTTTGTGTGGTGAGGTGGTGAAAAAGAACCTTCTATTCTCAATTGTGATTGGAATTAGTCAATGATTTTTTTGATTTTGGTTTGTATTGAAAATGGGTGAAAAATGATTAAAAATGAATTATTGTAAAAAAGTGAAAAATGAAATAATAGGGGACAAGGGGTAAAATGGTCATTTTTTGGGCTTTATATCAAATGAGTATGAACAAAACAAATTTTATGTAAAAGAGAAAAAATAGAAAAGATAAAATTTGAGGTTTCTTGCAAATGAAGAAACTTTTTTGTATTATTTAGTAAAAGGATAAAATTGGAAAAAAAAAAGTTTAAGAATAAATGTTGGTAAAAAATGAAATTTTAAAATAAATGGTGGAAAAATAAATGCAAAAAACTAAATAATTATTAATCTAAAATTAAATGCGTTAAGCAGCGTAAATGGAATAAAATACTAATTTTTACATTTTTTCTAATTTTAATGAATAAAAAATGATAAAAAAAAAATATAAGGTATAAAAATGAAAAAAAAAGAAATCAAAATTTAGGATGGTCAAAAAATGGGGTATGACAGATGCCCCTATTTAAGTTTCTTCTACCGGAGATTATAAAGAAAAAGATGATTTTTTGATGATATTTTTGTTTTGGTTCGACGGTGGAAGAAACTTAAATACAGAGTACACCATTTTTTTGACCGGCCTAAACTATAAAATGCTATGATATAATGTTATGAGTGTTATGCTCATGAGTGTTTGAATGTAATGAAGATTATTTGATAAAAATGATGAAGACAGAAAGCGATAAAGTCCTGTACGTGGACAGAAGTAAAGACGGAAAGCAATAAAGTCCTGTGTGCGGGCAGAAGAGATAAAGTCCAATGTGAGGACAGAAGCAATAAAGTCATGTGAGGACAGAAGTAAAGACAGAAAACAATAAAGTCTAGTGTAGGGATAGAAGCAATAAAGTCCAATGTGAGGACAGAAGTAAAGATAGTGTCTACCAACATTGTGGGATGGTAAGGACACAACAAGGAAATAAATTGTCTGCTGTCATTGTGGGAGAGCGAGACAACAAAAGAAAGATAATGTCTACCGTCATTGTAGGAGAGCAGGACATAACAAGAAAAGATATTTGTCTTGTCCAGACGCGCTGGAGATGACCTCTTTTGGGGAAATTAACCGTAAGTTTGCAGTTGATTGTTTGCAAAACCAGCTACTTGGAATATGTTTGATGGAGACATCTCCAGACCAGACATACTGGGGATGACTCTTTTTTTGTGATGTATGAATGATGGAGACATCTCTGGACCAGATACACTGGGGATGACTCTTTTTTTGTGAAATATGATTGATGGAGACATCTCTGGACCAAATATACTTGGATGACTCTTTTTGTGATGTATTGAAGCAAGACACATGATGGTCAAAACAATATGTGTGAATGATTTTGTGTGCATGTTGCATGTGAATATGAATGTATGTATGAATATGTGGATGATTGTATGTATGTATGTATGTATGTATGAATGTATGTTATGAAGCTTGTATTTGTATGATTGAATGATATTTGTACATGACTGGATGAGATAAAAGTTTGATCAGGCAAGATGGGCATTGGGTCGGCGTATCCGTACAACCACTCAATAGTTCTCCACTGGGGACAACACCCTTATAGGTGAAATAAATCAGATCCTTGGGGTAAAACCCGGTATGGTATGTCAATCCATGGTAAGAATGATTGCTTCTTGGGGTAAAGCCCGTCGGTCAGAGGTTTGGCAGAAGTCGCCATTTCGTATACTGAAACTGAATATTTTCTCATGGTCTTGTTTCGACAGTCATGGTTTTTGCTTTTTTGCTTTTTTCCTTTTTTGAAATCCCTAACTTTTGCCTGGATCGCCCTTTCAGGTTTTCAATCCACCGTGAATATATATCTCCTCTTTTTTGTGCCCCTAATTTTTGCCTGGATCGCCCTTTCGGGTTTTCAATCCACCGGTACACTCATTTTTTCCTAAGCCGCCTTTTCAGGTTTTCGACTTAGCGAGCTGTTCTTTTTTTTGCTTTTTTTTTTTTAGAAAGAATCAAGATTGATATGCTGATATGCAAATTTCTCAAAGAGATGCCATTTGTTATTTGAAGTGCAAACTTCCCAAAGAGATGCCATTTGCTGTTGAATGAGCCTCCCAAAACGGGTCTCAGCTTCTTCTTTCACTGGGGAAAAGAAAATCATACAAGCTTCTTAAAGATAACCACTTGCTGGAGATTACCAGAGAACAATCAAGTTCAGTATTCAATTGAGGAATGTTGGATCACATGCTCAGCATATTATAGTAACATACTATTTTAGGGGAAACTGCACATGTCCATAAAACCCAAAATATCAACTCGATGATTATTGGCTCAAGGAGGAAGAAACATAACAACTATCTTGGCAGATCTGGGTTGCCCCTGGAAACCACTTCAGGTGCCCCAAGTGAGTGAAACCTTGACTTCGAATCTATGAAGGGTATGCTCCTGGATGTAAAGACTTGCCCCTGATTGGCAGGTTCCTGAAGTAATTTGCCCCAAGTTAGGAGCGTTTTGAATTGATTTGCTCTTGATTAGACCAATTGATTGAATTTCCTTGATGCCAAATATAAATTTGCAAACAAAATTGTTTCTTTTGAAAAGTGTTTCTAATGTAATGTACATGCAAATTGTGGAATCGCAAAACTTTATATAAAACACATGTGGTGTGTGTAAAAGATAGTTACTCAACAAACAAGTGGAGTCAGGTTTAACAATAATTTTGCTGATTATGCTTTCAAAGTAAACCTAACTTCAATTAGGTCGTTTGAGGGTTATAACGTGGCCTGGTTCATGGTTTTGAAAAAAAAAAAGATTATTAGGCTCAAAATTATGTTTTAACCCACCCACTTCTTTGATGTCCTTCAATCCTACTTTCAATTAATTCATCAGACACGCTTTGGTTGACAAGAGGATTTATTTTGACAATGATGTTTGAGGTTGACGCTTTGGTCGAAGCTTTGACGAGATTCTTGAAGTGACAATCACTTTTTTTCATTCACAAGCTTATCTTCAACATTTTTACTCTTAATCCCTTATTTTTGCATGGACCAATTCTTTTGGTTTCGCGATCCATCGGGATGCCTGAATTCCACCTAAGTCTTTTTACTTAGCGGGCTTTTTGTTTTTTTTTTTCTTGTCTTGTTTTTTTTTTTTTTTTTTGATGTAGGATGTTTGTGACTGTCACATGCTATTGTGGGTTTTGTCTACTCATGACTTCCTCTATCTCAACAGATTTACCCTCTTGTATTGGAATGTATCATTGAATTAATTGAAAGACTACCCTGCCCCGGGTTAAGATTAAGGGTTTTTTTTATATAGAAAGAACACCAACTTCTGGCTCAAAGGGGTTGACCACGGATTATCTCCTTATTTCTCCGGTGTTTGGAAATTGAAACAATGCCTTACATCAACAACCAAGTCTTACTAATGAAAGCATATATCAGCACATATCAGAAATTTTAAACATTTAGTTTACATCATCCTCCCCTCAAGTTTGTTAACAGGAAAAGTGAAAATAGAAAAACATTGTCATTTGTGATGACACAAGAAAAGAGTAAATACGAATGGATGAATTCCAAAACATGCATGCTCATTGTTTAAAAATACTAATTAAAAGATACAACCTTAAAATGCAAATAAATGTTTGGCAAGAAAGAAATTGCAATTGGAAAATTAAAGGCCTAGTGATCCTAGGGACAAGCTTCTTGATAATCTTGAATTAAAATGACGGAGGACCCATGATTAGGCAGAGGATGAACTTTGGACATTCGAGCTTGGATCATTAAAAGATAACATGTTGGTACAGACCAAATTCTGAACCTCCTTCTTAAGAGCATAATAGTGTTAAACATCATGACCGGGTGCCCCTTGATGGAAAACACAAGTAAGATCAGTGCGATACCAAGTAAGTAATACTACTGGTACAGGGGGAGGTGTGAAAGTGCGTGGACAAAACACAAGAAGGGGGGTTGAATTGTGTTTTGGATATTTTTAAAAACTTTCCAAGATATATAAAATCTTTTCAGAGTCTTTAAAGTACAGCGGATTATTCACACAATTAACTTATGGCGTTATGAATGATGAAGGAGTAAACGAGAGAGTGAGAGAGAGAAGAACACACAACAATTTATACTGGTTCCCCTCACAAATTGAGAGTACTCCAGTCCCCTTGTTTCCAAAAGAGTTTCACTATAATCACTAGGATTACAATAGTTGCTCAAGCACACAAGCTCAAGACTTCCTGCTCTTAGTCACACAAGACATAGAGACTTCCTTGCTTTGATCACACAAGATCAAAGACTTCCTTGCTCAAGCACACAAGCTTGAGACTTCCTGCTCTAAGTCACACAAGACAAAGAGACTTCCTTGCTCTGATCACACAAGATCAGAGGCTTCCTTGCTCAAGCACTCAGGCTCAAGACTTCACTGCTCTAATCACTAAGACTGAGACTTACGTGCTTCTACACTAAGCAGAAGACTTTCTTGCTTCTACACTAAGCAGAAGACTTACTTGCTTCTACACTAAGCAGAAGACTTACTACTAACTTAAGAGTTTAAAACTTATTACAAACATAATAACTTCAGAGGCTCTAAGCTAGTTTCTATGCTCACTTCATTTGAGAGATATTATCTATTACAATTCAAATTCTCACTTTCTTCTGAGAGATTTTATCTAATGTTGAGCGCTAGTCTTCAATTCTTTCTTTGGCATATCTATATGAGTTGAGAAAGACATTGAGACGTTGGAGAAATTCCCGTTGCAACTTGGACAGCTGTAGACATTAAGGATCTGTTGAGTAAAGCCACGTATTCCTTTGCAGAGAAGCTTCACCTTTGCTGTCTGTCCAATGGTACAGTTATAAGGTACAACTAGCTCCTAGAGAGAGGGATCACATCCTTTGTGACCGTTGCATTTTAGTTGACCTTAGAACAAGTCATCAGGCTTGATAAGTTGTAGTTGATGTAGCCCTTTGATGACTGGGAATTCCTTTGCTTCTGATGAACCTTTGATAACTTGGAGTCTGATTGGTCTTTGAATAGTTGGCCTCTGATAGTCCTTCGTAATTCAGCTTCTGAATGCCTTCATCCTCTGAATGACTTATGACTATCAGACAGCCTCTGAACTCTTGTAGGCCTCTGAACATCCTTGAGCTTCTGAACTCCTCTGAGTCCCTGAACAACTTTCAGACGTTCTGATCTATTTTGAGCTTCTGAACTTTGTATAGCTTCTGACCACGTTGTAGCATCTGAACTCTTTCAGAGTCTTAAATATTCAGACTTCCATTGGTTTCATCAGAGTTTAAATTAAGTGTGCTCTTGATTAAACGTTGAATTCTCCTGCACTTAATTTAAACATTAGTACCATCAATTGTCCATTTAATACTTTGTTATCATCAAAACTTAAGGGTGTGTATTAACACTGTCATACCCCATTTTTTGACCGGTCGCTTTTATACGTCTTTTTAAGACGGATTTTTTGTGTTCATTTCTGACGAAATTTCGGCAGAGAGGTATTTTAAAATACCTCATTTTTGTGTTCATTTATTATTTATATTATTATTATTATTATTATTATTATTATTATTATTATTTATTATTATTTTGCTTTTTCGTTTTTATTTTTTTTATATGAATATATAAATCAGTTTTTTTTATTTTTATTTGTTTTATTTGTTTGTTTATTTTCCTTTTCTGTTTTTTTAATTAATTCAAAAATCATTTTTTTGGTCCAAAGTCAACTTCTCTTCTACAAGAGAAACAGAACACTTTTCTGCAGAAAAGCAAAAAAAGGCATTGTACTTGTTTGTCCAAAATTCAGTCTTTGTCCCTTTGTTGAGTTTTGCAAACCCTAGCTTTGGGTATATATCAGAGAAGAAATCAGAACAGAGAGGAGGAGGGGAGCCGCAGAGGAAGTTTCATGAAACAGAACCAAAAAACTCAAAAAAAATAATCAACATCACAATAACATCATCAACAGTTCATCGTTAACTTTCGTTACCAGCATAAACCAAATCAAAAAACCATCATCTTCTCAAATCATCATCAACATTTTTTCAGATCCAAACCAGAACACAAAACCAGAACGAAAACCAAAACCCTCCTCCATCAAACCCAGAAATCATCCAAACCCATAATCATTCATCCAAAACCGAACCCAGAAACGAAACCGAACCATTCAAAATCAAATCGAACCCTCACAAACAGAGATAAACCGAAATCAAAAAAACAAAGGAAGAGAAGAAGAACGAAAACAGAAGCAAGATCAGAAGGTCTTTTTTCCCCTTTCCCGTTCTGTGTTTCTTTTGCTCGATTTGGATCATAGTTTGATCGTTTGTTCATTTCAAGTTCGGTTTTGGATTTAAGAGTTAAATTTAAGTGAGTTTGATGTTAAAGCATTTTTGAAAAGAAGAGGTTTGGATTGAAACCGTGAGAGAAGGAAGAAGAAGGTAAGGACGGCGGCGAGGAAGAAGAGAAAGAGAGAATTTTGTGAAATTGTGATTTTTTTAGGGTTTCTTTGTATATATACCCATTACGGATCCTGTGTGCGCTGGTGCATGGCCTTACGGTGCACCAGCGCGCCTGAAACCTTCAGATCGTGATCAGACGTCCCAGATCTCATCTGGTTATGATCAAATCGTGGCTGTTTGATTTAATCAGACGTTCCTGATTAAATCTGAACTTTCTCACATATCCTTTGGGCCTTCCCCCCACAGTCCAGGCCCCAAATCTCAGGGTTGCTTTCTACACCCCTTTTTCATTTCGTTTTACTATTCACACCCCCCTGTTTTAATTTTATTTTATTTTTTTAGCTTTTGAGATAAGTGCTTTTGGCATAAGCTATTTTAGCTATTATTTTAGCCAATCAAGCATGATGTTGAGGCTTATTTATTTTTCTATTTATTTGATATTTAGATTTGTTAATATTATCTAATGTCTTTGTTTATTTTTGTTAATTAATTTTATTTTTAAGCTTATGAGATAAGTGTTTTTGGCTTAAGCTATTTTAGCTATTTTTTAGCTTTGTAAAGCATGATGTCGAGGCTTACTTTCATCTTTTAGTTTCGTATTTATTTACTTATGCTATTTATCCATTGCATATCATATTTATTTCATTACATCGATTTATTCATCATTTTTTTTACCTTTATTTTATTATCGTAATATTGAGTATTTATCGCTTATTAATTGTCATTTATTTTTGCTCTTGAATTTAGGATGTAAATAGGCCAAATGTAAACTCTAAATAAAAGTGCATAGCATACCCCCTCTCTTGCATCATTTCATATTTATTTTCTTGCAAAGATTTTAGAGTGTGATTAGGCCAATGTACTCATAAATGAAAAATTGCATCTCATGCATATTTATTTTTTATCGCATTCCGTCCATATGCGTAATTTTAAATTCCGAGGGAAAAGACGCCGTTTTGATCAAAATATCATTACGGATTGTCTTCGCGCTTAATTTGCTCATTGCGACGTTATTATTTTTCGCGCTACCTTTTTATTAATTTGGAACCCAACATTCCAATGAAAATAATTAATCACTTTATTCTCAAAAATGAGGTCAACCCCTATTCAAAAATAACTAGTTATTTTATTCTAAAAAATGAGGTCAAAACCTCTTTCAAAAAATATCAACACAATTTCTTTTCAACATCATCAAGCATCAAAATATTTTGTCATCATGCATTTTTCAAAACTTTGGACTTTAAACCAAACGTTTCTTTTTACCGCGAACTTGGATTTTAAACCAAGTGTCTTGGAATTTAAACCAACGGCGTCTTTTATCGTAAAAACCTTGGATTTTAACCCAAGAGTTCTTTTTAATCTCAAACTTGGATTTTAAACCGAGTGCCTTGGATTTTAAACCAATAGCTTCTTTTATTGCTAAAACCTCGGATTTTAACCCGAGTACTTTTTTACCGCGAACTTGGATTTTAAACCAAGTGTCTTGGACTTTAAACCAACGGCGTCTTTTATCGTAAAACCTTGGATTTTAACCCAAGAGTCTTTTTATCGCAAAACTTGGATTTTAAACCAAGTGCCTTGGACTTTAAACCAATGGCGTCTTTTATCGTGAAAACCTTGGACTTTAACCCAAGTGTCTTTTTATCATAAACTTGGATTTTTAAACCAAGTGCCTTGGACTTTAAACCAACGGCTCCTTTCATCGCTAAAACCTTGGACTTTAACCCAAGTATCCTTTTTTCTCGCCTAAAACTTGGATTTTAAACCAAGTACATTTGTCTCATTCATACATCATTAATCATGCATAAACCTTGGATTTTAAACCAAGTGTCTTTTATCACTTCAAACATTTTCTCAACAAACCTTGGATTTTAAACCAAGTGTCCGCGTCTTATTTTCTTAATCAAATCGCAATCAATTTAACCATATAGACTTTTTTTCACAAATTAACATTAATCAAACTCACATTTTGCCATTTTTGGCTTTTGGTATTTTAAAACCATTTTCAAAACCTTAAAATCAAACAAACAAATTTACTCGTAACTTTTACCCCGAACTACGGTGGTTTGATCCCTCGGGTACGTAGGCATGAGACTTGTCTCTCCAATCAATAAAATCAACAAAAACATTTTTCCTTTTCCATCACTTTAAACTTTTTTTATCATCACTTTAATTCCTAGACTTATACATTTTCACAAGCAATTAAAATTAAGCGCATAGATAGGATAAAAACAAGAGGTTCCTATAGAGTACTATAGATACTTAGGGTGCTAATACCTTCCCTTCGTATAACTAACCCCCGAACCTTGTTCTCTAAAAATAGGGTTTTTTTCGAATTTTTTCCCTTTCCCTCGGATAAATTAAAGATCGGTGGTGGAATATTAATTTGCGATTCGAAGTTAATTAATAACTCGATATCCAAAAATCACCGCGACAGAAATGGCGACTTCACTGGGGACAACCAAGCGGGTTGAACCTAACTTGTTTTAAATTACTATCTTCGCGCTATTATTCTTTTTTATGTGAATGTTTGTATATATATACTTGGGTTTGATTTTTGAGTGGTGAGATAAGTCCCCCACCCGGACTTGAGTGAACAAATAAGATAGGATAGTGGTATAATCATAATGTCTATCCGAGAGTAAGTCTCGGCCGTGGCATATGTGGTAACCACACTCAATTGAGGAACTTTGGAGGTAATAGTGCCAACATGAGTAGTCGTGTTTGACATTCTATCTTCAAGGAACCGACGATGTTGAGGATCTTTAGTTACACCTAACCCATCTTGGCCTCTTTAGGACGTAGTGCGGTGGCTAATCGAGAGTAAGTCTCGGATTGGTTGATACGCGATACTACACTCAAACGAGAGTTTTCTACGGATTTTGTTGGATCGGAAGTAGTTCCGTAACCCGATGATTTTCGGAGGAGGTCGAGGACTTTGAGAACTTGTTAGAACCCGTAATGCAGGTACACATGAACTCTAGTACATACCATATGGGAGGGTTTCACCTTTGACTCCAACATTATACTTTAACCCCACCATGTTTTCCGCATCATGCATGCATGCACTCATTCATAAATTATTTTTCCTCATCCGATATCGAAGAACTTAAACAAATTTTTTGTAAACATTCATTTCAAATGACACATAATAAATTTTTCTTTTTTTCTCCTTACAAAATCCATCTCTAAATATTTACAACTAATTTGAGGTAAGTCCTTCGATAACAAAAAAAAAAAAACATTGTATATTTTAGCATAAACATATCATGCATCATATAACATTCATGAGTTTCAAACAAATCGAGTCTCATATTCTTTCTCTCCTCTGTGTCCCAGTCAAAGTGGCCCGACGACCACGCCCACAACCATCTCGCACGTACAACACTCGAGCAAACAGGAAAAAGAGAATGGACCAAGTTGAACAAGAGAACGTTGAGCTCCATGGGGAAGTAACAACGCTCCGGGCTGAAATAGAAAAGCTAACCGCCATGGTGACATCGTTGATGGCTGCGCAGAATCTGCCATTAAGCCCTCCTCCTCAAGCTACAGTCATTTCTGAAATCGCCTCTGCTCCAGTTCCAGTGGTACCCGACAACACACATCAGCACGTCATGCCCGAAGGTTATCCTTGGGGCATGCCTATGAATTTTAATGAAGGGCTTCGACCCCAAGTTCCCGAGGTCCCCACTCCTACTTTGCCACATGCTACTGTTGTTCCCCAACCTAGGACGACTCTTCCTCAAGTCACTATGTGTGTCCCTCAGTCAACAATGACCATTCCAGCTTCCGTAGCTCACACCGTTCCTTATGTGAGCGAACCAGTCTATCATGCGGAGGATCCAGAGACTTATGGCCGTATGGATGATCTTCAGGATCAGTTTGATAAGATGCAGCTCGAGATCAAGGCCCTTCGTGGGAGGGATTTGTTCGGCAAAAACGCCCATGACCTTTGCTTGGTACCAAACGTTAGGATCCCACCTAAGTTTAAGGTCCCCGAGTTTGAGAAGTACAAAGGAAATTCCTGCCCTCAAAGCCATTTGGTAATGTACGCCCGAAAGATGTCCACTCAAACAGACAACCATCAGTTACTAATCCACTACTTTCAGGATAGCTTGACAGGTGCCGCTTTGAAGTGGTACATGGGTTTAGATGGTGCCAAGATCCAAACATTCAATGATTTGGGCGAGGCTTTTGTCCGTCAATACAAATACAATCTAGACATGGCTCCAGATAGAGATCAACTTCGAGGTATGTCTCAAAAAGATAAAGAGAGTTTCAAAGAATACGCTCAGCGATGGAGAGAGATTGCCGCTCAGATTTGTCCAACACTAGAAGAAAAAAAATGACCAAGATTTTTCAAAATACTCTTGATTCATTTTACTATGAACGAATGATTGCTAGTGCACCCAGTGATTTCACTGAGATGGTAAACATGGGGATGCGACTTGAAGAAGGGGTCCGACAAGGACGATTGACAAGAGAGAAAACTCCGACTAATACTGCC
This sequence comes from Trifolium subterraneum, assembly GCA_951799995.1. Classification (NCBI taxonomy): domain Eukaryota; kingdom Viridiplantae; phylum Streptophyta; class Magnoliopsida; order Fabales; family Fabaceae; genus Trifolium; species Trifolium subterraneum. Next base: position 51,369,953 of record OX637462.1, on the reverse strand, counting down.
AAAAGATATGGTAACAACTTTTCTGAGAAGAAAGAATCTGAAGTTGGCATGGTGGCTCAAGGAGGACATCATTCAAGAAACTCAGCTTATCAACATATTGCAGCCATAGCACTACCACCACAATACCCACAATCTCATCACCTACCATCTCCCCAACAATCATTCAATCATAACCGCACTCAGAAAAATCCTCCATTTGACCCCATACCTATGAAATATGCCGACTTACTCCCCGCCTTACTTTGTAAAAATTTTGTCCAGACGAGACCACCTCCACCTGTGCCAGCAGTACTACCTCCCTGGTACCGCAGTGATTTAACTTGTGCCTTCCATCAAGGGGCCCCTGGCCATGATGTAGAACGTTGTTATCCTCTCAAGAAAGCTGTTCAGGATTTAGTCCGTAACAAGGTGCTATCTTTCAAGGATGAGAACCCTAATGTTCAAAGTTCATCCTCTGCTTAATCATGAGTCCTCTGTCATTTTCAAGAGAATCAAGAAGATTGTCCCTAGGATCACTAGGCCTTTTATGTTCAAATGCAATTTCTTTCTTGCCAAGCATTTATTTACATTTTAAAGTTGTATCTTTTAAATTTAAATTTCTAAACAATGAACATGCATATTTTGGAATCCATCCATTCGTGTTCACTCTTTTTTTTTGTGCCATCATAAACGGCGATGTTTTTTTATTTCACTTTTCAAACTTGAGGGGAGGATGATGTAATCTAAATGTTTAAAATTGCTGATATGTGCTGATATATGCTTTCATTAGTAAATACCCGGTTGATGATGTAAGGCATTGTTTAACTTCCCACACACCGGAGAAGTAAGGAGATAATCCGTAGTCAACCCCTTTGAGCCAGAAGTTGGTGTTCTTTCTATAGAAAAAACAACCCTTAATCTTAACCCAGGGCGGGGTAGTCTTTCAATAATTCAATGACACATCCCAATACAAGAGGATAAATATGTTGAGATAGAGGAAGTCATGAGTAGCCAAAACTCACCATAACATGTGGCAGTCACAATTGTCTTACAACAAAAAAAAACACAAACAAAAACAACAAAAAAAGCCCGCTAGGTAAAAAGACTTAGGCAAAATTCAGGGCATCCCGATGGTTCATAAAATCTAAAAACTGGTCCATGCAAAAATAAGGGATTAAGAGCAAAATGTTGAAAACAAGCTTGTGAATGAAAAAGTGACTGTCACTTCAAGAACCTCATCCAAGCTTCGACCAAAGCGTCAACCTCAAACATCGTTGTCAAAGGAAATCCTCTTGTCAACCAAAGCATGTCTGATGAATTAATTGAATATAGGAATGAAGGACATCAAAGAAGTGGGTGGGTTAAAACAGAATTTTGAGCCTAATGATCTTTTCTTTTCAAAACCATGAACCAGGCCACGTTATAACCCTCAAAAGACCTAATTGAAGCTAGGTTTACTTTGAAAGCATAATCAGCAAAACTTTTGTTAAAACTGACTCCACCTGTTTGTCAAGTAACTATCTTTTACACACACCACATGTGTTTTCTATAAAAATTTCGATTCCAAAACTTGCATGTACATTACATCAGAAATATTTTTCAAAAGAAACAATTTTGTCTACAAATTTATATTTGGCATCAAAGAAATTCAATCAAATGGTCTAATCAAGAGCAAATCAATTCAAAGCGCTCCTAACTTGGGGCAAATTACCTCAGGAACCTGCCAATCAGGGGCACGTCTTTACATACAGTGGCATCCCTTCAAAGATTCAAAGTCAATGTTTCACTCACTTGGGGCACCTGAGGTGGTTTCCAGGGGCAATCCAGATCTGCCAAGATGGTTGTTATGTTCCTTCCTCCTTGAGCCAATAATCATCGAGTTGATATTTTGGGTTCTTATGGACATGTGTGTTACTATAATATGCTGAGCATGTGGTCCAATATCCCTCAATTGAATACTGAACTTGACTGTTCTCCAGTAATCTTCAGCAAGTGGTTATCTTCAAAAAGCTTGTATGATTTTCTTTTCCCCAGTGAAAGAAAAAGTTGAGACCCGTTTTGGAAGGCTCATTCATCAGCAAATGACATCTCTTTGAGAAGTTTGCATATCATCAGCAAATGGCATCTCTTGGAGAAGTTTGCATATCATATCAGTCTTTTTTCTTTCAATAAAAAAAAAAAGAAGCAAAAAAAAAAAGAACAGCTCGCTAAGTTGAAAACCCGAAAGGGCGGCTTAGGCAAAAAATGAGCGTCCCGTTGGATTGAAAACCCGAAAGGGCGGTCCAGGCAAAAATTAGGGGCAAACGAAAAAAAATATATTCTCGGTGGATTGAAAACCCGAAAGGGCGATTCAGGCAAAAGTTAGGGATTTCAAAAAAAACAGAAAAACAAAAAGCATGACTATTGAAACAAGACCATGATAAAATATTCGGTTTCAGTGTACAAAATGGCGACTTCTGCCAAACCTCTGACCAATGGGCTTTACCCCGAGAAGCAATCATTCTTAACATGGATTGACATACCATACCGGGTTTTACCTCGAGAATCTGATTTATTTCACCTTTAAGGGGTGCTGTCCCCAGTGAAGAACTATTGAGTGGTTGTACGGATACGTCGGCCCGATGTTCATCTTTTCTGATCAAGCTTTTGTCTCATCCAGTCGTGTACAAATATCATTCAATCATACAAATACAAGCTTCATAACAATCATTCATACATACATACATACATACATACGTACATACACATACATTCGTACATACATACATACAATCATTCACATGTCCATACATACAATCATTCACATATGTACACATACATTCATCTTTACATGCAACATGCACACAAATCATTCACACATACAACATTAACCATCATGTGTCTTGCTTCAATACATCAAAAAAAGAGTCATCCCCAGTGAGTCTGGTCCAGAGATGTCTCCATCACACATATTACAAAAAAGAGTCATCCCCAGTGTATCTGGTCCAGAGATGTCTCTATCATTCATACAAAAAAGAGTCATCCCCAGTGAGTCTGGTCCAGAGATGTCTCTATCATTCATACAAAAAAGAGTCATCCCTAGTGAGTCTGGTCCAGAGATGTCTCCATCATTCATATTTCAAGTGTCAGGTTTTGCAAACAATCAACTGCAAACTCGTGATTAATTTCCCAAAAAGAAGTCATCTCCAGCGTGTCTGGTCCGAACAAATACATATTCTTGTCATGTCTCGCTCTCCCACAATGACAGCAGACAATTTATTTCCTTGTTGTGTCCTTACCATCCCACAATGTTGGTAGACACTGCCTTTACTTGTCCTTACCATCCCACAATGTTGGTGGACACGGTCTTTACTTCTGTCCGTACACAGGACTTTACTGCTTTTTGTCTTTACTTCTGTCCACACACAGGACTTTATTGCTTTTTGTCTTTACTTCTGTCCGTACACAGGACTTTACTGCTTTTTGTCTTTACTTCTGTCCACACACAGGACTTTATTGCTTTTTGTCTTTACTTTTGTCCGTACACAGGACTTTATTGGTTTTTGTCTTTACTTCTGTCCATACACAGGACTTTATCGCTTTTAGTCTTTACTTCTGTCCGTACACATGACTTTATCACTTTCTGTCTTCATTACCTTTGTCAAATAATCTTCATTACATTCAAACACTCATAAGCATAACATTCATAACATCATATCATAGCATTTTATGGTTTGGTCCGGTCAAAAATGGTGTACTCTGTATTTAAGTCTCTTCCATCGTCGAATCAAAACAAAAACAACATCAAAAAAATCGTCTATTTCTTTTTATCTCCGATGGAAGAAACTTAAATAGGGGCATCTGTCATACCCCATTTTTTGACCGGTCGCTTTTATACGTCTTTTTAAGACGGATTTTTTGTGTTCATTTCTGACGAAATTTCGGCAGAGAGGTATTTTAAAATACCTCATTTTTGTGTTCATTTATTATTTATATTTATATTATTATTATTATTATTATTTATTATTATTTTGCTTTTTCGTTTTTATTTTTTTTATATGAATATATAAATCAGTTTTTTTTATTTTTATTTGTTTTATTTGTTTGTTTCTTTTCCTTTTCTGTTTTTTTAATTAATTCAAAAATCATTTTTTTGGTCCAAAGTCAACTTCTCTTCTACAAGAGAAACATAACACTTTTCTGCAGAAAAGCAAAAAAAGGCATTGTACTTGTTTGTCCAAAATTCAGTCTTCGTCCCTTTGTTGAGTTTTGCAAACCCTAGCTTTGGGTATATATCAGAGAAGAAATCAGAACAGAGAGGAGGAGGGGAGCCGCAGAGCAAGTTTCATGAAACAGAACCAAAAAACTCAAAAAAAATAATCAAAATCACAATAACATCATCAATAGTTCATCGTTAACTTTCGTTACCAGCATAAACCAAATCAAAAAACCATCATCTTCTCAAATCATCATCAACATTTTTTCAGATCCAAACCAGAACACAAAACCAGAACGCAAACCAAAACCCTCCTCCATCAAACCCAGAAATCATCCAAACCCATAATCATTCATCCAAAATCGAACCCAGAAACGAAACCGAACCATTCAAAATCAAATCGAACCCTCACAAACAGAGATAAACCGAAATAAAAAAAACAAAGGAAGAGAAGAAGAACGAAAACAGAAGCAAGATCAGAAGGTCTTTTTTCCCCTTTCCCGTTCTGTGTTTCTTTTGCTCGATTTGGATCATAGTTTGATCGTTTGTTCATTTCAAGTTCGGTTTTGGATTTAAGAGTTAAATTTAAGTGAGTTTGATGTTAAAGCATTTTTGAAAAGAAGAGGTTTGGATTGAAACCGTGAGAGAAGGAAGAAGAAGGTAAGGACGGCGGCGAGGAAGAAGAGAAAGAGAGAATTTTGTGAAATTGTGATTTTTTTAGGGTTTCTTTGTATATATACCCATTACGGATCCTGTGTGCGCTGGTGCATGGCCTTACGGTGCACCAGCGCGCCTGAAACCTTCAGATCGTGATCAGACGTCCCAGATCTCATCTGGTTATGATCAAATCGTGGCTGTTTGATTTAATCAGACGTTCCTGATTAAATCTGAACTTTCTCACATATCCTTTGGGCCTTCCCCCCACAGTCCAGGCCCCAAATCTCAGGGTTGCTTTCTACACCCCTTTTTCATTTCGTTTTACTATTCACACCCCCCTGTTTTTATTTTTTTATTTTTTTTTAGCTTATGAGATAAGTGCTTTTGGCATAAGCTATTTTAGCTATTATTTTAGCCAATCAAGCATGATGTTGAGGCTTATTTATTTTTCTATTTATTTGATATTTAGATTTGTTAATATTATCTAATGTCTTTGTTTATTTTTGTTAATTAATTTTATTTTTAAGCTTATGAGATAAGTGTTTTTGGCATAAGCTATTTTAGCTATTTTTTAGCCTTGTAAAGCATGATGTCGAGGCTTACTTTCATCTTTTAGTTTCGTATTTATTTACTTATGCTATTTATCCATTGCATATCATATTTATTTCATTACATCGATTTATTCATCATTTTTTTTACCTTTATTTTATTATCGTAATATTGAGTATTTATCGCTTATTAATTGTCATTTATTTTTGCTCTTGAATTTAGGATGTAAATAGGCCAAAATGTAAACTCTAAATAAAAGTGCATAGCATACCCCCTCTCTTGCATCATTTCATATTTATTTTCTTGCAAAGATTTTAGAGTGTGATTAGGCCAATGTACTCATAAATGAAAAATTGCATCTCATGCATATTTATTTTTTATCGCATTCCGTCCATATGCGTAATTTTAAATTCCGAGGGAAAAGACGCCGTTTTGATCAAAATATCATTACGGATTGTCTTCGCGCTTAATTTGCTCATTGCGACGTTATTATTTTTCGCGCTACCTTTTTATTAATTTGGAACCCAACATTCCAATGAAAATAATTAATCACTTTATTCTCAAAAATGAGGTCAACCCCTATTCAAAAATAATTAGTTATTTTATTCTAAAAAATGAGGTCAAAACCTCTTTCAAAAAATATCAACACAATTTCTTTTCAACATCATCAAGCATCAAAATATTTTGTCATCATGCATTTTTCAAAACTTTGGACTTTAAACCAAACGTTTCTTTTTACCGCGAACTTGGATTTTAAACCAAGTGTCTTGGAATTTAAACCAACGGCGTCTTTTATCGTAAAAACCTTGGATTTTAACCCAAGAGTTCTTCTTAATCTCAAACTTGGATTTTAAACCGAGTGCCTTGGATTTTAAACCAATAGCTTCTTTTATTGCTAAAACCTCGGATTTTAACCCGAGTACTTTTTTACCGCGAACTTGGATTTTAAACCAAGTGCCTTGGACTTTAAACCAACGGCATCTTTTATCGTAAAACCTTGGATTTTAACCCAAGAGTCTTTTTATCGCAAAACTTGGATTTTAAACCAAGTGCCTTGGACTTTAAACCAATGGCGTCTTTTATCGTGAAAACCTTGGACTTTAACCCAAGTGTCTTTTTATCATAAACTTGGATTTTTAAACCAAGTGCCTTGGACTTTAAACCAACGGCTCCTTTCATCGCTAAAACCTTGGACTTTAACCCAAGTATCCTTTTTTCTCGCCTAAAACTTGGATTTTAAACCAAGTACATTTGTCTCATTCATACATCATTAATCATGCATAAACCTTGGATTTTAAACCAAGTGTCTTTTATCACTTCAAATATTTTCTCAACAAACCTTGGATTTTAAACCAAGTGTCCGCGTCTTATTTTCTTAATCAAATCTCAATCAATTTAACCATATAGACTTTTTTTCACAAATTAACATTAATCAAACTCACATTTTGCCATTTTTGGCTTTTGGTATTTTAAAACCATTTTCAAAACCTTAAAATCAAACAAACAAATTTACTCGTAACTTTTACCCCGAACTACGGTGGTTTGATCCCTCGGGTACGTAGGCATGAGACTTGTCTCTCCAATCAATAAAATCAACAAAAACATTTTTCCTTTTCCATCACTTTAAACTTTTTTTATCATCACTTTAATTCCTAGACTTATACATTTTCACAAGCAATTAAAATTAAGCGCATAGATAGGATAAAAACAAGAGGTTCCTATAGAGTACTATAGATACTTAGGGTGCTAATACCTTCCCTTCGTATAACTAACCCCCGAACCTTGTTCTCTAAAAATAGGGTTTTTTTCGAATTTTTTCCCTTTCCCTCGGATAAATTAAAGATCGGTGGTGGAATATTAATTTGCGATTCGAAGTTAATTAATAACTCGATATCCAAAAATCACCGCGACAAACACATATTTTGTTCCAACAATCTCCCCCTTTTTGATGATGACAAACACAAGTATTAAATACAATTGTTGTTGATAAAAATCAGCTATGTTTACATTAGGCTTCTGAGTTTTGCAAGCTCCCCCTAAGTCTGATAACCCATAGGGTTAGGTTTGTAAGCTCCCCCTATTTTGTATCCATAGTTAATTTTAATCAGTTTCAGAAATACATTATTATATGACTTAAATTATTCATATTTCACTATGTAAAGAACAAGGTTTGCAAGCTTCTTCTTTCCATAGTGTGATAATCTTTGAGTAAAGTTGCACCCTTACTCAAGAACTAACTATGAATAATAAACTTCAATTAATAAATGCATTCGCCTTGAAAATTAAGCCCTTAATGCAGATGCAAGATGAAGCAATATTTAAATTGAAGCAATATTTAAATTGAATGACAAAATAGAATCAGAGGCGCTTAAAGACTTCTACATACACACTTGGTTCTGATGGTTATCATTAACAACTTCAGAGTTCAAAATATTTTCAAACAGTTCAGAGCTTTAAAAAACTTTTCAAAGAAAATAGCTCAGAGTCTGAACAAAAAATTTGAAAACAGTTCAGAGCTCTTTAGTACAATATTTTGAAATCCTCAAAGATCAGATTGTCATAACAAAGCATGTACCTCATGCTACTATTTTGACCACTCTCCTACGTTCTCTCTCTGAAGCACTACAAGGCCCTAAAAAGCCAAGTAATTTCTCTTCTTCCAACAATTGATTTACCAATATTCTTTCTCCCCCTTTTGTCATTATCAAAAAGGTAATATAATCAATTAATAGAAATTCAACTTTCAATGCCGTCAAATCAGAAGTGGTTGAACACATTTAATATTCGGCCATTGAATTTTGCTTATAAAAGGAGAGAGATACCTAGTCATTTTACTCACACAGAGTAATCTTAGGTTATTGATAGATCTCTTGAGAGAAAAAATGAAACGCTCAGAGAAGAAGAAAGTGGTTTCACTGAGAGTCAGTCAAGATAGGAGAAAACATAAGAAGAAACCAATGGAAACAAAGCCAGTTTCCTTTACAGAAGAACTCAGTTCAGAGTCTGAAGAGAAATCTTTGGACTCTGACTATTTTAAGTTCTGAAGACATATCTTCCTGAAGAAAGTCAAACTGATATCCAAGGCTCTGGAGGGGCTAGAGTCCTCTCCTGAGGAAAACCAAACTGATGCAACAGAGTTGGTTTCTTCAAGACGGAATTTTGGTTGGATGGCTTCAGCCAAAACCTCAACCTTTCCCCTCCGCAAAGGTCATGTAGGCTTGTAACCACAAACATGACCTTTAAGAGCATCCAGAAGATAGTTCTTAGAAATTTTAGTCTTGTAAACCAGAACTTATGTTCTCAATGAAATAACATTCATTACTTTGGCTTATTTGATTTTTTACTTTTATGCCTTCTCTTGTTATGTAATTTGATACTTTAAGAATATCCACATATTGTACTTATTGAGAAATGAATGAAACTCAAGAGTTTGAAAGATCATTTTGCAAGATAGAAATCAATTTAAAGAGTTAAAACAAACAACCAAATGACATACCAAACAGAATTAACAACTTGCACATTCAGATAAATATAGTGAATAGGTATGTCAGATTATCAATCAGAATTTTAACCTAAACAAAAGTTTAACCTAATCAGGGTGCTTTGCAAATTATCAATCATAAATTCATATAAGCAATCAAACAAGTCCTAAGGTTGGGGTTGACTACAGAGAGATGCTAGGGTTGTCATGATGTTTTTTTGATTGGCATTTACTTCTTCCATCAATCCCACAAACTTGTCTACTTTTGCTTCAATCCTTCTGATTTCATTCTCATAGATAAGGTTCCTCAGATGCTGTTGATTTGCTTGATCACTCCTCTAACTGTCTTGAAGAGGAACATTCAGATCGTCCACCTTTTCTCTTGCAGCAGAGGATTCAGGATGATTCCTCTCTGTGTCCATTTGATTATGAATGTCCTTTTCAGCATTGATAGCTTTTCCTTTGTCAAACTTCTTCTGTTCTTCCACAGCTGCCTTCTGAAGATTGTGCACTTCTTTCACCAGTTCCTCTGTCAGACTTATCCATTGAGAAGCATACTCAGATGAAGGCATATCTGTTTGCCTTAGGTCATAAAGACCATGTATCTGTTTAACCAAGTCATTGCAATTGCTCAAGACATCAGAAATGTTTGATTTGGTTGGGAAAGGTTCATTGGTTAAAGATGTGTTGATGAGTTGAGAACTGGGATTGGTATGGACAAAGCCTTTGAGATGAAAATCTTCTAAGAGAAGTTCATTGATCATAGCTTCAACAGGGTTTGATGTAGGGAGGTTCAAGTTTTCTTCTGAAACAACATATTCAGAGATTTGGAGTTCAGATGGAGTTTGGTGTTTGAGTGGGTGAGAGTCTGAGAGCGTTTGAGTTATAAATGACTTGGTCTTAGCTTTTAGATGTTCAAGGCTAGCTAGGATTTCATCTAACTCATTAGGGTTGTAATCAGACGAAGACGATGATGAGGAAATGTTGATAAAGACTGGTTCAGGGTGAGTTGTTTTGACAGGTTCTGATATAAGTTGTTTTATGGTAAGGTTATCTTCAGAACTTGTCTGGTTGTAGTTTGAGAGGAGTTGGGTTGATGATGAGGTTAATTGAATATCTTGAGTAGTGGCAACAACAGGTTTAGATACATCACCTGATCCCTCAGACACCTTGATAAGTTTCCTTCGTCTGACGCTGAGAGGTTCATCATCACTCTTTGAGCCTTCAACATTATATGCTTTCACTAACCTTCTTCACTTCTTCTTCAACTCTACCTTCTCAGTCTCAAATCCTTCTCCTAGGTTATCCAACAGATGAATATACTTATTGACAATGTCACAAGAGGTTGTAGGCATGCCAATGTTCCATTTCTTAACCAAGGAAGGTTCTGAGTGAGACTGATACACCAGAGGTTCTGAAGGTTGTACTTCATGTTCTGACACCAGGTTCATGTGAGCTAGTGAATGAGCAGATAATGTGGAGGCTCTGCATTCTCTTAACAAGTAGTCATGCCCAGCAGCTTTGATTATATCTATCACCCCACATTGATAGAAAATCTCACTGAGGACCCTTGGATAGACTACATGTATATCAGACTTGGCCTGATTTTGAGATAAGAGCACAGATTTGCGTAGGTGATCAAAGATGTATTTAGCCCAATTTAAATCATATTTCATTGTGAGAAAATAGACAAAGTGTCTATGATCCCATGAGAAATGATCAGGATTTTCACTTCCTGGAAATATAGATCTTGACATGATTTTGGCTATCATCTGCTGAGTGGGCTTCAGATCACCTATCTTGTTGCTCTCACAGCTTGTCCCCTTGACGTAGCATTGTCTTGTCATGGTCTTCAGAAACATAGAGTTCTGTGCTTCATTGCGACTAAAGGTGTAGTAGATGCCTTCATTTGGAATGGATAACACCTTAGCCAAGTTTGAAGCAGTGAGAATTACTTAAAATCCGCACACAACAGAATGCACCTCTGTTTCTTCAATGACTCTTAAACCTAACTCTTCAGGGGTTTTGTCTTCATTTTCAGGCTTTTCTTTCCTCCTTGCAGCTAGCTCCTTGTGATAATCTTCAACAATCCTTACCTTGCTTCTAATCCAGAAATCTTTCACCAGAGTAGGATAGATTGGACCATTTAATAAATTCATGTACCTAAAGCTCCCTTTGTGATTAGAAAAGAACTTTAGGACATCAAGATGGTTCTTTTCCAAACTATCAAAGTCCACTGGTTGTTCCATAACCAGGTTCAGAGATTTTCCCTCCATCTTGAGAGATAAATCTGTAGAAAACATCTCCTCGCAAGCAATGGTGTTGATCGGAAAGTTATCAGGAAAAATAAACAAGGAGTTTGGAATTGGTGTTGAAGTAGATGCCATTTCAGAAGGTTAGGGTGTGGAGGATGCTAAAGTGAGAGATAGAGTTTGTTCTAGCTTTGAAGAGCAATAGTTTGATAGTGTAGGGTGTGAGTGTTTAAGAGTTTTATTTTAGAAAACATAAAACAAATTAAAAAACACACAATACATTAAATTAATCAAGAATATAAACCATCATTAGCTGCTTCAAACCAATCAGAGCGTGTATGCGTGTTGTCTCTTTGGCGCCAAAACGTTTTAGTAAAAATACTTAAACGTTTCCAATTCATTTTTTATTCAGAGGCTTAACCATCAGAGGTTGAAACGTTTCTCAGAGTCTGAGATTCTTTAGATGCTGAAACCTGAAGAACTTCAGAGGCTGAAGAAACAAGTCTTTCAGGACACAAGAAAATATGTTCAGACAGGGTTTTTCAGGGTTTTTAGTACTGAACACTGTGTATCCTAAGAAGACATTTTCAACCTTTGAGAGTTATTTCTCTGAATATGTCATTCAGGAGTTAAGCATACTTACCTTGCATTGAAGTTTTCTTGATTAGGTGTAGTCAGAATCATAGCCTGAGCAATCACTCCACCACACTGAGTTGTTATCATCTTCAAAGCAAGCTTCCAAATCTTCATACTCCCTCCTGCTCCTTATGTACTCCTCTTCATCTTCTTCTCCATCTGACTCTTCAAGAATGTGCCTTCTATGCACAATTGCTCTTCTTCCGTTCACAGTCACATGCATCCATGTGATTGGAAGGTTCAGAGTCTTAGTTTCACCTGCAATCAAGTAAACAATTTTGTCTCTTGGTACCCACTTGCTTGAGGGTCTTAGACTGTTAGTTTCCAAATCTTCATCCTTCATTTGTTTCATCTGAGAACTATCAGATACAAATGTAGTGTAAAGATTTGGAAGTGAGAAGCTTCCATCAATAACTGATGAGCTTGGTTCCTCTAGTGTTTTACTACTAGAGTATCCAATCCCATTAGTATTGTTGGTCTTAAGGTTGCAAAGCATGGAAACAATTTTATTTTGATCAGCATTAATGTTACAATACTCCTTGAGAGCTAGAGAGTGCTCAAGGGGTTTGTAACATATAGCAAAATCATTCTCAAGATCTTTGGTTTTGATAAAATCTTTTTGTTCAAGACCTTCAGAGTGATTTGCTTGCTTACTTAAATTCTCATAGTCTGCTTTAAGCTTTTTATACTTCTACTGACTATTAGAGAGTTTAAGTAAGGTCTTATTAAGATGCTTGATCAATTTAGCTTTGGGAAGACTAGAATATACCTGATTTATTGTTCTCTGGATGCTTTCTTTGCTCTCAGGTTCTGATCTTTCATTAGAGCCTGAGTCTTCAGAGTCTGAGCCATCTTCAGAACTTGATCCTTCAGCTCTTGGTGCTCTTTCAGACTCATCTTCAGAGAAGTTGTCTAGTACATCTCATGTTGTCATTCCTTTAGCTAGTCTTCCTCCATTCTTCTTGAAGATGTACCATCTTTGAATTTTTCTTGAAAATCTTTCAAGATACTCTTCATCAGGTTCTTCAACAAGATCTTCATGCTCCAATGCTTGCTTTCCTTTCCTTGCTGCTTCTGCTTCTTCACGTTTCAACTCTTGCATATCCTTCAGAGCCAATTCATGGACTCTGAGTAAATCAATCAATGATTCAGGACTCATTGAATTGATGTCTTCAGTTTCCTCTATAGAATGTGAAATTTCATTCCAATCCAGATGCAAACTTCTCAGCAACTTGCTTACAAGCTCTTTGTTGCTGAGTTTGTTGTTGTGCTCTTCAAGCTTGCTTGTTATAGCTTGAAACCTTATGTTCATTTTCTCAATGCTCTCATTTTCCTCCATCCTAAACTCCTCATATTGATCTAACAAGCCATTTACTGTTGCCCACTGAATGCTTTCATTATCATCACTAATGAGGCACATAGTAGTAGCTGTAGAACCAATATCAGAAGTTTGATTGGCCCCTGAAGTGGAAGGATTTTGATTGTTGCTCAGATCTTCATTTAAGCTCAGTTCATCTTCAAATTTCTTGCTAAGATCAGCAACTTGTTGATGTAGCTTCTGCTTCCACTCATCCATGTTTTGAGCCATGGAGGTTTTCTCCTTTGGATCTTGACTGTCTCACGGTTAAGTGATTTACCAACAGAACTGGAGCTCTGATACCAATTGAAGGTGCATGGAGAAAACACAAGAAGGGGGGTTGAATTGTGTTTTGAATATTTTTAAAAACTTTCCAAGATATTTAAAATCTTTTCAGAGTCTTTAAAGCACAGCGGATTATTCACACAATTAACTTATGGCGTTATGAATGATGAAGGAGTAAATGAGAAAGTGAGAGAGAGAAGAACACACAACAATTTATACTGGTTCCCCTCACAAATTGAGAGTACTCCAGTCCCCTTGTTTCCAAGAAAGTTTCACTATAATCACTAGGATTACAATAGTTTCTCAAGCACACAAGCTCAAGACTTCCTGCTCTTAGTCACACAAGACATAGAGACTTCCTTGCTTTGATTACACAAGATCAAAGACTTCCTTGCTCAAGCACACAAGCTTGAGACTTCCTGCTCTAAGTCACACAAGACAAAGAGACTTCCTTGCTCTGATCACACAAGATCAGAGGCTTCCTTGCTCAAGCACTCAGGCTCAAGACTTCACTGCTCTAATCACTAAGACTGAGACTTTCTTGCTTCTACACTAAGCAGAAGACTTACTTGCTTCTATACTAAGCAGAAGACTTACTACTAACTTAAGAGCTTAAAACTTATTACAAACATAATAACTTCAGAGGCTCTAAGCTAGTTTCTATGCTCACTTCATTTGAGAGATATTATCTATTACAATTCAAATTCTCACTTTCTTCTGAGAGATTTTATCTAATGTTGAGCGCTAGTCTTCAATTCTTTCTTTGACATATTTATATGAGTTGAGAAAGGCATTGAGACGTTGGAGAAATTCCCGTTGCAACTTGGACAGCTGTAGACATTAAGGATCCGTTGAGTAAAGTCACGTCTTCCTTTGCAGAGAAGCTTCACCTTTGCTGTCTGTCCAATGGTACAGTTATAAGGTACAACTAGCTCCTAGAGAGAGGGATCACATCCTTTGTGACCGTTGCATTTAAGTTGACCTTAGAACAAGTCATCAGGCTTGATAATTTGTAGTTGATGTAGCCCTCTGATGACTGGGAATTCCTTTGCTTCTGATGAACCTTTGATAACTTGGAGTCTGATTGGTCTTTGAATAGTTGGCCTCTGATAGTCCTTCGTAATTCAGCTTCTGAATGCCTTCATCCTCTGAATGACTTATGACTATCAGACAGCCTCTGAACGCTTGTAGGCCTCTGAACATCCTTGAGCTTCTGAACTCCTCTGAGTCCCTGAACAGCTTTCAGACGTTCTGATATACTTTGAGCTTCTGAACTTTGTATAGCTTCTGACCACGTTGTAGCATCTGAACTCTTTCAGAGTCTTAAATATTCAGACTTCCATTGGTTTCATCAGAGTTGAAATTAAGTGTGCTCTTGATTAAACGTTGAATTCTCGTGCACTTAATTTAAACATTAGTACCATCAATTGTCCATTTAATACTTTGTTATCATCAAAACTTAAGGGTGTGTATTAACGCATATTTTGTTCCAACAAGGTGGCCTTGTCTGGACAAAAATTTTAGCAAGTAAAGCAGGGAGTAAATCAGCATACTTCATTGGTATAGGGTCAAATGTTTGATATTTCTGAGTGTTGTTATGATTGAATGATTGTTGGGGAGATGGTAAGTGATTTTGTGGTTGTTGTGGGTATGGTTGTTGTGGAGATGTTTGTTGGAGATATGCTGTTTGATAAGATTGTGGGTATTGTGGTGGTGGTGTTATGGCCGCAATATGTTGATAAGCTGGGTTTCTTGAATGAGGTCCTCCTTGAGCCACCATGCCAACTTCAGATTCTTTTTCTTTTGAAAGGTTGTTGCCATACCTTTTTGCATGATTGGCCGGAGCATTTTCTCTCGTCAACCGCCCTTGACGGACTCCTTCTTCTAAGCACATTCCCATTTCCACCATTTCGGTGAAGCTTCTTGATACAATACCAACCATTTTCTCATAGAAGAATGGGCTTAGAGTGTGCAAAAATAACTTACACAATTCTTTCTCTTCCACTGGAGGACGAATCTGAGCAGCAAGCTCTCTCCATCTTTGAGCATACTCCTTAAAAGACTCCCTCTCTTTTTGTGCCAAGGCTCGCAGCTCATCCCTATCAGGAACTGACATTAGCCCTATCAAGATCCATGTACCACCTCAAAGCCGCGTCTGTCAGACTGTCCTGAAAGTAATGGATCAACAACTTATCATTACTGGTTTGAGTTGACATTTTTCTGGCATTCATTATCAAGTGAGCCTTGGGGCAAGTACTCCCCTTATACTTCTCAAAATCCGAAACTTTAAACTTATGAGGGACCACCACATCAGGGACCAAGCATAGTTCATGAGCATCCTGGCCGAACAAATCTTTCCCCCTAAGAGCCCTCGTTTCCCTATGTATCTCGTCATACTTGATCTGTAAGTCATCAACCCTGTCATAACCTCCCACACTTTCAGCATGAAAGATGGGCATCTGGTTTTGCTGGATAGTATGAACCAATGGTGCAGTCACAGTTGCTGTAACCTGAGGAAGTGTATTGTCAAGCTGAGGAATTGGCACTGCTAGTTGGACATGAGGAAGCTCAGATACTACAGGACGTGATTCCTCCCCGAGAAAACCAACTGGCATGCCCCATGGGTAACCTTCGGGCATAACAAACTGAGGAGCGCTAAGAGGCGCAGATGAAATAGGAGGAGGTACAAGAGCATTACTAGGCTGAGGAACTGGTGCTGACACCTGATTCTGGGCAGCCATCAAATATGCCACCATGCCAGTCAATTTCTCGATTTCTGTTTGCATGGTTGTCATCTGTTCACGGAGCATATGGTTTTCTTCCTCGAAATTGTTCATCTTGCTCTTCCAATTAGACCGAGTATTGTAGACACGGGTTTCTTTGTACCGAATACGCCGAGCCACTTTGTTTGACTGAGGTAGAGAGAGGAGGAAAAAATGAGACTAGAGTTTTGAAACTTATGAATGCAGTATGATGCATGATGTGTTTATGCTAAAATATGCAATGTTTTTTTTGTTTTTTTTATCGAAGGACTTATGCCAAATTGGTTGTAAACATTTAGATATGGATATTGTAACGAGAAAAGAAGAAGAAAGGAGAAAAATTTATTATGTATCATTTGAAATGAATGTTCTCTACAATGTTTGCAAAAAATTTGTTTAAGTCCTTCGATATCGGACGAGGAAAAAGAATTTATGAATGAGTGCATGCATGCATGATGCGGAAAACATGGTGGGGTTAAGGTATAATGTTGGAGTAAAAGGTGAAACCCTCCCATATGATAAGTACTAGGGTTATTTGTACCTGCATTACGGGTTCTGCAAAGTTCCCAAAGTCATCAACCGTCTCATGGATATTACTGGGTTACGTAACTACTCTCGTTCCAATAATATTCACAAGATGATCTCGTTTGAGTGTAGTCTCGCATGACGACTAATTTCAAGACTACTCTTGATTAGCCACTGCACTACGTCCTAAAAAGGCCAAGATGGGTTAAAGGTAATTCTAATGGTTCTCGGCTTCTCCGGACACTCACATTGAAAGTAATAACACCATCATGACTTTTCATGACGACGAGTACTACCGTCGTGAGGCCTCCACCGAGCGGGATCATATCACATGTGCTTCATAATCTAAGGACATGTTACTATGATTTCATCCCATCCTATCTTATTTGTTTTGCTCAAACACACTTGTTTCCACAAACTTGGACAACAAGCAATAATACAAAGTTACAAGAATGAAGTGAACTATGTATGGCTGATTTAATAATGTATATATTTTATTGCTCAGAAACTATTATGGATATGAAAATATAAGCCAAGTTTCACAAGATATATGTTTGAAAGTTTATGAGAAAAGTGACATTGATAATTTAGGAAATTTGTGAATATGAAAGTTGGTATTAATTCTAATGATCACAAATATATTTATAGAGGCTTTAGAAAATGTCCATGAAGCAAGATAACTCTTCAAAAAATATTATAATAACAAATTATGTGTTTAAACTCACAATTCTGTCCAGGATATATTACATCGGTCAACAAGCATAACCGCGTTAAAAGGTCTGTTTTCAAAATTCAAACATTGCGCTGTTTTGGAGTTACAAACAGCAACCGATCTTTTAACTCGGTTAATGAGCTCGCTGATTGAAAAGGTGCTGACAGTTATTATTCAAAATCAGCTTTTTATAATTTTAAAAGCCTGCTTAATATGGACTTTTATATTTAACTTAGAAATTATTTGTAATTAATTTTAAAATAATTCTGAGCATTCTAAGTTATATAATTATTAAAAATGATAAATCAAAGATAAGGACCATACTTACATTTAAATAAAATGTCTAACTCTTGGTCTTCATATTGTTTTATAATCTTGAGTCTTCATAAACTTTCTTCTTTTGTGATGTGAGTTTGTTATCATCAAAATCCAGTCAAGTTCAAGAAGGAAATCTTCTTCACATTCGCTACTTAAATAGCAGACGTTATATTTTAGAAATTCTTATTTTTATAGAGACTCTGTAAAGCTAGGAGATGGTTCTTTAATTTTGTAAATCATACACTCAACCAATAAAACTGAGACAAAAACAAGAGGGAAATATAGAACATTGTTCTAAATGTAACTAAGGAACTGATAATACATTTTCAAGTTTTATTACAAATTACAATGCTGTAATAAAGTCATGCACATTATAAATAACAATACCAATTCGAACATCCACTCCTTATTTCAACAATATATTGTGCATTAGAGTAATTCAAGGCTCAGTTTTTGCCCTGAAGTTTTAGAGTAAATGCTTTCAAAGATAAAAGAACTTGCTTCAACTTATCCTTAGCCTCTTCATCAATCAAATCACCATCGTCGTTAAACTTGGCAGGGGGCACAATTACTTTTAGAAAGAACTCGGGTTTATTGATGAAATGAAGATCAATATACACTCCAACTTGGCGTAGATGATAGTGCGATCTACCGCCACCAAAGTCTGCTCCCGCACTTACAATTGCGGCAGCTTTGCCTGCCCAAACATTTGGAGGTCTAGATGCCCAATCAATTGCATTCTTCAATAGTGCTAACATTAGAACCAAACCATATAAGAATGGAAGTTAGTTAAGAATCAAAATCTTAACCATATAAATCCAGAATTTTAGGGGCAAAAATAGAACCAACTAATATATCACTCTATATCTAGAACAATCTAAATCGTAATAAACAATCAATTTAGTTCGTAAAGTATCACTCATTCTCCAATTTAGCCTGTAAAATATATAAAAATAATTAGTCGCTAAATTATATGAAATTCGTCACTTTAGTCCCTGCTGTTAAGCTGTGATTTTTATATACTTTAACGACCACGTATTATTTTCATATATTTTAGAGACTAAATTATAAAGAGAATAATACTTTTAAGAACGCCTAAATTGTTGGTTTGTTAAATCTAAATAACTATAGCAACAGAAGAAGAAAATAGTACCTGTGACAGAGTAATTATACTCAGGAGAAGCAAAAAGAACACTATCAGCTTGAAGAATCTTGAAGCGAAAAGCTTCAACTAAAGGTGGATAAGTTCCATTGTTCTCAAGATCAGTGTTCAACATAGGTAGATTTGAAATATCAATGAACTCAATCTCAATGCCTTCAATGGATCCTTTGCTCAATTCAATTGCTACACAATCATCAACAATTTTTGAGCATAAAAAAGAAGAAAGAATTGAAGAAAAAGAAAGAGTGAGAGTGAGAGGTTGAATTGAATGAACCTGCACGGATAAGTCCTGAGTGGTATGAAGCTTTCCTGAGAGAACCAGAAAGAGCTGCCACTTTGATCATTGTTGCTACCATAACTCTAATGTTCTGTTCTTTATTTGTTTGTTCTGTCTACTATATATACTAGCAATCTAGGAGATTATGTTTGTTATTCTTGTGACTCAAATAAAAAGTGAGAAATTTATATTATAATAATATAATTAACAATTAAATATTGTTAAATTCTTTGTTTTTTTTTTCAAGTATACTAACGGCTATAATTATACTCTTAAAGTAAAGAGTCTGAAATTCAGACTCCCTCCGATTTTGAATATAAGCAAAAATCAACTTTTTGTTCATTAAATAAAATATGTATCTGGACCATTTTATTGTCTAGATACATATTTTATCCAATAAATTTAGAAAGTTGTTTTTTACTTATATTCAAAATCGGAATAGTATCTCCAAATCTACCTATAAAATATGATGTTCCAAGTAATTTACTTAAACTCAGAAGTCTTAGATTGTCTTATACTAGTATTTTGACTAGTATAAGACTTTTTGCGTATTTTGACTAATATAAGACTTTTTGCACGCACAGAATATATATCATGACTTAAAAAGGTGATCACATAAGCTCTTACGTCATTAATAAAGAGACTATATTAACGGTAAACAAAAATATATTCACAAAAATATCCAAGACTGGGTTGGAGTGGAAAATTTAGGGGAAAAAAGTGTGATCACATTCACATAGCCACTCACGTCATTAATATATGAAATAGACAAAAATATTTAAAATTTGAAGACTATTATCCGCAAAAGCAACCAAAATATTCCTGAATGAATAGGACGAAAACTTGAACTACGCACATACATACTTTTAAAAAATGGTAAAGCCAACAAACATATAAAAACAGGTGCTATTGCGGCTACACCGTCCAATTTGTCAAGTATACTACGAAGAATGGCATGGATCGGTAGGAAATACCATTCCAGCACAATATGAGGCGGGTGGAGTGGTGAGAGCATCACTCCGAAATGGAATATTATCAAAAGAATGAAGCTAGAGAATTGCGTAGATAGTGGTGAACTCTTCTTCTAGCAACCCTTTTTCCTCTACCGAAGGAAGGAACTCGGCTTGGAAGCAAGTCAGTCAATCTTGTAAGTAGACTTTCTTTTTCATGTTCAGCTAGTGAAAAATTTACTTGTGGAATAATTATCGCCTAGGGGATGTTCATTTATGTTTGGCCCATATCATTGGTCTAATATATTGTCATAAAGTTTTTAAATATTTTTATTCTTCTATTGTAATCTAGAGTGAATCATTGAAAGAGAGAAAATCTTTCTACACTCTTTTTCCAATTTTCAAAACTAGAAAACTCTTTTTAAATTGGAATAAATCTTTCTACACTCTTTTTCCAATTTTCAAAACTTTTTTTATTCTCTCCATATCCCAATTATTCTACACTCTTTTTCTTTGGGTTTTGGGATTTCTTTATGAAAATAAAATCTTTTTTATTCTACTACGTTTTTTAAACCTATATCTATTTGAAAATACGAATTTTTGGGATAAAGGTAGAGAATTTGCAGATGTTTGAACTCTTTATGTGTTTTTATGGGAAAATGAAGAATCATGCTAATTTTGTATGAATTGATGTTAATTCGTAATTTTGATTGCACTTCTATGTTTATATAGGGGCGGATTCAGACATTTAATAATGGTATGGCCAAATATCAAAGAAATTATAAACTAAATTATATTGAAAATAAGAAATAATATTGTTTAATGCAATATATTTACAATGAAAGTCGTCAATCATTCATTTCTTGAAAATGAATTAAAATAACATTATTGTTAATTGTGTCTACATCTCTTTCTATAATAGTTGCAAGACAAATATTTTTTTTATTGAAAAACTTAGTCCTCCGATTACCAAAGCATTGATTGGAGATCTTTTTTTTTTAAACGATAAATTCAATTTAAAAATTCATAGACAATTATCATTCTAATAATGTTTCACCATTCAATAATGTCTAAATTCGTATATAATCATGTAAAATCTTACGGAAATCTAAAATAATTACGTATGTTATTAAGCTCCATTAAAGTTAATATTGTTCAATAAAAATATATAAATCCTTAATCTTGGTAGATCTCAATAATATATCAAGATATTTTAAATTTCTATTAAATTCTATATGTATTTTTTATATATATGATATAAATTTTCAATTTTAGTGGTAAATTTTATACTGGTTAAAACGTCACCGATACAATTTATTTTCTCTAATACTACCTCCGGTCCTTATCTATAAGAAATTTACTTTTTAAATTCATAGAACTGTCTATAATATGGACCAAATACGTTCAACATTCTATGTAGGGGTGTAAACGGATCAGAAAAATCCAATTGAACCGATGATCCAAACCAATCCAAATCGAAAAAAGACCGAATTTTTGGTTCGGATAAAAAACCGAACCGAACCAATTAAAAACCGATGTAGTTTGGTTCGAATCTCGGTTCCATTTTTAAGAACCGATGAACAAACCGAACCAAACCAATATATATATATTATTAAATTAATAAATTTTTTTAAGGAAATCCACATCTATTAAAACATAAAATAGGCCTAACTACTTGTAAAAAAAAAATCTTCCTCTCTCCCTCACAGTAACACACATACGCAAAAAAAATCTCATCTTCTCAGTTGCTCATCACTCTCATCTAGGGGTGAAAATGAACCGAACCAACTCGAACAAAGTTCGAAACTTAATTCGACAATTGATTCGTTGAACTTGTTTCATGAACCAAATGAGCCGAACTTGAGTCAAAAATTAAGTTCGCTAATTATATGAGATGAACTTAAGCTATATATAGTTCGGCTCGTTTGGTTCACGAGCTGACTCGATTATATATATAACACTTCAAAATATATCTGATTCGATTATATATATATAACATTTCAAAAAATATTTTTAAATAACACTTCAAAAATAATTTTAAATTTATACATATATTTAAATTTATATAATTGATTTTTGTTTACAGATATATAATTGATTTTATACATTTAGATAATTGATAATATATATAATACTTTAAAGAAACTAAGACAAACTCTTAACAATAATACGAGGAAAAAAAATGAGTAACATCGTCATGAACAATGATATGTTTTTACGGATTTAAAAAATAAATAGTCTTACATCGGAGTATATATACAATTACACCCCTATTCTATGAATGTAAAAAGTAAACTTTTTCTTATAATTAGAACTAGAGGGATTTGAACACACAACCCTTTAATCACAATATAAGCGCCCATTACCACTGAAAAACATGCAATCTTGTGATTAAACTGACGGTAATATGTATATATACTATAATAGTTAACAAAAATATGTATACATACCTATTAAAAACGAAAAATTTCACTGGGCCAAGGCCACAGTAGGCCTTAATGTAGGTCGCCCCTGTGTGTGTATATGGGTTTATATGGGATTTTTTAGGGTTTCCTTGTTGAAACCCGAGAACATAGCGCCTGTCTGTTCGTCTGCTCGCTAAGCGACAGATGAATGCTCGCTCAACGAGAGTCTTGTTCTTTAGGTTCATCCTAGAATGGAGGAATGCTCTCTTAGTAAGGTGCTACAATGAGCGATGTCCTTTCGCTTTGACTCGCTAGAGCTCGTTGGAGTTCGCTTTGAGACTGTTTTGCCATTGATTTGCTTCGCTGGGTCTCGTTAAGCGAGCAATTCAGGACAAGTTTTTTGTTGTTTTGTTTTTGTTGGATATTTGAATTGGCCGCATTTTGCTAAAACAAATATACAAGCAAGATGTTGGACCAAATGTTTCAACATTGGTACAACCAGTGTCCAAATGATTTGCGCGCGTGTTTTATATAAGGAAAGCGCGTTTTTAAAGGAAACCACGTTTTTACTCTTGTGTGCCAAGGAGTATACTTTTATACAGAATCAGCGATGAGATATTTTCCTAAAGATGTTCTGACATTTTAGGAAACTTTATGTATAGTTCTGATTCTTGATTAATGTGTGTTCTAAGCCCAAAGTGGAGTTCAGCCCGTGTTGCTTGGAGTATATATATGAAGAACGAAAAACCCAGTAGGGTTATCAAAGCCGTCATTAAAGAATAGTATTCTAGGGTTTTGAGTTTTGTATTATTTTGTGAGCCTTTCTTGTGGATTCTATAACACAAGCTAAGGACTGATTTTGTTGTGTTAGTTACTCCTAAGCTTCTAAGTACGGAGTTAACTTGTGTTTTGAAGTGTGTCTTCGCAATCATCATTGTGTTACTGTAATCACTGTGCGTGATAAGTTGGAGGTGAGATAGGATCTCATACTTAGGTGTTCTTAAGTAGAAGTTGCACAAGTAGGTGTCTAGGATATAAGTTGTAAACGGGGCGTTTACTGAGGGCTTAGATCTAGCACTACATTAGTGGATTTCCTTCCTGGATTGGTATCCCCCAGAGTAGGTTCGTTTATGCCGAACTGGGTTAACAAATCATTTGTGTTTTTATTGTTTTCTGTCATTTAGATTATACTTACTGCTGCTTCGTATAAGGTTGGAACATTGGTTACAACACTGTGTTCACAGAAGTGTTGGAACATTGTATTCAACATTAGTTCCTGGGCATGCCAGATTTCAATTGGCATCAGAGCAGGCACCCTGTTCTGGATTGGGTGAGATTCAGGGCGTATACATCTGGTAGAAATGGAGAAAGAAGGAGGGTTCGTGAATAGACCTCCTCTGTTGGATGGAACTAATTATGACTACTGGAAGTCCCGTATGGAAGCTTTTCTAAAGTCTATTGACAGCAAAACATGGAAGGCAGTTTTAATTGGATGGGAACCACCAGTATTGCAGGACAAAGATGGAAAGAAACTGGAAGAGCTGAAGCCTGAAAGTGAGTGGTCTAAAGAGGAAGATGAATTGGCTCTTGGCAACTCAAAAGCGTTGAATGCATTGTTTAATGGAGTTGATAAAAATATGTTTAGACTAATTAAACGTTGCAAAGTTGCTAAAGAAGCTTGGGAAATCCTGATAACCACTCAAGAGGGAACATCTAAAGTAAAGAATTCTAGACTACAGATGCTCACTACAAAGTTTGAAGAACTCAGGATGAAGGAGGATGAAAGTGTGCATGAATTTCATATGACTATTCTAGATTATGCCAACACTTTTGATGCTCTAGGTGAGAAGCTTTCAGAAGAGAAAATGGTGAGGAAAATGCTAAGATCTTTACCAAAGAAGTTTGATATGTGTCATACCCCATTTTTTGACCGTTCGCTTTTATACGTCTTTTTAAGACGGATTTTTTGTGTTCGTTTCTGACGAAATTTCTGCAGAGAGGTATTTTAAAATACCTCATTTTTGTGTTCATTTATTATTTATATTTATATTATTATTATTATTATTATTATTTTGTTTTTCCAATTTTTATTATTTTTATTTTTTTAATTTACTTATTTATTTTATTTCCATTTTTATTTTCTGTTTTTTGATTTATTTTCGTTTTTTATATTTAATTAATTTAATTATTTTGTTTTCATTTTTTATTTTATTTTTTGTCCTTTTTTCTGATTAAAGAAAATCAGAAAAATTTGAAAGTCAACTTCTTCTCTGCAGAAAGAAGAAAAACAGTGTACTTTTTTGTCCCAATTCAGATCTGTGTTCCCTCTTTTGAGTGTTGTCAAACCCTAGCTTTGGGTATATAGTAACAGATGAAATTAATGAACAACAGACAGAAAATCATCTTCATCAAGCCAAAACCAAATAAAAAAAAACAGAATCAAAGAAAACCTTTCTCAAATCCAGAACCAAATCCATCACTATCATTCAAAAAACCGAAACCCAGATCATTCAAAAACAAATCCAAATCCGAAATCAATCTCAAAAACCCCATAATCATCATCCAAAGCACAGATCCATAACCAAAATCATTCTTCAACAAAACAAACCAAATCATCACAGAACCACCGTCAAAACTCAACACAAAACGAGATCGAAAAAACGAAGCCCAGATACGGGACTGAAAAAAAAGCACAAACCGTTTCAATCGAAATCGAAACCGAAAAACGCAGAAGAAGAAGAATCGGATCGAAAACCAGAAGGGTTGTTTTCTTCAATTCCTTTTTTTCTTTCGAAATTTTTAAACAGAGTAAGCTTAGATCGAGAGAAAGAACAGAGAGTTTGAGATCGGGAGAGGAAGAAAAGATAAGGTTTTCTTTGTTGTTTTTTGAGAACGAAAATGGGGAGAGATTGAAACCGAGAGAAAGAAAGAAAAATGGAGTTTTGAGAGTGAAAGAGAGAACAGAGATCGCGAGAGAGAAAGAAAGAAAGAGCACGGCGGCGCCGTGAGAGGAAAGAGAGAAGAGAGAAGGATTTGTGAAATTTTTTTTAGGGTTTTCTATTTATACCCACTCTTAATCCTGTGCGCGTAGGTGCACATCCTTGTGGTGCACCTGCGCGCCTGTGGCTTCCTGATCTCAATCTAACGCCTCAGATCTACTTTCTCTTTATTTAGATCAAGGCCGTCTGATCCATCAAACGGCCAGATTCGTTCCTGTTTGTTTGGTTCACGAATGGGCCCTTGTTGGGCTGGATTTTTTTGTTTTGCTGCTTTTAACACCCCCTGTTTATTTCGTTTTAATGCTCACACCCCCCTGTTTTAATTTTTTTTTTTTTTTAGCTTATGAGATAAGTGCTTTTGGCATAAGCTATTTTAGCTATTTATTTTAGCCAATCAAGCTTGATATTGAGGCTTATTTATTTTTTTCTATTTATTTGATATTTAGATATTGGTAATATTATTTCATGTTTTTATTTTGTTAATTAATTTTATTTTTTAGCTCATGAGATAAGTGCTTTTGGCATAAGCTATTTTTAGCTATTTTTTTTCCAGCCTTGTAAAGCATGATGTCGAGGCTTGTTTTCATCTTTTAGTTTCGTATTTATTTATTTATGCTATTTATCCATGCATATCATATTTATTTCATTATATCCATTTATTTATCATTTTTTACCTTTATTTTGTAATATCGTTATTATCACAATATTGAGTATTTATCGCTTATTAATTGCCGCTTATTTTTGTTCTTGAATTTAGGATGTAAATAGGCTAAATGTAATTTCTAAATAAAAGTGCATAGCATACCCCCTCTCTTGCATCATTTCATATTTATTTTCTTGCAAAGATTTTAGAGTGTGATTAGGCCAATGTACTCATAAATGAAAAATTGCATCTCATGCATATTTATTTATCGTTTTCCGCAAAACGTTAGAAAATTTAATTCCGAGGGAAAAGACACCGTTTTGATCAAAATATCATTACGGATTGTCTTCGCGCTTAATTGGCTTATTGCGACGTTATTATTCTTTTAGCACTACCTTTTAATTTTAACCCAACATTCCATTTTTAATAATTAGTCATTTTATTCTCAAAAATGAGGTCAAAATCTCTTTCAAAAAATATCAACACAAATCTCTTTTTAACATCATCAAACATCAAAATATTTTGTCATCATACACTTTTCAAAACCTTGGATTTTAACCCAAGAGTCTTTTTATCGCAGGCTTGGATTTTAAACCAAGTGCCTTGGACTTTAAACCAACGGCGTCTTTTTATCGTGAAAACCTTGGACTTTAACCCAAGAGTCTTTTTTATCGCAAAACTTGGATTTTAAACCAAGTGTCTTGGACTTTTAACCAACGGCGTCTTTTATCGTGAAAACCTTGGATTTTAACCCAAGAGTCTTTTTATCGCAAACTTGGATTTTAAACCAAGTGCCTTGGACCTTAAACCAATGGCTTCTTTTTTCGCTAAAACCTTGGACTTTAACCCAAGTGATTCTTTTTCTCGCCTAAAACCTTGGATTTTAAACCAAGTGCATTTTCTTCAAATCAAACATTGTTAATCATGCAAAAAACCTTGGATTTTAAACCAAGAGATTTCCTCACCTAAACTTTTTCTCAAAATAACCTTGGATTTTTAAACCAAGTGTTCGCGTCTTCTTTCATAATCAAATTACAATCGATTTAACTATTTAGACTTGTTTCACAAATTAACATCAATCAACCTCACATTTTTGCCACTTTTGGCTTTTCTCTTTAAAACCATTTTCAAAACCTTAAAATCAAACAAATAAATTTACTCGCATTTTTTACCCCGAACTACGGTGGTTTGATCCCTCGGGTACGTAGGCATGAGATTTATCTCTTCAATCAATAAAATCAACAAAAACATTTTTCTTTTTTATCACTTTAAACTTCTTTTTTTTATCACTACTTTAATTTCCCACTTATACATTTTTTATAAGCAATTAAAATAAAGCGCAAAGTTAGAAATAAAAACAAGAGGTTCCTATAGAGTACTATAGATACTTAGGGTGCTAATACCTTCCCTTCGTATAACCAACCCCCGAACCTTGTTCTCTAAAAATAGGGTATTTTTCGAACTTTTTCCCTTTCCCTCGGATAAATTAAAGATCGGTGGTGTAATATTAAATTGCGATTCGAAGTTAATTAATAACTCGATATCCAAAAATCACCGCGACAATATGAAAGTCACATGCATTGAAGAATTTAGAGAACTTGACACTATTAAGCTTGATGACTTGGTAGGTTCGCTTCAAACATTTGAAATGTCAGCTAATGAGCGGTCTGGAAGTAGTGGTAGCAAGAATAAGAGCATAGCACTTGTGTCAAATACTGATAATGAAGACCATCTAGATGACATTGACACTGATGAAAGTATCTCAGATGCCATGGTACTGCTGGGAAGGCAATTCAACAAGGTTATGAGACGCATGGATAGAAAGACAAAAGGAAATGTTCCAAACATCAGATTCGACATCAGCAAACCTGGAAACAATTTCAAAAGGACAAAAACTGATGACAAAGTGGGACAATCCAAGGGTGTAAAATGTCATGAATGTGAAGGTTTTGGGCACATTAGAGCTGAGTGTGGCACGTTTCTCAAAAGACAGAAAAAGAGCATGACTGCTACATGGTCTGAAGAGGATGAATCTGAAGGAGAAGCTGAGAATGAAGCAGCCAGACATGTAACTGCCTTAACTGGAGTGGTTGAATCTGATTCTGATTCAATTGATGAGGAAGTGTCATATGATGAGTTAGCTGTATCTTTTAAGTCTCTGTGCATCAGAAGTGAGGAATTATGTGAGCAACTTGAAGCTGAAAGGAAATTGGTTACTCAACTAAAGACTGAAAGGAAGAATCATCTTGCCAAAATAGAAACTTTGAATGATGAGGTAACTCAATTAAACTCTCAACTTGAACACTTAAAGAAGCAAGTTGTAATGATGCACCATAGTACACATGCTTTAGATGAGATTCTGGAAAAACAGGTTGTTAAGCCACAACCCATTGGGCTTGACTATGAAGCTCTCAACAAAAAGCTGATGTATGATCCAGATACGAAGTTTATGACTGCTGAAGGTAATCATCACTTCACAGTGCCCAGGAAGATGTTTCAACATCCTAAGCGACATCAGAAGACTCACATGAACAGATCACGTTCATGGATATGTCATCACTGTGGTAAGAAGGGACATATCAGACCTTACTGTTACAAACTCTATGGGTATCCCAAACACTTCAGGGAGTTTCCTCCTGAACCTCCTATTTTAAAAACTAAAAGTGAATGGAAACCTAAAGGAGAAAGTGTTGCTCTCATTGCTCATACTTCATTTAGAGCTTCATCTAGGGAAGACTGGTACTTTGATAGTGGATGCTCACGTCACATGACTGGAATTAGCAGGTTCCTTGAAAATATTGAACCCTATGCCACCAGCTTTGTTACGTTTGGAGATGGAGCTAAAGGTGAAATCATGGGTACAGGGAAGCTAATCAATCATGGCTTACCAAAGCTAGATGATGTTTTATTGGTTAAGGGTCTTACAGCAAATCTGATCAGTATTAGTCAACTCTGCGATCAAGGATACAAAGTAAATTTCACACAAGCTGAGTGTATTGTCACAAATGAAGAGGGAGAGGTGATAATGAAGGGGGAAAGGTCCAAAGACAACTGCTACTTATGGACATCTCAAAAGGAAGCTAACTCTTTCACATGTTTTTTAAGCAAGGAAGAAGAAGTAAAGTTGTGGCACCAGAAACTTGGTCATCTCCATCTCAGAGGAATGAAGAAAGCCATCTCTGAAGAAGCTATCAGGGGATTACCTAAGTTACATATTGAAGAGAAACATATCTGTGGAGAGTGTCAGATTGGTAAGCAAATCAAGATGTCGCATACAAGGCTCCAACATTCGGTTACTTCCTGTGTACTCGAATTATTGCACATGGATTTAATGGGACCTATGCAAGTAGAAAGTCTTGGTGGAAAAAGGTACGTCTTTGTAATGGTTGATGATTATTCAAGGTTTACTTGGGTGAGCTTTATTAGAGAAAAGTCTGACACTTTTGAAGTATTTCAAGAATTGTGTAAACAATTACAAAGGGAGAAAAGTAGTGAAATCATAAGGATTAGGAGTGATCATGGAAGAGAGTTTGAGAATGCTAAGTTTCTTGAATTCTGTTCATCAGAAGGTATTAAGCATGAGTTTTGTTCTCCCATCACACCTCAACAAAATGGTGTTGTTGAGAGAAAGAATAGAACATTGCAAGAATCTGCTAGAGTGATGATTCATGCAAAGAATTTGCCTTTGAATTTCTGGGCTGAGGCAATAAACACTGCTTGCTATATTCATAATAGAGTCACACTAAAAACAGGAACCATCATGACTCTTTGTGAGTTGTGGAAAGGAAGAAAGCCCACAGTAAAACATTTTCATGTGTTTGGAAGCAAGTGTTATATTCTGGCTGATAGAGAACAGAGAAGAAAGCTTGACCCTAAAAGTGATGAAGGAATATTCCTTGGTTACTCAACCAACAGCAGGGCCTACAGGGTTTTTAATTCAAGAACCAAAGTTATGATGGAATCAATCAACGTGGTAGTGGATGACTCACCATCAGAAAAGGCAAAGGATGTTGAACAAGGTGCTGCAACATTTGAACCATCAGAAGAAGCTGACAGCAGCGATAAACAATCAAATGAGCAGGCTGATGAATTTATAGGTGGGTCTCAGAATGATCCAACTAACAAAGGACCATCTGTAAGGGTTCAGAAAAATCATCCAAAGGAGCTCATCATAGGTAATCCTGAACAGGGAATTGCCACAAGAAGAACGATTGATGTGGTCTCTAATTCATGTTTTGTTTCAAAATTTGAACCTAAGAACATAAAGGAAGCTCTTACTGATGAATTCTGGATATGTGCTATGCAAGATGAGTTGAATCAGTTCAAGCGTAGTGAGGTATGGGATCTTGTGCCTAGACCTAGTGGTTTGAATGTGATTGGTACAAAGTGGGTGTACAAGAATAAATCTGATGAGAATGGAGTTGTGACTAGAAACAAAGCCAGGTTAGTTG
This sequence comes from Trifolium subterraneum, assembly GCA_951799995.1. Taxonomy (NCBI): domain Eukaryota; kingdom Viridiplantae; phylum Streptophyta; class Magnoliopsida; order Fabales; family Fabaceae; genus Trifolium; species Trifolium subterraneum. The sequence continues at coordinate 51,339,358 of OX637462.1, read as the reverse complement.
CACAAGGATACACTCAAGTGGAAGGTCTTGACTTTGATGAAACCTTTGCTCCTGTGGCTAGGTTAGAATCTATAAGATTACTCTTGGGAGTAGCTTGCATCCTCAAGTTTAAGCTATTCAGATGGATGTGAAAAGTGTCTTCCTTAATGGGTACTTACATGAAGAAGTCTATGTTGAACAGCCCAAGGGGTTTATTGATCCAACTCATCCAGATCATGTTTACAAATTGAAAAAAGCTCTATATGGATTAAAGCAAGCTCCCAGGGCTTGGTATGAACGACTCACTGATTTTCTTATTAGTCAAGGATACAGAAAAGGAGGGAATGACAAAACTCTGTTTGTTAAGGAAGAAAATGGTAAATTGATGATAACACAAATATATGTGGATGACATTGTTTTTGGTGGAATGTCGGATCAGATGGTTCAACATTTCGTTATGCAGATGCAATCTGAATTTGAGATGATTCTTGTAGGTGAACTAACTTACTTTCTGGGTCTTCAAGTGAAGCAAATGGAAGAAACCATCTTCATCTCTCAAAGCAAGTATGCCAAGAACATTGTGAAGAAATTTGGAATGGAAAATGCTCCACACAAAAGGACACCTGCACCTACACATCTAAAGCTTACTAAGGATGAAAGTGGTACAAGTGTTGATCAAAGTCTCTATAGGAGTATGATTGGCAGTTTGTTGTATCTTACTGCAAGCAGGCCTGACATCACGTTTGCTGTAGGAGTTTGTGCAAGATACCAGGCAGAGCCCAAGATCAGTCATATAACTCAAGTCAAGAGGATTCTGAAATATGTGAATGGAACAAGTGACTATGGTATTTTGTTCTCACATGGTAATGATTCTAGACTAATTGGCTATTGTGATGCTGATTGGGCGGGAAGTGCTGATGATAGGAAAAGCACATCAGGTGCTTGTTTCTTTCTTGGAAGTAATTTGATCTCATGGTTCAGTAAAAAAGCAAAACAGTGTCTCTCTATCAACTGCTGAAGCTTAATATATAGCAGCTGGAAGTAGCTGCTCTCAATTGTTGTGGATGAAGCAGATGTTGAAAGAATATAATGTTGAACAGGATGTTCTAACATTGTACTGTGACAATTTGAGCGCCATAAATATTTCAAAAAATCCAGTTCAACACAGTAGAACCAAACACATTGATATTCGTCATCACTTCATCAGAGATTTAGTTGAAGACAAAGTTGTTACTCTAGAACATGTGTCTACAGAGGAACAGTTGGCAGACATTTTTACTAAGGCATTGGATGCAAATCAGTTTGAGAAATTAAGGGGCAAGTTAGGAATTTGCCTATTTGAAGAGCTGTAGCAATTACAGTTATGTGGGGGTGCAGCAGTTATAACCAACTCCCTTACTTTAGCGCTGCACGAAAATCTAGGAAATCAAATATACACTTTCCTAAACCTTTTCATATTTTCCTTTTCTGTCTCCACATACAACCTCTCCAACTTCTCAAACCTTCTTCTCTCTGCAAACCGTAAAGTCACTAAAATTCCTCTTCACCAAAACCCTCATTCCGCCATGTCTACTTCACAAAAATCCTCCTCTGCCAAAGATCAAACAACTGCTTCGCCTACAAAAAGTTCTTCCGATCACTCCAAACCAAAGGTTGAAACATCCTCTTTGATCGCTCTCGTTGATCCATTGACGTCGGTGCATGCAAGTGAAGTGGAAGAAAAATCAACTCCCTCAACTCGAAGTAAATCTGTTGCAAAGAATGACAAGGCAAAGAAAACGCGTAAGTCTCCAATCTCTGTTCCTTGTAAAACTTCGGGTAGTAAGAAAAAGAGTACTAAATCTGTGACTAAGCGTGCTTTTACCATGACGGATTTATATTTAAATCCAAATCCCTTTGCATCCGATAATGTTGATGTTGCTGTTGATTCTGGAAAATCAAATGTTGAAACATCTAGGACTGTTGATGAATCTGTAACCCTAGATCCCAAAACCCTAGGCTCTGATGATCCCAAATCTGATGATCCCAAATCTGATGATCTTTTAGGGAAGTCTGTTGAGAATACTCTTGTTCCTACTGTTGATGAGAATACTGTTGAGAAACCTACGACTGTTGATGGTGAAACCACTGGTGTTGTTGATGCTGAGTTGGAGTCACAAAAACAAACTGGTGATGCTACTAATGTGGTGAAGGATGTTGGAACATCCAGTGTTCCTCCACCTAACAATGTTGCGCCGGATGTTGAAACATCCTTGGCTCAACCTGATACAAATTCTGCTTCTCAGGCCACTACTGAGAAAACTGTGACAGCTGACAAAGAAAAATCTGAAAGCATTGAGAAGACTGTTGAAGTCAATACGAAGGATTCTTCTGAGGATACTGTTAATAATGATCATGTGTTTATTGATGTGGATGCTGTAACCTACCCTACTGAGCCCCTTGCCCAAGTCATGAAGAACACTATCAAGACTAGGTTGAGAGGGAGTACAAGGAAGACAGCTACTGTCACAAAGACTGTCCCTGCTGCAAAGAAGAAGGACTCATCTTGTAAGCCTGTGCTGTTTGGACCAGGACGTGGGTGGAGCAAAGGCACCCCTGTTAAATCCAGTAAGAACAAGCCCTAGAAGAGACGGCTTGCTTATTCTGATGATTCTGAATACAATGTTGAAAAGGATGTTGAAGCTATTCCTCCTCCTGCTAAGAAGAGTAAGCCAAATGCCAAGAAGGCTTCTCTTGCTGTTGAAGATGCCCCTATGGATAATGTGTCCTTTCATTCCATTGCCAGTGCTCAGAAATGGAATTCTGTTTACCATAGGAGGATGGCCCTGGAGAGAGAGTTAGGTAAGGAAGCTCTCAAACGTGAAGATGTGATGGAGCTTATTGAAGCTACTGGTTTGATGAGAACAGTCACTGCCTTTGGAGACTGTTTTGAACGTTTAGTCAAGGAATTTCTGGTTAATATTCCTGAAGGTTGCAATGATCCTCTAAGTAAAGACTTCCAGAAGGTGCATGTTAGAGGCAAGGTGGTAATTTTTTCCCCTAAGGTGATCAACAAATATTTGGGCAGAGATGAAGAACCTCACGCTGAAGTGGAGGTCACTGATAATGCCTTATGCAAGGCTCTTACTGGTGGACAGGTCAAGGCGTGGCCCATTAGAGCAAAGGTTCCTGCTGGGAAACTCACTGTGAAGTATGCCTTATTGAACAGAATTGGCTCAGTGAACTGGGTTCCAACCCTTCACACCTCTGATATCTCAACAGGTTTGGCAAAGTTCATCTACATTGTTGCAAATAAAATTCCATATGATTTTGGACAGTATATTTTTGATCAAACCTTGAGGCATGGTAAGTCTGGTGCTGTGAGTCTACCTATTGCGTTTCCCACTCTTTTTTGTGGCATTATTATCAGTCAACATCCAGGTATTGTGTCTTCTGATGATGTGGCTAAGAAGAGGGAATCTCCTCTGATTTTCCACTATAAGTTGTTTAGTAATCAGCATGTTCCTGATATTGTTGGAACATCCTCCCAAGCTGCCCATGTGCAAATGACAAGGAAGGATGTTATAGCTGGGTTGAAGGATGTCTGTAGGGAATTTGGTGAGAAGAAAGAGGAGCTTGACAGGATGTTTGATGCTAAGAAGAAGATGTTTGAGGATATGATTGCTGCTCTGGAGCGTGAGGAAGATCCTGTTGCTGTAGATGCTGATAATATGCAAGGTAATGTTGTTGTTGTTGCTAAGGAAGGAACTGGTGTGAGTGATGACAAAGGTGGTGATGATGTTGAGACCAGTGCTGGAACATCTGGTGGTGATACAGATGAGGGAGAAGCTACTGCTAGCAATTCTGAAGACTGATTCTACTGCTTTGTTCTTAGCTCTTGTTTTTGTTTTATGTTGTTATGTTTCTATTATGACTTTCTTATCATGGGCGCTGCCCTGAATATTTGAGCACCCTTGTGCTATGCTGGTCTGTAATAATCTACACTTATTTCCTTATGGTACTGTTAGTTATTCTGCCTGAAGATAATTTGTCAACTTTTGTGGCTAAAAAGGGGGAGAAAAATGTTAGTATGTGCATGTTCCCTGTTGTGTGATGTGGAATCAGATGTTGAAGCATTCTGCTAGTATGTGTAGTAGTAGTTTATTATGCATGTATGAGTAGCTATGCATGTGATGTATGTTTTGAGGGGGAGTAGTATGACAACATGTTCAGGGGGAGAAAAATTTCTTTTGAAAAAGATCTTGTTCATGTTTGCTCTGATTCTGATGTTGAGGGGGAGCAAGTTTGCTGTGATTTATGTATGTGCTTATGTTCTGATAAATGTTGAAACATCCAGTAACTGGGAATTTATTTTTCCTAAGTGGCTGAGTTTGTGTGAGAGACCATTTCTCTCTGTTGGCTTATCCTGTGAGGCTAGTTGTGTTCACTATTCCGCTGTCGTATGCCTCTGATATTTCTGAGTGATACTATTTTTTCTGATCTGCAATTTATCTTGAGGAGCTCAAATGACTAATTTGCTTTGAAGAAATGATGTTCTGTTTCATATGTTGTGTGTTCATGTTGATCTGTGGAAATTACATCTCTGTGTATCTCTCTGAAATGGTTGAAGTAATCTCAGATTGTTTTAGCCAAAAATTTGCCAAAGGGGGAGATTGTTGGATATTTGAATTGGCCGCATTTTGCTAAAACAAATATACAAGCAAGATGTTGGACCAAATGTTTCAACATTGGTACAACCAGTGTCCAAATGATTTGCGCGCGTGTTTTATATAAGGAAAGCGCGTTTTTAAAGGAAACCACGTTTTTACTCTTGTGTGCCAAGGAGTATACTTTTATACAGAATCAGCGATGAGATATTTTCCTAAAGATGTTCTGACATTTTAGGAAACTTTATGTATAGTTCTGATTCTTGATTAATGTGTGTTCTAAGCCCAAAGTGGAGTTCAGCCCGTGTTGCTTGGAGTATATATATGAAGAACGAAAAACCCAGTAGGGTTATCAAAGCCGTCATTAAAGAATAGTATTCTAGGGTTTTGAGTTTTGTATTATTTTGTGAGCCTTTCTTGTGGATTCTATAACACAAGCTAAGGACTGATTTTGTTGTGTGTGTTAGTTACTCCTAAGCTTCTAAGTACGGAGTTAACTTGTGTTTTGAAGTGTGTCTTCGCAATCATCATTGTGCTACTGTAATCACTGTGCGTGATAAGTTGGAGGTGAGATAGGATCTCATACTTAGGTGTTCTTAAGTAGAAGTTGCACAAGTAGGTGTCTAGGATATAAGTTGTAAACGGGGCGTTTACTGAGGGCTTAGATCTAGCACTACATTAGTGGATTTCCTTCCTGGATTGGTATCCCCCAGAGTAGGTTCGTTTATGCCGAACTGGGTTAACAAATCATTTGTGTTTTTATTGTTTTCTGTCATTTAGATTATACTTACTGCTGCTTCGTATAAGGTTGGAACATTGGTTACAACACTGTGTTCACAGAAGTGTTGGAACATTGTATTCAACATTAGTTCCTGGGCGTGCCAGATTTCAGTTTTCAAATGAAATTGCTTGCTTATAACATGATTTAACTATGAATCTATGATGCTATGCTTAATTATGGGGTGATGTATGTGATTGAATTATGAGTGTATAACTTACTATTTGACGGTGAAAATGATAATTTCATATGATGATGTATCTTTGATCAGTTGTGGATTTCTTTTGATAAAGAACAATGATAATGAATTATAATAATAAATTATGGTGTAGAATGATGATGAAGATGGATTAAGTTATCCATATTAACGGTGAATGAATATATATTGATGTGGATATCATATGTTTGATATATAGACATTTTCATACATTTATATGTCAATTATGTTCTCCGGTGAAAGAATTGGTGAAAGAAAATGGATTATGTTATTCATGTTGTAAACATGGTATGGTACCACATGGATTTAGTTTTGTCTAAGATGACATGCCATTATTATGTGACATTAGAAACAAACAAGGAAATTATGTATTCTAATACATGTACTAATTGGTAATTGGCATTATTTGAATTGTGGATGGTTTGGTGAATAATATGTGGTATTGAATTGATGTTGTACATAATTTGATAAATGTGTTTCATGCTTATATGAAATGTGTTAGGATGAAAGTATTTACATATAGAATGAATGCCTTTACCTATTATCTAAGTGTTTAGTATATGTGAATACTTACACTTTTATTGATTGCAATAACTAACTCTATGTTATGTGTATGTGTTGGACCTTTGGGGTTCAGATTATCAGGTTAAGGACTCTGTCATTCGGGATTAGTTGCTTGTTCGTCGTTTACTTTCTTAGCTTGTGGTGATGGCTTTAGATTCTGATCTATTAGGTCCTGGCCTTCATGACTTCAGCTTCTCTTCATAATTGGCTTTCAACTCTTTATATGTTCTTTGGCATATAAAATTCTTAATTCTCCATAACCATTATAGTCTATGATCATGCACACTTGAACATACATTAGCAAATTCAATTTGTAGTTTTTATACTTTGTTATCGTCAAAACCTAAGAGTAATTGTTGACAAACCAATTTTGTTCCAACATATATTACTTACCCATTTCCTATTTTGCAGAGTTTCATGATTGAAGCAAACAATTCAATTTTGCAGAGTTTCGTATTGAGAATTGTTTACGGAACTCCTCATTCCAGCCGCAAGAGATTCAAATCCTTACTATATTCATAACAAGGACTTGGGGAGAAATTGTTTCGAACTGGACTAAATCCCAATACCCTCAAGGAACACAATATTCACCCAATTTTCTTAGCATTTCCCTCATTTAAATACTTTTCTCCTCTGTGCCTGAAGCTCATAGCCACCATAATCGACCGCCTAACCTCGCCATTGGAGCAATTTCGTTCTGCCTGTTCAGAGTAGGGAGGGACCTCAAAAAATTAAATGCTTCCTCTGGCTTGTGATAAATGACGGCTTGAAGACAAATGATAAATTTAAATCTAGGCTCGTGCCTGAGATAGGGCAAGCAGCCCACGGCCTCAATATTATATGCAGACAATGTGTTGAGTAGTTTTACCGAAAGATAAATTTAATAATGAAGTATGGTGCGGCAGTTTCCCATTATGCAAACAATGATTTTGCAAGAAGTAAAGGGTGTGTTTTCAAGTCCCTCCTGTTGCCAATTTTTCTCTTTTTATTTAAGAGATTAGAAAATTTAGAGAATTGAACTCATTACAAATTTTAATCATATATATTTATTTTGATAAATTATATATATATATATAAAATTGAGAGTTGTCGTTGAATGATCAAACCTTTCAAAAGAGCTTAAACTCAAGAAGTACTGCACACGACATAAAAGGAAGAAAGTGTTCATTCAATTCAAAGAACATAATAGCAAACATCTGCACAAGACTTAAACTCAAGATCTTCATTCAACGTCAAAGCTTTCTGTTTTGATATTATTACGAGAAAGCTGCTATATATCACAAAGCTAGTTTTCCCAATTAGCTGCAACAAAGGTAGATAACCGTTGCCAAAATTATGGACAGTTATAATGATGATAAAATGAATGCTCGAGGTAACCCACTAAGAAAGATATTTGGATTTATATATCAATATCAATATATCCGTATCAATTTGTGTAGAACAAGTAAATTAAGAAAGGTATCACCTGGATTGTGGTAGTCAAAGCAACAAACTTATTTTGGTCGAGTAAGTATACTGTCTTTTGTGCCGTAACGCCGAGAGCGTGCTTCTTCTCGTGCAGTAAGGCTAATATTTTCCCTCACTTGGGTCCAAGCGGCATAGGGTAGGTAGTTGCAGAACTTCAATGGTTGATATGATTTCGGTGTGGCCGGGAAATAATCTTTACCGCGGCCCCACGGTGGGCGCCAAAATGTTCTCTGAACACTTAAAGGGATATGCAAAGTAATTAATTTGGATTATAAATAGCAATAATTCTCAATTTATGATAAAAATTGTTCGTACTTTTTTCATCAAAGTTAAAGGTATTTATAGGTTATATGGGGAAGAAATTGTTCCCGTCCTTTTTCTTCGTTGGCCTTCCCACGTTCTCCCCCTATACATTTAATCACATGCCTATTTGCAAGGTGATCATGGGGGACGTGGGTTGAATATTAAGATTTCTCTGAATCACGCTCCTGGTCGTAAGGAAGGTGGAGATGAATGAAATAGATCATGGGAAAATGACGGTTATACTCACAGATCGTGGGATCATGGGCTATAGGCGTTTCGCCTATCTCGCGCTGTCAAAAGTGGACGTCTCGCCCTTATGTCGCGCCTTAGTATGGCATTGGACTATGTTCTGTTTATGTACTGGGGCGTTGCTATTGGACCGTTGTATGGATTATTAAACAATGTTTGAGCCTTGCTAAATACACCCCTTATATTTTTACCCGGTCCATATTTAATCTTGGGCCCTGAATTATTATTTTTTTATTGAGCCTATGTATATTTTATTACTACTAGTTTGAAAAGTGTTTTCTTTCCTCTGATTTTTGTTCTAGTTTTTTTTTCTTCCTAATTTTGTTTTTTATTTTTAAATGGATTTGTAATGTCTTTAAATATTGTCGCTATTAAATTTTTGAATGGTAATTTATAGTATCTTTCAAATATGCCCTTAGTATTTTGTTTCTCATCACAAGAGTTTTGACTGGGAGCCGTTTGAATTAGTTTATTTTTAAATTTATGCAAAATAACTTATGCATTTTTAAGCATAATAACTTATGTAAACTAGCGGGTCAGGCATTTCCGCGCCTGCCTGTGTCTAACTTATATCCAAAAACATAAAGATATGTCTTATGTTATAGTGAGTTTGTTAATAAAAGATTTTTGCGACTAAAAAAAATGTACCTTATGTTATGTTGAGTTTGTTAATAAAAGATTTTTGTTGGTACAAAAAAAATCAAATCAATATTAAGTAATCATGAGGGGTATAATAGGAATATGAAAAAATCATCCCAAACTCACCTATCCCCTTTATATATTGTATATATATATATATATAATCTATTTCAAAAGTTGTTTCCTTTCACCAAAAAAAAATGAGTTTTTACTTTTTATATATAAAAAAGCTTACACTTCTAGAATTAAGTTACAACTTTTTTTTTGTTACAACAAGTTTTAGAATTAAGTTACAACTTTTATTAAAAACACTACCAGCTTATTTTCTACTTTTCTACTTCTTTTTAAATAAAGTAGAGAAGTAAAAAATTGCTTTTGGCCCTATTTCTACGTAAAAGAAATAGAGAAATAAAGTAAAGAAGTAGAAAACAAGGAGAAATAGGGCCAAACATAATTTTGTATTCATCTACTTCACTTAAAGAGAAGTAGAAAAGTAGAAAATAAGCAGGGTCAAACGAAGCCTTAATGATATTAACTTGAAGTTTTATTGTGTAACCATCAATTAGAATATGACTATTTTTTATATTATTGATATTATTTACATTTTAAATAAAAAATTACTTTTTCAAAATTTGTATTTTTATTAATGAAAAACATTTCAACTTTACTAATTTTTTTAGGGCTTCTTTATATAATTCGCCTGGGACCTTGTAATGCTCCAGGTCGACCCTGTTTAAATCCTTCTAACCAAAACAGACATGTGTTGTTTATATGGGTGCATAGCAACCAATTAAAAGATTTTCTCCCCACTCCCCTCCTGTCTTTTTCACCCTCCAAAAGAGTTTTCGGAATGACAAAACTTACATGCATTTCTTACTTTTCTTCTCAAAAAGAGGTAGTTTTTTTATTAAAAAATAATTTTCTTTTATTTTTTCAAAATGAAAAAACATAAATAACCACCTCTTTGTGAGTGGAAAAGTAAGAAATGCATGTAAGTTTTGTCTTTTTGGAAATATGGCCCGAACTGTTTTTTAGTGTAAAATTTACACTGAAAAAAGTTCGGGTAATAGAACCCAATTTTTTTGGGGGGTGAGGAGGGGAAAAAGACAGGGGGGGGGGGGGTGGGGAGAGAATTTTTCCAAACAATTATTGTTTAAAGATAAAACTTTTGATTGGGAGGTTGCAGTGGTTCATGTTGGCAACCTCTTGAATGATATTAACAGGGCTGAAATAGAGGGAGTTCCTATAATTTTTTTCTCAAAACTTCATAATTATGCATTAATTGGTAGCTACTCGGTATCCCATTAAAGGAGAAAAATTTGAGTACGTATTATGTACCACTTCTACTACAATCACATTCTATTTCCCGTTAATCCTCATTTAAATATGTGTTTGTGAGACTTACTTAAAATGATATAGAGTTATTGATTCGATGAAGAGTTATTGGTTGAATTTGGTTAGAACTTTTTAAAAGATTAATTAACTGGAAAAATTGAATACTTATTAAGCATTAAATAAGTACTAAAACATGAATCACGATTGATGTGTACAGTGTACACATGAGACCACTAGTTTTCAAAATTTGTTTTTCAATGTTAACAATTGGATGAAACAAGTGCATAAAGATTATGATAGACTTAAAACACTCAATAATCACTGGTACAAAAATACATTTATAGAAAGGTGTTTAAGTCAGTTGAATTAGCCACCCGACTTAACAAATTACGAGGTGCCAATTCCGTAAATATTTATAACTTTGTTAGGTCGGTTGCATGTAAAACCGACTTAACAAAGATTAAATAAAAAAATTATAACGCATATTAAATTCCTTAAGTCGCTAGTATAAACTAACTGACTTAAGAAATCAACTTGTTAAGTCTGGTGTCGCCCCACCTGACCTAAGAAGTTTTATTTAATTTAAAAAATTAAATTCCAATGTGTATCGGGAGGGAATCAAACCTGGTACCTTTAGTAAAAAAAATATATATTTAGTGAAAAAAAAAACAAATAAAGACGTTTTTTTTGTACATAAACAAATAACAAAATATCTTTAATCAAAATAAAAAATAAAGACGTTTTTTTCACTAAACAAAGAAACAACTTTAGTCCAAATTTTTTTAAAGAAACTATAGTAATATATTTAGCCAAAAAAAGAAAACAAACAAAACGTTTTTTTTAATAAATAAATAAAGATCTTTAGTCAAAATTTTCTAAAGAAATATGATTTCTCTTCTTCCTCTTCAAACACCCAAAACTCTTATTCGCAAACTCTTCGTTCTCTACCCCATAAATTCGTTCTAAGCTTCACTCAAAAAACTCAAATCATTCATGTACTGGGATACTCAAAAATCATTCGAATCTTCGCACAAAACTCCTCAAAATCCTTCTCTTCAGTGCAAACCCAAAAATCATTCGTCACTAAGAACATTAACTTCACATGTATATATGTATAATTTGAACCCTAACTTTTAATTTTTTTTTTTGTTATACTATTTCAATTTATGTATATGTTGTTATTTATGTTGTTGTTGTTATTATTATTATTATTATTATTATTATTATTAAAGCAAAATATCAATATTTTTGAACCTTAACAATACATATTTTAAAACACAGAGAACATTCATACCTATAACACCGAAAACATAACTTTCTACGAAATGTTTTTCTAATTTTCACAAATAGAACAACTAGAATAGTAATGTTATTATTATTATTATTATTATTATTATTATTATTATTATTATTTATGTTGTTGTTGTTATTATTATTATTAATTGGAGTGATACTGCCCCTTAATTAGATTGTAAATTTGTTATGTAATTTGAGTCGAGCAAAATAGTTTGTTTAGGGATATTTGGTTAGCAAATACATGATTATTGTATCTTTTTTATAAAAAGAAAAACAAAATGGTTTTTTTTATTTAACAAAAAACAAAATGTTGTTAGCCTCTTCTGATGAGGCTTTTTTTTTTTTAAATTAAAATACTACTTCTTAAGTCGGTTAATAGTTTAACCGACTTAAGAAGTCATTTTCTTAAGTTGGGTAAAAATCTGACTTAAGAACTCAAAACTTCTTAAGTCACCAACTGTTAAGTCAGGTGCAAAATCGACTTAAGAAGTCATTTTTAACCGACTTAACAAGTGTTTTTTGTACTAGTGAATGTGTATTTTCACTTCTTTTTTTCATTTGTCCCATCTTGTCTCATCTTGTCTGCGCCTATATCTTCTATGTTTAGACTGTCTCCCTATTAATCTTACTGGAAAAATGAAAATCTATGTATTTTTTTTAATTAAAAATTTTCCAGATAATTTTTATAACAAATAGTTTTTTTAAACAATGGGACAATTACTTCTTATTGGTAAATATTAAAAAGAAAAGAAAAACAAGGCACATATATTTGTCAGTGATACATAAAAATAAATTGGATAAATATTTTTTATTAATAATTATAATTTATTATAAAAATATACATGGGACAATAACTTTAACAAAAAACATTCATTCAATAAATTTTACATGAAAGTGCGGTATAAAAATAATTAAGATGTGAGACTCAAGGTTATGGTCCAAGTTGTTTTGTATATTACACGAGTTTGATTTAATTCTTCATACTATAAGAAATTACTCTCTTCGATTAAATCAAATCTCTCTTGAAATTTTAATTGAAAAATATTTTACAAATATAATTAAGACGCGAGACCTAAGATTATAGTCTCGATTGATTTGTTTTTTACACACGCTTGATTTAGTTTTTCACACTGTAATAGATTACCCTCGCCTATTAGATAAAATTCTTTTTGATATTTTAATTGAACATTTTATAAAATTAATTAAGATGTAAGGTCTAAGGTTATAGTTTCAATTGTTTTATATTTTACACAGGCGCTATTTATTTCTTCACGCTGTAAGAGATTATACTCTTCTGTTAGATCATATATCTTTAGATATTTTAATTAAACATTTTACAAGAATAATTAGGATGTCAGGCCTAATTTTATGGTCAAAATTATTTTACTTTTTACACGAATTTAATTTAGTTTTTCACACAGTAAGAAATTATTTTCTTCTGTTAGATAGGATCTCTCTTAAAAAAATTATGCTGGGGTAAATCAAATTTCACTAACTTTGTGGGGGGATAAACAACCATTTACCCAAATTTTAATTGAACTTTTACAAAAATAATTAAGAAGTGAAACCCCAAGATTATGATCTCAATTATTGTATTCTAATATAAATTTATATTATTTTAAACAATTAATATAAAAATGTGACATAGTATTGACTTTTGTATAGAAGATTTGGTACTCAAGGGTGAATAAAATTAATTACAACAGTAATGACATGAAATTGTTTTTCTAAAATAAATTAAAGATATGACACGGCAAAAATTGTTTTTCTGAAATAAATTAAAGAGGTATTCCAAAACAATTGAACAGTCGGGTTAAAATTCCTTATTTACAGTTGGTAGAATGATTCTAGAATCATAGTTACTCCATCTAGATGAGATTGAATCGTCATATTTTCGAAATTTGAATTTCTAAGTGATTTTTAGTCCAATTAGGTGAGACATATCGGTCAAATTGAGATTTCACCGTTCTTTCATAAATACAATGTTTATTAAGCACATTAAGTCAAACACGTTGAAATTGAACCGTTACATTGTCAAAATTTACGCTCACAATCTTTCTATTTGAACTAGGATTTTTATGTCAGAGTTACTCTAACTAATTGAGATTTAATCATTATATCGTTGAAATTCCAAATATTAAATGATTGTTAATCCAATTGGGTTAGATTGAACGGATTGACTGAGAAAATTTGTTATTTAGGTTAGATGAAAGTTTCTTTTTTTGGTGGTAAATAGTTCAACTTAACTATAAGACGGATTTGTTCTAACGGAAGAGAGTAATCTCTAACGAGGTGAATATTTTAATCAAGATCGTGTAAAAAGTAAAGCAATTGATATTATAATCGTAGGTCTCACATTTTAATTATTTATATAAAAAGTTTCAATAAAAATATCAAAAGAAATTTGATATAAAGGAAGAGGTTATTGTGTGATGAATTAAATCGAGTCGGCGTAAATAATAAGGTAGTTTTCTCTAAAAAAAAAAAGTAACTTTTTCTTAAAAGTTCACAATTTTTTTAATAAAATTAATTATAAGTAGTTTATAAAAAACATTGAAAAGCATATGACTGATGATGAGTGATGGAGGGAGAGAGAGAGAACTGATTTGAAAGAAAGTATAATGTGTGGGAAGGTGCATGAGTTATAGATTAATCTAATGGTAACTAATCCATGTCCATCATCGACCATTTGCAAGACTGGTCCATATTAGAATTAGTCCATAATTAATTAAGCAAACAAAAAGTTTTCATGAGTATAGCTTAGTTCGTACGAACATTGTAGTTTATATATATATGGACTAACGTTCAAATTTTGTACTTCCACTCATTCACTTTAAAATGTGAAATTCTAGTCACTAACTTACTCGACAAAAAAATAATAATAAAATACTAATAAATAAACAAAAATGAAAAAATGTATTGTGCATACTCTCATCTCATGCTTGCCTTGCCACAGTAATTCACATGTTGAGATAAAAAAAAGTTTCAACATCCAACCTGGGGGTACCACACTTTCTTATCGTGTACCATAGACATATATCATCACATGAATTGACCTATCAGAATATAGTTAGAAACAAAATAAAAGTGGTTTTTAGCAAGACACGTGGTATTTACATGCAGCACATAAATACTTTATCATCACTTTGATTCGTATCTCCATCTCACACTTGACAAGGTACTGTATTGTCCAGCTTGACCAACAAAAAATAGCTGATTTCAAAATATGTGTTTTTTTGTACTTTTGCACTCTTGGTTGTATTAAATAATTTCCAAAAATATATTAAATACTAACTCATATTTAATTATTAGTTCATAAAACAACCATACACAAACCGTTGATTTTTCAAACCTAATGTAGAAATTGTCTTTTTCTGAATTGATTTTTTTTAATGGTAATGTAGAAATTGTCTATAAAACAACCATACACATTCATGTGTTATCATGGATGACTCTAATATCTTGATTCCTTTTTAATTCGGATTTCATACAAAATGAGCTTATAAAATGGAAAATGTATTTTGTTTTTTTATAATTCGGATTTCATGTATTACCAATGGTTTCCCCACTTCAAAAAATAGATGTATTTTTTTTTTTTTTGACTAAAAAAAAATATAGGAAGGAAGTTAGTTAGATAATTCAAAGTTCGGATGTGAGATAAATAAAATCTAATAAGAAATCAAAATTTGGATTCTTATGAACAATTCATCATAAGAAAAGCTTATTAATCACTTAAATTTGTTGGTTTGGTTTCCATACTTCAAATATACTAGTATAATATTGTAGTTTAGGTTCATTTTTGGACTCAAATATTAGGAAAGGGATTTCCTGTTGTTATAGCAGAGGAAGAGGTTACAGTAGTGATAACAAGTAAAATACACTATTATTTTAGCTCAATTTACACATGTTTTGAACTCGATTTCATAGATTTTGCAATATTATGCTGGTATTTTATGTCTATTTCAGGTATATGTTGATTAAAGGTCCTTGTGTGTCAAAACGGTAAAAAAGCGGTGAAATAAAATTAAAAAAAGAGAAAAATATAAGTTTCAGCCCAGCCCATCACAAAGGAGTCAACAAAGAAATAAAAAAAAAAGGTCAACCCATAAAAATCTGCAAAACAGAAACACGATCAAGAAGCAGTTTGTTTCACTCCTAGTTTTCCTCCACAACCAGGAACACGTTCTCAACAATTTCAAGCACGACTTTGAAGGCTACAAATAGACATTCAGTTATCAAAAATCAGCACCCAAGCTTATTGTTGTTAATTGAGCGATAGAATTCACTTCTTGTAAAAAGTAGTAATTGTTCACATCGAATGATTATTGCAATTAGAATTTTTTAAAGTTTGGAGTTTTCATACGATCACAGCATCTGTACTTGCACTATTATTAGCCTTTAACTTCAAGTTTTAATTTCAAGTTCTGCGATTTGGTTTCAATTTCAACCAGAATCGTGAGCCTCTGTTAGGAGAACAATCACGTGTTTATTCAAGTCTATGCTTTTTGCGGTAACAGGTTCTAATTGCTTTTGTTTATTTAGTTGATTGCAATTGTTTATATTATTTGCACTATATTCACGTTACAGAAAGTGATAATTTTAATTTGGTATTGTGTTGTTACTTGATTCATTAACTCAATTTTTCAATTCCATTCAAGTAACAAGTCTGCTGCCACGTTTTTATTTATTAGTACTTTCTAATTCAATATGAAGATGAACACAGTGCATACATGTTTAATAATTATTATTATATTTAATATGTTTGAGTAGATTTTTATAGAGACCGGAATGTAAGGATCGTCGTACCAACGGTATTCCATTGAGTCGAAAATAAATGTTTATAATGAGAATTGTTTAAGGCCTGAATAATTTCTGATTTTAAAACTCAAGTTTACTGCGAAAGTAGAAACACAGTGATATCCGTTTCAATTTGAAAGAATGAAAATTTTATCTGACCGTAAGAAAATTCAGTTTTTGATTTAAAACACTGCGAAAGCAACTTTTTATCAATTAGGAAAAATTCAGTTTTCAAAAAGGTAATTTTAAGAGTATAAGCGGACACGCGAGAGCGGGCGTTTATAAGCTTAAAATCCGGTACCGGACACGCGACGGCTGACGGTACATTTAAATTAATTTTTCTACCTTAAGCAACTTTTTGAGTAATTAAAAGTAATTATTTTCATAAAAGAGATTTTCGCGCCGTAACACGTTGGACACGCGAAAGCGGGCAGTTAGATTACGTAGTAGAATCTATTTTAAAACTTAATCTTTTGTTTACAAGAAAATATTTTCTCATTATAAATATAAAATATGACTCAGTGAGTACCGACGGTCGATGAGAGTTTCATTCCGGCCTCTTGTCAATTAAAAAAAGGTAATTAAAAAGAGTTTATTTTCTGTTTTTTCACTAAAAAAATATTTCGTGCGCCTTAGATAAACAACGTGACAACAAAATACGGTACTTGACATTGGTCTCTGTGGGAACGATAACTTTTTATATTAAAACCGACATAGCCGTATACTTGCGGCCTATCAAGTAGGATGTTGTAACAGCTGTCGGCCGTTCAATTAGAATTGTGCGCCTGTGGTCATTTCGAGTAATTTTGCAAATGAATTAATCTGATCAATTTGATCTGATCATCAACGGCTGAGATACAAAACAATGTAAAATTGCGTGATTTTGTTACAACAACCGATCCTGGTCCGAAATATTATAATTTTTCTAATAAATATAGATGATGTCACTTAATTTAACCACATGCAAAATTGTAGACCACGAAGATATCACCTTTCGAATTTGAATATAATCTCTGCCCCATGTTCACGAATCACAATCATTCAATCCAGTGGCGTCTTCGAGTTTTTGGAGGTCATGTGCAAAAATATAAAAGTGGCCCTTTAATAAAGAAACGTAAAATTTTTTATAAAAAAAACATCATCGATTTAAATTGCAAATAACATAAAAAATATAATCAATCTTGTAATTAACATAAAAAAGATTCGTTGTCTAACAATAACAACAAAATACAATATAGCTACTTAAAATGAGTCATTCTTCCAGCATTTTTTGAAGCAAATTCATCAATCAAGTCTTCGTATTTTATGTCACTATTCCTTCTTTTTTTTTTCGTTTACAAAAATTGGGCCTGAACCTAACAGTATTGTAATATAATTATTTTTTACACCCCCAAATTTACTAATATTATTACCCTATATAATATTTTTTGAGGCCCTTCTTTTTAAGAGGCTCTATGTCATGGCACATGTTGGCCATGGTATAGAGCCGCCCCTGATTCAATCAACCTACTTATTTATGCTAAACTTCATTTTTATTCTCTACTTTTCTCATATATATATATATATATATATATATATATATATATATATATATATATTTGTTTTTTATACCATATAACTTAGTTTTACATCATATGAAAAAAGTGGGGTTAATTGAGGTGATGTGGCGAAAAATATGTTTATCATTTATTAACGGTATAAAATTATTTTGAAGATATGGGCTGAGTTGAAAACTAAAATCATTGTGCGTGTACTCAACAATTTTTCAATTTAACAATATGTTCATCATAAAATTCTAATCCTTTCTAAAATTTAACATTTATATATAGGACCATTTTGAAGATGCAATTTGCCCCTATATATATGTACAAATTTGATAAACTATGGTCAATTTAAACCGAGTTTATTCAATACGAAATTGAAATGATGTGAAATAAATGTACAATGTGTTTTAATGACTTTCATATATACTACTAATTAAAATGTAGATGTAGTAATTAAATTTAATAGATGCATCTTTAATTTTATTCTCCCGCCGTTCCTTTTTATTAGTCGTTTTAGGAAGAAAAAACAATTGTTTCAAATTATTTATCGTTTTGATAATTTAAGGTTACATTTTTGTCTATTATAATCTCCTTTCAATAAAACTTAATTAATGCTATATATTTGGAAAACTAAAGATTTTTTTAAAAAAAAATTTCATAACATATTAAATTTGTTGTTTTTTGTACATAATATATTAATTTTTTGGAAAGAGAAAGTGTGTGCAAAAGAAATTTATTGGTAGATTAAAATTATGGTATAATCGATAGATACGGTGCAAAAACAGACTTTCTTATAATTTGGTCTTTTTTTTTCTAAAACAAAAAAAAATGAATAAATTAACGGTTTATGAGTTTTTATTGAAGATTGTTAATCTTGATCGGTTTCAATAACATATAAAATTATTTTAAATTTTTTTTAAAAAAAAAATATTTGGATGATCTATATGATATAAACTTTCAATTCAAATGTGTATTTTGTAAACGACTGCTCCACAGTGAAAAACTTAAAAATTATTTGGCTAAGCACAACACTAAATATTAGATGTTAGACACATATATGAAACTAAAAAAATTAAAGAGAAAAAAATTAGAGTAATATTAATTGATGTGACTATGAGAGAAAGTCTATGTGTGGTATTCTTCATGACTTACCAATAGTTTTTCTTTTCATACAACAAATAGAGATTTTATTTAACAAAAGTTACTTACAAAGTTATAGTAGTGGCCAGGCCACTGTAGAGCCACGCCACTTAAAATTGTCTGTTGGTGAAACTGAACCACCTCTATATTCCATATTTCCATGCCTCACATTCTATGACCACATATGAATCGACCTATCGGCTTAGATAAAGAACAAGATAACTGTCGCTTTTATTTTTTTTGTTGGCTTTTGCTACCCGTAGAATCTATTCAGGGTCAGCATTGAGATCAAGTAGTTTCGGTCATATCAATCGCAGTTGCGGAGATTAAACTATAGTTTTTTCTACTAAATTTATCACTAATTATCACTAAACTAACTAACGATTAATAAATAATTGTCGCTTTTAGCTTGTCTCGTGGTTGGTGTCTACTGCTACTAATATTTACTACCTCCCTCTCATCCTCTGATTATGTTTAATGTATTTAATTTCTATTATAAACTATATATATATATATATATATATATATATATATATATATATATATATATATATATATATACATTGTTAGTCTTTAAACTTAATTGGCTTTAATGTAGTTTTAACCTCCTATTTTGAAAAACTTGAACTTTTGATCCCCTATTTTAAAAGCCAACTTTTTGATTCCCTATTTTGAAAAACTTAAAGTTTTGATCCCCCAACTCATTTTGGTCAAATTTGTGATGATGTGGCAGTGTCTATGTGTCAACCTCATATTCCATGTCATTATTTTTTTTAAAAATAAAATATTATATTTTAAAAGTATTAAAAAATAAAATAATTAAATAATTAATTAATAATAATTAAAAAACAGTAAAATTAACCTCTATACATATATATGATTAAAAATCAGTAAATTATCCAAATATATAATTAAAAATCACTAAGTTGCCCAAATATATAATATATAATTAAAATCCAATAAATTACCCAAATATATTATTAAAAATCACTAAATTACCAAATATATAATTAAAAATTACTAAATCTTCCAAATATATAATTAAAAATTAATAAATTATCCAAATATATAATTAAAAATCACTAAATTGTCCAAATATATAATTAAAATCCAATAAATTACCCAAATATATAATTAAAAATCACTAAATTACACATAAATTGGCCAAAACACTAGAATTCAAAATAACAAAACACTAGTTGTATTATCTAACATCTCAGATGAAGATTACTTGATATCAAAACACTATTAATATTCATAAGATGCTTACAAACAGAGGAATGATAACAAGCAGAGGAATGATGAACACGAGTATGATGATGAATCAAAGAAATGAAATACTGAGACGGAGATCGTTGAAGATGGGTGGTGCTAGGGTTCCATGATTTGGGAACTGTGTTACTATTCATGCGTGTCTGATTCTTCTATGATTCGTCCCTTTTGATCATCTGCGTTTTTTAATTATTGTTAATTATTTGATTGTTTTAATATTTGATTTAAAGATTTGATAAAAAAAATATATTTGATTTAAATATATTGTTTTAATATTTGATTTAAAGATCTGATAAAAAAATATATTTGATTTAAATATATTGTTTTAATATTTGATTTAAAGATCTGATAAAAAAAACTGATTTAAAAAAAAATTAAAACATTAATATTTTATTTTTAAAAAAAAATAATGACATGGAATATGAGGTTAACACATAGACACTGTCAAATCATCAATGAGGTTGACACATCATCACAAATTTAACCAAAATGAGTTGGGGATCAAAACTTCAAGTTTTTCAAAATGGAGGATCAAAAAGTTGGCTTTTAAAATAAGGGGATCAAAAGTTCAAGTTTTTCAAAATAGGGGGATCAAAACTGCATTAAAGCCAACTTAATTTCAGGTAATTTCAAAATAATACAGTATTGTTTTATAAATAAAAAATGTGAACTTCTTGGTGTCTATTGTTTTTTAAGCGCGCAGGAATATCTGTGAAAAAATATGCATCTGTGAATTTCTTGACAGATCCACTGGAGGGAAGATTTACATTGAAGTCAGCCGATGTTTTGGTGTACGGGTGGGTAGGAGAAAAACATGCATGTGTTGACATGACTGGAGTTTCTCGACTTATGGAATTGTCGAATGGAGATTTTACTGTAGGACACGCGACTCTCAAAGTTGCTTCAAACAAATTAAAGTGGCTAAACATGAGAGAACATGTTCTAACAATCAACATGCATTTATACCATTTGCATTTCCTAGCACCAGATGTTGTGAATATTTTGCAAAGAATTCAAAGAGTCATGCATAACAATGTAATGTCTTCTAGGTCTGTAGATGTAGTATTTAAGAGAATTAGTTTTGTCATCCAAAAAGGTCAACGGCGCAGCTTGTTGCTCGTTTGCCATCTATCCAAATGTAATTATCTTTTATATATATATATATATAAAACTACTGCGCATGGAAGAATATATTGTCTTTGAAAAATAAAATAAAAACCGAAAGCAGTAAATATTTACTCCCTCCGGTCTCATATATAAGAAACAAAAAAAAAATTACAAAGTATTAAATATAAGAAAAAGTTACTACAATCATTACATTTATTTTGAATATTCCAATTTTACCCTTTGTTTTACTTTTCCCCATAATAAATAATAATTTAATTTAAACAAAAAGTAAGGGTAAAAGTGAAAATGACATGTTTTTCCTAATTTTACTCCACTTTCTTAAAAGATGTGCCTTTTTTATTTTTGTTTCTTATATATGAGACCGGAGAGAGTATCACTTTATTCACTTTTCCAATTATAAGTAAACTGTAAACGTCACTTGACTTGACAATGTTTTCAGCTGCACCAACAAAATCCCAGCTGATTTCAAATATTCTTGAGACCAACAGACCAAGAAGATATTCCTCCTTCGATCATTATACATTTATACTCCATGAGGAACTAATCATTTAGTCCACCTTGTCCAATAATTTCATTTATTCTTATATTAGTTTTTATCACATGGTGATAACCAAAACAGATTACGTGACACATATTCAAATATTCTAAATGTTTATAGATGTTTATAGTAAGATCCAGCGATTTAAATTTCAATAAATTTTTTAATTTATTTGAGGTTAAAATTTTTTGGTAATGACTATATAGACATGCCAAATGCATGAAAGAAATACCACAAAGTTTTGAGAGGTTGGGACGTAGGACGGAAGCGGGAAGGAATAACAAACGTTAATCCTATAATAAAGAATTTAAGTTTGCAAGCGACAAATCTGTTGGATAAACTGTAATCCACCAGATTTCTTGAATCCATAAGAAAGAGAATAAACTTTAAAATTTTATTATAAACTATGACTTTTTTTTTTTATTTCAAATATGTTTGCCTTTAAATAGGCTTACAATAGAAATAAACTTTTAAAAGGATAATAACTAACTTATTCTAAATTTATTATTTTTATATTTAAAAGATAATTATCTTAATAATAACAAACTTAAAAATAGGATAATAACAACTAATAATACTGAAAATAAAACAAACTCAAGAAGATAATAACAACTAATAATCCTAAAAATAAAACTAACTTAAAAGATAAAAACTATTCGGAATTCAAACTAGTCCTCATACATCAGGTTGAAACTTTTTTTTTTTATATAATTGAGAGATGAGAGAATCAACTGACAACCATTGAATTAATATGAATGGATGAGATTAAATTAATCATAGTTACAAGAGCATAAAAACATGAATTATGGATTTTGCATAAAAACTTTCAATTAATTTCTAAAAGGATCAGACCACCATCGAAATTGGATTATCTCCTTCACGTTTCTCTACATCTCTCTTCTTTCTCTTTATCTCTCTTAATTTCACTTTCATTCATGATTATTTTTGATTGAAGAGAAAGATTGAAAACAAGAGAAAAATATAAGGGAAGAAAAAAGATGTAAAAGAAAGTGAAAGTGAAGATCCAAATCTCGATAGTGAACCTGAATCAACCACAACCAACTATTCCATGGCTCACATGAATGGACCTATATATGGGAGTAGTTAAAGAACAAAAAAACAGCTGTTTGTCACGTGGTATCTACTATTTACTTACACGCAGCAGATAAGTACTTGCCACTTTGATTCACTTTTCCAATTAACAGTAAACGCCACTTGACTTGACAATAAAAGAAGATACATTACTCTGCATGAGGTAATAATCATTTGGTCCACCTCATTTTTCCAATAGACCTATATTTGTTAATTTCATTTATTCTTAAACTTTCCTATTATGGCTTAGTTTTTATTACTGGGTGTGGCGGTGTCTGACACGTGTTGGTATCCGACATTTCACGTGTCAGATAACTCAGATCGGTGTCTAAATTTTTTTTACTTTTTTTTAGTTTGACACTTCTTTGATCGGTGTCCGATACCTTTAAGACACTCGTACGACACGTGTCAGATAAGTGTTCCCAAAAAGTTGTTTTTTCTTTGCTTATACTTTCCTTATGCACATATTAGACATATCTTCAAAAGTTAAAGATGTGTCAAAATAACATTATTGATCAAAGAGGGATTAGAAACATTACATTTTTATTACAATATTTTTAACTTTTTCGATTGTAAGTGGATAAATAAAGGTAAAATATTATCATATCTTATTTCCATTTTTTTAAGAAATAACTTCCTCAACTTAGATTTACATGTATAAATATATAGCGGTGTCGGTGTCCTATATATTTTACATTAGCGGTGTTGCGATGTCTTATGCGTGTCGTGTCGCAGTGTTCGTGTCACAATTCGTGTTTCATATGTGATAAGTATTCCACACATTTCTAAATGTTAAATCAAATATTTTAATGTAATTTGTAATTTATTTTGAAATAAAATATTGATACTGAAATCTAGCCCGTTTAATATTTAATCCAACGACTATGAACGTGGTAAATATATGAAGAGAAGGTATACAATACCATGTGCATGTCTTTTTTTATAAATAATTTTTCTCCTTTAGGAAGAATGTCAGCCAGGTCGAACTCTCGTGGGAGAAAGATACGATGTTGCTACGATGTACTCTATCTGGACATATATATGGGATTTAAATTTACTGAATAACTAATTATATCAGTTATTTAATAAATTTAAAAAAAAAATTGTTTATGGGAGTAAGTTTTTTGTATTGAGTTATGATTGTTTTCTAGTCCTCAACAAGCACTAGTAGAAAACGGGGATACAACTACTGGCCAAAAACACATTCCACTACTGTTGGCGGTCAGTAGTGCTTGCAGGGGTAGTTGTAAGTACATGGATACCACTACTGATCCACATCAGTAGTGGAAAGTCGTGTTTCCACTACTGATTATGTTCCACCAGTAGTGGAAAGTCATGTTTCAGCTAAAAAAAGAGATTCTACTACTGTTCTACTACTGCAACCGTAGTGGAAAGTCATGTTTCCACTACTGATTAAGTTCCACCAGTAGTGGAAAGTCCTGTTGTAACGTGTTTTTTATTTAAAAAATAAGAGATTCCACTACGGTTCATAACTCCAACCGTAGTGGAAAGTGGTGTTTCCACTACGGTTTCATCATTCCAACCGTAGTGGAATCTATTATTTTTTTTAAAAAAAAATTCTTTTTGTTGCTTTTGCCATACTATTTTTTTTTTTTGCTGCTACTATACTATCAACTCACTTTTTAACTAAAATCCATTTGATAGGAGTTATCACAGCTTATTGAGCCAATTGTATCTAACATGCATAAACAATAAAAAATGAAAGAAAATTAAATTATCTCATTATTCTCAATCATCAAAATTACATTGACTATAAAAGCAAATTTAAGTCTTCACTTAACTTCGCAAAATATCACCTACTTCACTTAATTTATAGGCCAACACTTCAATGACCTCAATTTACAACCAAATTAACAACCAAATAGTAAAGGGACATTAATTTACCTCATCAATATTAAATTTCTAATTGCAAAAAAATTATCATAACCTCATCTAAATTATTAAACAGAATTTCATAGTATTGACCAATATTGAAAAGACTATGCAATGGCCATTGCAACTCACAAGTAAGGCTTGCTCATGAGATTAGAGATGATGCAAGAAAGACACAATAGCCAACTACAATCTTCGTAGAAGCAGTGCAAGTAACCCAATTAAAATCTGCAAAACCAAAAGAAATTCAAGTTATAATCAATTCTTTAGATAGATTCTCAACAAAATTCTACCTTTACCTCAGATCATTCTTTAAATGAAAAGACACATGGTATTTTGAAACAAAATTTTGACATCAAATTCGAAATCAAATTAGTTATATAACCAAATGAGAAAAACAGCTAACTAATGTAACTAAATAGTATAACTAAATTGATAATAACCTAATAATATTGGTAAAAAAATATAATTATACTTTAAACAGCTAACAAATGTATGTTACAACACCACATACACCATACTTTGACATCTAGTACTCCAACACAACTTTGACATGCCAAAATCTCTATAACTCTAAATACAGATACACCATACTTTAAACTATTATTAATTATCAGATCAAAACAAATGACAAAGACTACCTAGCATCAATGCTACTAATATGAAACCAGTTCATTATGCTATATGGAAGGTGCATTAATTGGCCAATCTTAAAATTCTCATGAATATCTAGAATTAGCTAACATCCTAAAGTCTAAAGTCTTGAAAGTTCTACAATCCATTGAATGCTAAGGAATTTCACAAACAAATTAAGTAACTTAGATTTTCTGTTAAGTATTAAATACCATACCGTCGCATCATCATAGTAGAGGAGCTTCATCAGAATGGTGCTCTGAGAGAGAGAAAGAAAAAAAAGAAGAGTTCAGTTTTTGCAATGAAATTAGGAACTGTGAAAAGTGAATGATGTGGTGATATCAAACGAAGCATTTGAATTAAACTCACCTCTTCTGGCATTTTCTCCAGAGTTCTCATCAACTGAACTAGAGTCCTTATCATCTTACAAGCAGAACTCCTGAATTATATATCACATGAAAATAACATTAGATTAATTATCATGATAAGATAAGACTACTTCAGTTTCAAATTATATCTTATTTTTTAACAGTAACCTCATCTGTTGGGGAGTAATATCAGTAGTGGAGTTACCTAAATATATATTAAAGTGTCGCATTAGATTTAGAAGGCAAGAGGGAGGGGAAGGAGATAATATAAAGATTTTTTCGTTATAATAAGATTAATATAAAGCTTACACTTAACCTATAGCCTATAGCTCTGCTCTATTCTGCAGAAACTCTCTACATATTTGGTTCATGCTGCCATTTGCTCTGTTCTGCAAATAAACCAACTGAGAATTAATCCATTATACAATGATAGCATCATTTAGAAATATATCAATGGAAATCTATACAATGGAACAAATCAAAACTTCATTATCAAACAAATGGAATGAGAAACAATTTTTGAAACCTACTTAACACATAAAAGAATCAAAACTCAAATGGACCTAAAACAAATTACAAGGTTGGAGATGGAGTTAGCCACAGTACTCCGTATGTACTTGAGCTATAATCCCTCAGTATCATATCATTAATAAAACTCACATTAACTCAAAATATTTACTTGAATTTGTAAAACCAATAAGGAACAATGAAAGCCTACAGTGGAGGTAGTTCAGCGAAAAATGGATGAAATACTGCTAAATACAGGTAATTAATTTACTAAGCATTAACAAACATCGTAATGATATACTACCTCTTGTGTTCCTTTGGTGGCTGCTTCCCAGACTTTTTGTTTGATGGATCAGCACGAATGGCAGCATGAACCTTTTTGTACAGTTCCTCAATTCCATCGGCTTCAATCCCGCGCTTAATATATTCACTGAAGTGTGTTTGGTATTTTTCTGGTTAATCTTCGATCAATGTCTACAAAAACAAAATATATTTTGGAATTCAAATTCTTTCATAAAACACACTATCATAATAATATTTTGGAATTATAATTTGGACCTAACTTACTGTGCATCTAACTTGAGTAGGCCATGTCCTTCATTTCATAAGTTATTTCTCCCTTCAACTGAATTTTTTCCACAAATAATAAGGTTAAATTGCATATAGACCAGAACACAACGACAGAGCTACACCAAATTGGTCTGGGTCCCAAATTAGAAAATCAAAATAGAAATCTTCATATAAAAATGAATTATGCGCAAAACCTTAAAATTTAAAAAACCACAAACACACACACACACACCATAAAGCTCTAACTCAATGCATGGAGACACACAAGCACAAAAACACTACATCTTCAGATAAAAACAAAACATACATACAGCTTCAGTCAGTATTGAATAATATTTTCAAGACAAAGAAATGTAGAAATTTGTTATCAGATAATTCAACAATAAAAACATAAATAGTGCTGCAACCATTCTAAATTAGGTAAGTACCATAAATCAATAACTTCAACCATTCTAACTTCAACCATGACTAAGTGATATGAACTGCGTAAAAGTCTAAAAATTACAACGTGTTCAAGTTATCATTCAAGTCCCAATACTATAAGGGCTTTAGATGTACACTACATAAGTCTAATCTAAACAATAAACATTAAATACAGTTGAATTTACAAGGGAGACAGCATTTACAGCGATTAATGGAAAGGGTTATTTGTTAAAGAGGGAAACAAACCTTCCACATATCATAGTTCTTTTTAATATTCCTTAGATCTGCTTCAACAGACAAAATCACAGTAAACAAAATCAACAGACAACAACTAAATGCTTATATAAACATGTCTAAATGAATAACTATATAGTCAATTTGAAACATCTATACACTGACCAGATTCAATGAAAAATTACAGCAATCACAAAATCACAACCAAAAACCCTAATAAAATCACAAAACCACAACCAAAAACCCTAAATTAAAAAACGAAGAGAAAGTACAAAATCACAAAATCAAAAACCCTAAATTACAATCTTCTGAGAATTAGAACGAGTAGAAAGTAGAACGAAATACATAAACGAAGATATTAACATACCTGAGAGCGAAAACGAAGATTGGAGTTCAAAAATTGAATGAAGACCAATGGCTCCTAAACCTAATCGCACCGGTGCCGGCGGCCGAAGACGAAGCAGCGACAAAGAAGAAGATCAAGAGTGAACGAAGACCAATGGCGAGATCGACTGAGAGGTGAGAGAGACGAGATTGAGACTGAGACTGAGAGGTGAGATTGAGAGACGAGAGTGAGACTGATGAGAGATTAGGGTTCGAGAGGTTTGCTGAGAGGTGAGAGAGATGAGTTTTCACTTTTCAGCTTACGCGTACGTAGAAGGGAGAGGTTTGTTTTCAAGTACTGGATTCCACTACCGTGGAACCAAATATCCGTAGTGGAATGTGTTAAAACAAAATTTCATAGTATTTACAAGATTGCCACCGCGTCTACTTTTCACTACTGATATGTACATATCAGTAGTGGTATCTCCCATCCATGAATATTTCACTACTGATATTTACATGTCAGTAGTGGAATCTCTGCCTCAATTGTATTTCACTACTGATATTTGTATATCAGTAGTGGAATCCCAAAACCAAATGTCTTTTTTCTACTAGTGAAGAGTCCCTATGAAGTGTGAAAGATTATTTTACTTTATGTGAGCACCCAATTCCTTTTTATTGTTGTTACTTTTTTCAACCTTTTTTATAAAGGTGAACGTACTTTCTAATTTTTGGTTGTGAATTGAAATCATTGTGTACTCCCACAAATTTACAAATTTCTTAGCAAGCAGATATGCAAACAAAGATAACATAAAAAACCAAGTTCATCATTAAATTGTGTTATAAATGGAATGCACACTAGAATATAAAACTTATCATTATTAACAAACAACACTTGAAAAGGGAGAGGTACATTAATTTTAATAGAGCACTACTAAAAAGAAAGAAACACTAAAAACCTACAAACTTGAATCATTTTTTTTCACCACCAGTATCCAGCCCACCGAACTGTCTAATCAGGATTGGGGGTCAGTTCTGGACTCAAGTGGTTTCAGCTGTCTCTAGATCGCAATCAGAGGGATCAAACCGTGATCCTCCTTATCAATCCGGCGCCAATTACCACTGAATCACCTAAGTATCGGTGAACTTGAACCAATTAGTTTGAATAAAAACTAAAAACCTCTTACACAAAAGCAATTCCTGTTTTCTCCTGATTTATGGCATCACATAGAGCTATTTCTTTCTTCTCTTGTTGATCCATAGTATCACAAAGAACAATCCCTATAGTTTCTGGCAAACAGAACAATGTAAAATTTGACAACATTATAACAGCTCCAAACACACCATAAGAGAAAATATTATTTTTCCTCCCAGCAGATATCAAAAAGGGACAGAATATGCAACCAAACACAATTGCTTGTCTCACCAACGACGTCGTTGTGTTCCTCACACATGTCGGAAACAACTCTATAATGTATATCAGAAACACATTATAAGCCGTACAAGCGCCGAAAAATGCAACCATTGCTAACACCACTTTAGCTGCTGGTACTCTATTCTCAAAAACAACACACAACACACAACAAATTCCACCTAAGATTGAAAAAATAAGAATTGATGGTTTTCTTCTATAGTTTTCCAAGAAATATGTTGCTACACATGATGGAATTTCCATTGATGCACTAAAAACTACTGCCAAATAAATGTTGAATCCTAAATTTCCAACAGCTAGTGGCATACCAAAATAAACCATTCCAATTCCAATTCCAAGAATCATAACAGCTATCATTCTTATAATAGCCCATCTTTTATGAAACAATTCACCTATTGATGAGTAAAGTTTAAAAATTGAAATTTTTTCTTTAGTGGGTAGTTTTGGTAAATTGGAAGCTAGATTAATGTTAGCATCATCAGCATTTTCTGTTGATGAAACCCTTTTGAGCATTTTCAAAATTTCTTTTTCTCGACTTTGCATAACGAGCCACCTAGGTGACTCGTTAACGAAGAGATAAGCAATGACAGAGTAACATATAGCGGGGATTGAGGACCAAAGGTAAAGAGTTTTCCACGATGAGTTTCGGTTTATATAAGCGAAACCGGGTAAAGACATGTACCCCATTGTGAAAGTAAAATACTCAACAATTCCAACTCGGAATCGCCATTCAGCGCTAACTTTTTCAGTAAGTAAAACAAGAACACATGTACCAATAGACGAACGCCAGAAACCGATCAAGAATTTCAAGGCGGAGTACATCCACACATTGGTGGAGAAGATTATGACCATTGAAGTTATTGACATTGAGACACAAGAAAAGATTAACATGTTTTTTCGACCGAGAGACGAATCAGCTAATGCTGCAAGAAAAGTAGAGCCAAGAAGACAACCAATAAAGAAAGAAGATTGTGGTAAACCAATGATGAATGTGCTAGCACATTCAAGATTCCAATGAGAAATGATTGTGTTTGAAGGGTGTGTGTCCCAAGACCAAGAAGATCTTGGGAGTTTGCAAATATCAGAAGATGAAGAACATGATGAATTTGTGTTTGTGTTTGTGCAGTGCCATTTTGGATAATTATCAGTGTAAATGCTTATGAATGATTGTTGTGCATCAAAAAACATTGCTATTGCTACAAGAACAGCTTGTAAGAAATCCATCCAACCAAAATTTGATAAACTTTTTTCTATAATTTCATCCCATGATAACATTGGTTTTTTATCTTGCTCAATGTTGGAATTAAATTCAGGTACATTAATTTGTACTGAACCTTCCATAGCTATTGCTATATGATTTTTTTTATGTTGTTATGTTTGAGGTTGAGGATTGTGAGGGATGAGTGTGTGGTTTTATAGTGCACAAAGAGAGTTTGAAATCTACTAATTTTTTTTATTTTTTTATACATGAATTGTATAAATAATAATATAATAAAGGTGCCACAGTACTATTTGATTTGGACCATTTGCAAGTGGGTTGGACTGGTGGACCAGGAATATAGGAGCAATGCACTAATTTATGAGTTTTTTATTGTTTGTTTTTAATAATTGATTAATAACATAACATTCCGGCGATATAAGTGCTTTCAGTTTATTCTCGATTGCAGTTATATAGATGATCAAACTATGGTTATTTTTATCAAGTCCAGCGTTAATTATTGAATCAACTAACGATTAGTCCGATAAACATAATTTAGTTAGTAGAGATATTTAATATACTATTTAGAAATTGTGGTTTGGATTATGATATTTTCACTTATTCACTTTAAAAATGAAATTATAGTCATTACTTTAGACTATTGAAAATAAAAAATAATAGCATATTTATAAATGGACTAATTTTTTCTTTTATGTCACTCATGTTTCCTTTCACTTTCTCTTTTCTATGCATCACATTTTTTTTTTTTAAAAAAATTCTTTCCATTTTCATACATCATTGTCATGTACTCCATGATTTTGTGAGTTTTTAATTTTTTGTTTGTCATACATCATTGTCATGTACTCAGTGATTTTGAGATTTTCAATTTTTTGTTTGGAGAGCAGTTTTTACACATTTTATTTTAGTTTGAAAATTAATAAAAAATTCAAAAAATCTTTCAAACTGACAATTTTTTATTGTATTAAATTCTCCAATATAAACAAGAGGTTTGAGATGATTATTGTGATCCAGAATTTTTATTATGTTTTCTCCAAAGAAAAACATTAAAATTTTATTTTTATTATTCTTATTGGGCATTATATATGGTAAGGGTCAATTGGTCAATAGACTTTTGGTGTCCAAAAATCGATAAATATTGCTATATCTGGCAATGTTTTTTATGAGAAGGGATGGTATTAAATTTGGTCATAATCGACATCTACGCCCTTCGATTTTGACTAGAGTCAGCATTTGTCTTTTGGTTACATGGCAATGAACGAATGAATTCAAAGGCATGATGGCATGGGTTGTGTTTGTGTTATGCAGCGTTTATATTCCTCTTTTCTTGGTATCTTTTGTGTTTTGGCTGCTCACTCTTTCTACCATATTATGGGATTAGTGGGTGGGTTGGTTACTTGGTTATATATTTAATAACACTTGGTTTATACTGTATTTTGTTTTGTTAAACAAGTCACACATTCGTGGTAAGATGACCTGAATACATGTGTTTATAAATTGAGTTATGATTCAACTCTCAATTTTAAAATGGTTATCAGAGCTTCTTCACGATCTGTTAAATTGTCTGCTATTAAGTCGAACTATCCACCATTTATATATCCACGTCTTGAACCCAATAGTGTTAGTCGCGGGGATGTGTTAAAGAAATCTCACATCGATTGTAAGATAACCTGAATATATGTTTATAAGTGAGGACAATTCTAACCTTATAGATCCAATTTTGTAAGGTTAAATTACAGCCCAATTTTCAATTCTAGCAGTATGATAGTGATTATCACATATCCACTATAATATCATTATATCAAAAACTTACACTTACATGAATACAATGTCAAAGCAAAATAATTTAGGCACACATAATAAATAATATGAAAAAATAAATAAATTAGTAAATATCATTTAATTCTTTTATATTTTAATTTTTTTGAGTTTTATATATATATATATATATATATATATATATATGTGGCTAATGCTACGGTGGACCACCTTCACAAGTGGTCCACCGTGGACAAGTGATCTATGGAACATGGATTTTATAAAATTTCATAGGTGGTCCACCGTGGACAAGTGATCTATGGAACATGGATTTTATAAAATTTCATTGTTGGATTGAAAGTTTATATCTTATAGATCATCCATAAATTTTTGAAATTTTTTTGAAAATAATTTGATACGTTATTGAGACCCATCAAGATTTATGTCATTTAACAACCGTTAATTTTGATATGTCTCAATAACATATCAAATGATTTTCAATTTTTCTAAACTTTTCTATGGATGATCTATATGATATAAACTTTCGATCCAAAAAGTGGATTTTGTAAAGAAAATATTCGTTATAGTGTTATTCGTGACTGGTCCACCATGAACCACTTGATGAAGTGGTCCATATTAGAATTTACCACACACACACACACACACATATATATATATATATATATATATATGAGAACTTTCAAGTGAGAGTGTTTCTTAAGATGAGAGATGAGAGGGTGAAATAATGACCCTTAGATTAAAATTAGATGGTTGTGATTTAATTTACTCTTTAATGAGTCATATGAGTGTTTTTCCAGATTACCAAACCTTCTATCTCTTCTCCTTCAGTGACGTTTTACTTACCTTAGTCATTCATTCTAGCTTCCTCACTCACCCCCTGCATTCAACAAAAACCCATGTCATGTCTCTCTATCCCTCTTTATTATTGTTTCCAAAGACCATTTCATCTTCTCTCTGGATAAATTGATCGTGTTTAACACTGTCACGTGCCTTTGCTCTTGTTCTACACCGAAGATGAGTCGACGGGTCACTACCAATCTTGGCCTGGTACTTGAATTGATACCAGAGATTTTATTCGTTGGTTACACCTTATTTTTCAATCAAATAGAAGAAATGTTTTTGCACTAAATTCCAACTTCCATATGTTTGTTCAGATCTTGGGTTTAAGGGGGTTTTGACCAATTTAATGCACAAATTGATTTAATTTCTTGTTCTCGAGTGTGCATCAATGACTTTCTTACTAGATTCATTCAGGATTTAGGGTTGTTTTTTATAAGAAATTTCAATTCATTTTAATCGATTCAATGAAATAAAATAAAGAATTAATTTCATGATTTAGGCGTGATTGTTTGTAAATAAGTAAATCAACAAATATAGTGTTGGTTCAATGAATTAGAGTAGACATGCCAAGAATTGGAAAATCTAATTTGATGAAAGAAAACAAATACAACAGAGAGAGAATCCAGAAGAGAAGGTTTTGTATTGCTGATTAACGATATACAGTAATGGGATAAGACAAAGATGAAAGTGAGAGAAGAATCGTGTGTAGGCGTTGATCTTAGTCAAGTTAGTTTATTTTAATCCAATGATTGTCAATGACTTCTCTCATCTCTCGTGATAATTACTCCTCTCACTTCAAAGTTCACATATATAATATATATATATATATAAGTCTAACTAAGTATTTTTCTATTTGGTTTCAGTTTCAACTATAGGTTGAAAGTGACAGAGAAGTTAAAATACTCAGATTAAAACTTTAATAAAAGAACCACCGATGAATATGTCCAATAAGTAAGGGTTTTGGTCGTATTATACACGTGACAAGAGATCCGATTTCTACCTCATGTGTATGAAGAAAATTGGGTTGGAAAAGAAGAATCCATCTTGTGTGCCCCACAGATTTTCTGACAAAGATTAATCATCGCTAATAGCAGTGAAAACTTTATATCAATATCATGGTAATCCAAAAAAAATATTTAACAAATTTCTTCCTGGGGCTGAATAGTTCAAGAAAGCCATAGTTGTTCTTTTGGTTAAGTAGTGTAGTGACTAGAAATTCCACCTATAAGATGGATAAGTGGGATGATCGAAGTTCGAACCCCGACCCTCTGCATATATAATGCAATGTACTACCAACTGAGCTAAGCTCACGAGACAAGAAAATCATAATTTTAGTGGGCTTCAATTAATCTGTCTAAAAACTGAAGGGTTACAATAAAAAATATAAGGAAAGTGAAAGTCGCAACGTCACTTTAAAATTTAACTGCGGTAAAAAATAATACAAGTAGATTCTACGATAAAAGTTAAAGTCGTAATGTCACTTTAAAATTTAATTTATGTTAAAAAAATTACAATACAAGTTAAATTATTAAGTAAAAGTTAAAAGATATTATAACAATTATGAATTGGTTCATGTAGCAAAAAATTTAGACTATTTAAATAGATGGTTAGGAGTCTTACCGTTGATTTTTACGCATGAAAAAAAAATCGATTCACATAATAAAAATTATTTCTACTTGTGGATTTACGATCAGTCACATTTTTAGATAGGGGAACCAATGTGACGATTTGATTTTCTAATTAAACTTGACGCTTCATCAGACGTCGGTCTCTCAATTTATATTTCTACGAAAGGTATTTTGAACTTTTCAAAAGCGACACGGCGGAAACTTTTTTTCCTTAGTAAATAATCCTTATTTGTTTTCCTTTATACTATTTTAGCTTTGTATAAAAAATTCATGAGATGCGGCTTGGTTCCTTGGAAGTTGAGGATCAAAAGCATGTTTTTTCAAATGTGGGTTTACTCGTCAAGTGTGGGGTGCTATATTTAATTGGATGATGGGCATTAATTCCATTCCCTTTGATGTAAGCTTGAGTCAGTTCAGTTCATGTGTCTTTCGATGATTTGAATAAATCCAAAAAAGGGGTGAAGGTTACTTATTTGATTTGATTAGCAACAGTATCGTGTATCTGACAATTGAGAAATAATGTAATGTTTTAGCGATCATTTTTTTTGGAAAAGGATTTTCTACTGTAACTGCGTCGCATAGATGTAAACCGTCTGATCTGATAGACAGTTCAGATCTGTTTATTGTATCAGTGATTTAAACCGTCCAATTTAAAATGAACAGCCCAGATTAATTACAGCGTGAATATGTGACAGCAGGAAATCAAGGTCTTTTTTTTTTCTTCCTAACTATGGCTTATATATGTTGTGCTGGTCATACTTCTCAATTCTTATCTTGTTTTTCTTTGATTAGTGTAGGAATCCTTTAAAATGTTTGCTAAATATATGAGGAATTCTATTTATTGAATTGTAATATTTGAGATTTTTGTGTACTACTTATAATCATTTTTTTTAGTTATCATAATTCTTTCACTACTGGTATCCGGTTCACTGAACTGCCTAATATGGTTTGAGGGTCGATTCTGTCATTAAGTGGTTACAGCCTCCTCCCAATTACAGTTGTGAGATTGAACCGTGATCTTCCTTACCAAGTCCAACATCAATCACCACTGGACCAACTAACGATTGGTAGCATAATTTTAGTACGAAGGTGAATTCAGGAACACGATATTTTGGGATTTTGTGGATAATTTGGATCTCAATATAAATTGAGAGGTACAATGATAGTTTGCAGAAATTAAAAATACAAAAAATAGAAGATGAACTAGAGAATTAGAATTAAGTTGCAGTAGCAACTTCCAAAGAGAGAGGAGAGATTCTTCATAATTTTTTTATGCCCGTGATTGTTCATTCTCATCCTTTTTATACCAAGTCATAAGGGAATATTCCTTTGGCATTTATCTCTCTGGCTTCTTATCACTCCTAAGAGTGTGGATCAATTGTCATTTGTCTAGTTTTCTCAACCAATTATGTTTTGTTAAGTATATTGGCGCATGTGCTATTTCGAATCATAACACACTACGTGCAGCACACAAGATAGGTTGTTTCCACTTAACCGAATCTTTTTATACCATGAAATATTGAATCCTTAATTACATGTTTAAGGAGATCACGACACTTACTCCTTAGACCAATTTATTATTCATAATTATATATTTTTTTATTAAAATAAAAACCTTAAGTTCACACAGAGGCCTCGCCAAAGGTCTCAAACACGAGAAAGATATAGCATCCAATTTCAGTTTAAGCAAGCTTACATAAATTAATTAATGAGACCTGTTAAGAATAAATTAATAACTGAAATTATTAGATAAATTATACCAAAACTACTATTTTATGAATATTAATTAGACTTTGAAGAGAACATTTTTGAATATAATACAGGATTCTACTAAACAAAGACAGATTTTGGTGTGGCTCTGCTTGAACAAACTCTGTTTGGTGTCTGTTCCGAAAGTATCATGAAACGTATGAGGGTACGTCACATATACAAACCATATCACTATTTAAATTTAGGCTACATGAACAATATCCTGAAAAAGTGGCTCTGATTTTATTTTTTTTATATTTTTAAAATATTTTTATGATTAGTTGGTTAAAAATATTAAAAGTTATTATAAATTCATTGTTTTAGCCACTTTTAGGAATAAAACGAGTGAATTTGACATTCCATAAGTAAAATATTGACGTTAGACATTTTAATTTAATAAATTTTACAATTATTTAAAGAATGTATTAAAAATGATTTTTATGAAAAGCTATTTAAAATAGCTTTTTAGAGACTTTTTTAAAATGTTATGATCCAAAAAATATGTAACGAAATAAGGAAATACTTAAAACGACATTTTAAGAGAACTTATTTAAATCAATTTTTCATTTGAAGTTCCTATAAAAAAAATTTGTTAAATTGTTTTTAAAAAAATACAATATACTACAAAAATTATTTCTAAAAAAAAAACAAAACAAACGAGCCATTAATTAATACCGAGTTTCTTTTAAAAAAAATTCGCTTTAAATTGTTTGCATAAATTAAAAATAGCAATCGATTTCTGGTTCATGCATATGGAAAAAATTCGCTTGAGAGTGGAGATGCTCCACAGATTTCTCGACGGAGATCAGTCATCGTCAACGACAATGAAAACGTCGTACCAAATAATAACCCAAAAAATTAAACAAAACTTAAGAATAGACTAAAATAATACAAACGATATGTAGTTTTTGAAATTAATTTTAACATTTTCCTTCTTTTATTGGGAATATTGGGCCCGTTTGTTTTGGATTTTTTTGAAAATAGATTTGTAGTATTAGAAAATTTTATATAAAAAAAATTTACAAAGAATTTTTTTATAAAAGTTTCAAATGAAAATTTGGTTTGAATAGTTATTCTTAAAATCTTATTTTAGGTATTTCATCATTTTATTGAAAAAAAATTTGGATATCAAAATTTCAAAAAAATCATTTTTTTTGAAGCTATGTCAAATAGATTTTCATAAAAATCATTTTTGAAATACAACTTTTTATAAAAATTGAGATTTTGACTATTTTTTGTGGTTCAATAATGTACGTCTATGTTATATGATGTCAAAATTTGTGTTTGAATTTAAAAAAAATGAATATAAAAAAACTTGTAATATTTTGAAAAATAGTATTAAAAAATCCATTTTCAAAAATACAAAGAAAAAATCTATTTTTTTAAAGCCAAAACAAACAGGCTCATTGTAACTAAATACATCAAAATTATACACCCACTTCTTAATTGGTGTCAATTTTTTTTTCCGCTTAAATTGCACTTTTAGCCCCCTAAATTTTAGTAAGTTGTGATTTTTGTCCCGTATGTTTCAAAATAGTGTTTTTGGCCCCTATCTTTACCCCTATTTGCAAAAGGTCAATTTTGACCAAGTCAAAGCTGATGTGGCAAGTCACTTAAGTGACTCAACTTCCACATCAGTTTTTTTCATCTAATAATTTAAAAAAAATAAAAGGGTTAAATATGTTTTTGGTCCCTATAGTTTCACAGAATTTCGTTTTTAGTCCCTGAAAATATTTTTCACACTTTTTAGTCCCTAAAGTTTTGTCAATTAGTGTTTTTAGTCCCTACTTTTAATCAAACTTTTGTATACTTTCATATTTTTTAATGATTCTTTGTAGTCATGTTTATAATATTATAAGAACATCTCCTATAAAAATTTAGAATTTTTTAACCTAAGATGAGTTATTTATGAATTTTTATGTGCAAAAAACTAAAAAAATTCATATTTAATTAATCTCTTGTTAAAAAAATTTAAAATTTTGTAAGAGAGATTCATATAATGTACTAAACATGACTGCAGAAAAAAAATTTAAAATTTCGAATGATATGCACGAGTTGATTGAAAAGTAGAGACTAAAAACACTGACTGACAAAACTTCAGGGACTAAAAAGTGTGAAAAAATCTTCAGGGACTAAAAATGAAATTCTGCAAAACTATAGGAACCAAAAACATATTTAACCCAAAATAAAATAATAAAATACATACATTCATGATTCGAAGACAAATTATAATTATAACTTGAAAAAGAATTATTATATAAAAAGTAACATCAAAATTTTGGTCTCTGAGCCCATTAAGGCACATATGAAACAATGTAAGCACAGTCAACTAATGTTTCCATTTATGTTAAGGGGAATAGCGTTTTTATTGCTTCTTACCGCTAGACAGTGGTTTCTTTTTGCTTTCCTGCAAGATTGAAAAATCGTGAAAGTGCAGTTATATAATAATGTTGTTTGAAACATAGGATACCCAAATCATAACTTTCTGAAATTTAGTGGCTAAAAAATGCAATTTAGCTTTAATTATAATACTGTACAAAACAAATGACCTATAATAAGTAAGAATATGATCAATTTTTTTTTTTACAAACCTTTCAAATTAGTGGGATAATGTCCGATCAAGTGTTTTTCGTACGCTTTTGCATATTATTTAGAGATATAATTGGACCGGTTTAGATCTATTTTGAGTGAATTCAAGGTCCGAACCAATGAACTTTTAATTGGTTCGGTTTTTAGTGTTTTTTAAAAATGAATTCGAACCAAACTCATCGGTTTGTTTGTATACTTTAATCGGTTTTACAGCGCATATTTTTTCGATGTATTTCATGCTATTATATTTTTCCGATATATTATTTGTCCATAAGTTCATCAAATACATAACAGAACCATATTGAAATTAAGTTCGTAAACTGCGCTTGAGAGTCAATCGAAATAAGTTCAAAAACAAGAACAAAGAAAACCCATTTTGGTTGGTCTCGTGGTATCGGCTTGGGACCTGAAAGTGTGCTCCTCATTAAGGTCTCAAATTTGATTCTCTCTGATGCCAATTTGAGTGAATTAATTTAGGTTCTTCAAAAAAAAAAAAAAAACCAGAGTAGCGCTTGAGAGTAAATCATATATATATATATGGTTAATGCTACGGTGGACCACCTTCACAAGTGGTCCACCGTGGACAAGTAATCTATCGAATCACCGTTGGATTGAAAATTTAGATCGTATAGATCATCCATAAATTTTTTAAAATTTTTTGAAAATTATTTGATACGTTATTGAGACCCATCAAGATTTATGTTATTTAACAACCGTTAATTTTGATGTGTCTCAATAACATATCAAATGATTTTCAATTTTTCTATGGATGATCTATATGATATAAACTTTCAATCTAAGGGGTGGATTTTATAAAAAAAATATTCGTTATAGTGTTATTCGTGACTGGTCCACCATGGACCACTTGATGAAGTGGTCCATATTAGAATTTACCATATATATATATATATTATTTAGTTAATAATTTTTTTTAGGCAACTCACGTGTGTGTATATATATTTGTTTGATTTGGTTTGTTCATCAGTTCTTAAAACTGAATCTGAGAACCGAACCAAACCATATCGACTTTCAATTGGTTCGGTTCTTGATTCAAACGATAAAAATTGGTTTGTTTCCATTTAAATTGGCTTAGATCGTCGGTTTAATTTGATATTTCCGATCCGCTTACGCCCCTAATATTATCAGTAACATTAAACTTAAAAAACTATACATAATACGTAGGTGGCCTAATTTAGATAATATTTCTTATATAAGAGTTTCCTTTTTTCTCATAAAATGCGTGAACATTTGTCTATTTGTTCTTTTTCTTTTATATAAAAAATAGGAATATTGATGATGATGACCATTTTAATGGATTCATTCACTTATTTGTTCTTTTCCTTTTAAGTTTCTTTGTGATTATTAATTGTTATCATTGGGCTTTTGATATCCTGTACAGAAATATAAATATAAAATGTTCATTATGGTTTATTACGTGTGTTTTTTATGGTACAACGTGTGTTTTTCTTTTTATTAACAAATATAAATATAATATTATAGACACAAAATAAGGAGAACAAAAATCTAGAATACATTTGTCAAAAAAAAAAAAAAATCTAGAATACATCAAAACTACGCACAACTAAAAATTCATCACATAGCTTATAAAAAAAATTCATCACTTATATATAAACAAAAGTAAAAATACAAATAGTCAGAAAAAACAAATACACCAAAATTACATCAGCAAGAAAAAACAAAATAAGCACAATGACGTCAAAAAAACAAGAACACTCCATCACCTCAATTAAGAGAAGACCCAAATCAACTCGAAGAGAACAAAGGAAGACAAGGAGCCCAAATTTTCTACATTTTTTACTAACCCGTAAGTGAAACACCCTCCGTCATGGCGCCTGAACCCAACCACATTAACATATATATGGGATGTATCTAGTGAGAAAAGAGATTCTTATATGAGAGTGAGATGATGAAATATTAATTTTTTGATACACGTGAATCAAATTCATATGACTTGCTGCAAATCTCTCACGGTGAATTGAATTCATGAAAGCAATTCATAATTTCTTCACAATGAATTGAATTCAAGGAAGAAAAAAAAAACCAATTATGTGATTCATTGATAGAATGAAGCAATTGTCTCCTTCGATGCTTAAAATACAGACCACGTGAGATAGATGAGAAAGATATAGGATTGCAACCTCACACTCTGACTTAACCATTTAAATTAAATTAGTGTTTAATTTAGAAAAAACGAATATAAAAAAACTTGTAATATTTTGAAAAACGGTTTTATAAAATCTATTTTCAAAAATACAAAAAAAAAATCTATTTTTTTAAAGCCGAAACAAACAGGCCTTATATCAATAGTACATCAGCTGAATAATTTAAATGGATTGGAAATCAAATTGAAGAATGGAGAGTGATGCAAACACATATAGTTGAAATACATGCCACAAAAGGAGTGATGCAAACAAATGCCAATAACATGATTGACATGAAGGATAACATAAGATAACTAGTGAAACGAATAGAAGCAAAACCTACTTTACCAACTCAAAATTGTTATTCATTTGGCTTGTTACCAGTTTTCAATATTCTTCTGTTCATGCTTTGTGTAGGTTTTCAAACTATAATGAGACGTGAAAATATGAAGGACGACTCTTTGATAACCACAAGCAAAACATTCCCTACAATTACTGGAAAACAAAATTATTTTGATTAAGCAAGATTATCATCATATCAGGCAGCATTTGTTGTATTTTATACATTTTATTTGATCATCTGTGAAAATTTGTTTCACTAGCATCATGAACACTAAAGAATGTATAGATTTTGGCAGTGATCATCATTCATCAGCCTCCTCTTAGCAATCTCTTCTAACATATTTGAGGTAGCATTTGTGTTCCCTGATTTCCGGTAAGGAAAAGCGACACAAGACAAATACCCTTTACTCAGAAACTCATCAGGCAGTGCAAGGACTTTATCTGTCCTGTCTTTCTTGAAATAGCCATCAACAATAGATGAGTAAGTGCAAATACAAGTTCAAGGAGCCATGTTTTAAGCCATTTCAGTTGTGTATGCTAGAAGAATACTTGCAGGTCAAGAAGCCATTTCTATCAATGTCTGCGGCAGAATCTTTACCGAGATTATTCCTACAAAGATCAATGATATTCGAAACATGAATTTGTATGAAAACAAAAACTCAAACAACTTATGAGTTCCAGCTGAGTTTGTATGAAAACAAAAACTCAAACAACTTATGTGGTTAAATTAAAATGTAACGATATTAAACTTGTGTACTACGTGAATAACAACTATAACAATTTTCTGTAAAAATCAACGAAGAGGAAAATGTGTTCAGAAGGTTATTCCTTCACTTTCTCACAGGACGAGTCAAGAATTGGTACCTAGATGTTGACACCTAGTTTTTGTGTTAATGAAATAACAATAATCATCGTAGAAACCAACTCCCTGAGTCATTTGAAAATTGTACTTTAAATAAGTTTCCAAGGGTACAAATTAAATCCTTGTAAAGGATAATAAATTTATAATCCAACTGTGAAATATCTCACTTACCCAGGAATAAGCTCTGACTTATATCACCATGAAGTAATTGTCTATTTGGAGAAGACTTGATGTTGAAGAAAGCTCCGTCTTCTCTATGTCCTCAACTTCACCTTTTTTTTCTAGTGCCCTCATTCCTCTAAACATAAGCAACATATCTTTTTAGAATCCCAACTTCCACAGAGGCATAATGATAACAAGAATTCTTGCATGTAATAATACAGAAAGAACAAAACTTGGGCTACTATTATTTGCCAACTAGGGTTAAAAATTTCCAATACCAAGAT
Source organism: Trifolium subterraneum (assembly GCA_951799995.1). Lineage (NCBI taxonomy): Eukaryota > Viridiplantae > Streptophyta > Magnoliopsida > Fabales > Fabaceae > Trifolium > Trifolium subterraneum. Next base: position 51,296,377 of record OX637462.1, on the reverse strand, counting down.
TCTGGTATAGGAATGAATGATAGAGAATTAATTTAAATTGAAAGAACCAAAGATGTTAAATTTGAAATCAAGTACCTGCTTAAAAATTGGACGATATGAGAATCAGCGGATGCATCATCTAGAAGTTGTAGTTCTCAATTTATTATGACGTCATTGATCACGACACATTGAATGTGAGAAATCTTCCCCCATTCTTCACCTTTAGGTTTCATGTATCGTTCTTTGAGAACAGAAGGACCACAAATTTCTAGATCTGAAATGGATTTAGGCAGACCCTCCACTGGTAAGCATTGAAGGTTGGGGCAACTACTGAGACACAATGACTCAAGAGAAGAGGAGCGGCAGAGACCCTCGTAGTCCAGTTTTTTAAGATTTACACAACTACTGATAGAAAGATGATTAAGAGAGAGGGGAAGCAGCCCGAGATCGGGAAAAGACTCCACATCAATATTGTTAAGAAACAGACGTTTTAGGGAAGTGTTGATTCCCAAAGTCCGCTTCAACGAGGCCATAAAAAGTTTGGAGCATCCACAAAGTTTCAATTTTTGCAGGTTTGATGGAAAACCTCCATCAAACGACTCCAATTGCGGACAATTCTCTATAACTAGCCTGTCAAGAGATGGAAAGAGAGTGTCCATGCATTCAGGCAAGGATTTTATATTCTCCAAATTTTGAAGCTCGAGATTTTCTAGCCTGGGTGCAGAGGATATTCCCATAGAAAATGATACAAATTGAGGACACCCAAAAATACACAGATATTTAAGGCTATTAGCATGCTCCAGTGAAATCATTTCAAGATTACTACAATACTCAAAATCAAGTTGCTGCAGTTTTGGGAAGAAATCCAGCGGAAAGGTCCTTAAAGAGTCACAACTATATCTGATGTACAAATATACAAGGAAATTGTAGCAAGAGCTTAGGGGAATGTTCATAGTTGGGCAATCCCGAATTATCAATGATTCGAGTGACAAGCATGGTAAGGTGTCCGTAACCAATTCAAGCAATGATCTTTCCACTCCTCCAATTTTGAGAATTCTAAGAGTAGATGACTGATAATCAAACAGCAGCCTTCCACAATTAATTAGATGTAATAGATGAATGGATGGAGCCAATGGAACAGAAGCCATAAGCTGGTTGCAATTAGTAATTTTAAGTTTCAATAAACAAGGAAGATGCTCAGGCAAAAACTCTTTTAGATTCGGACAATCATTTATGTAAAGCTTTTGGAGACACAAAAAAGCACCCGTCACATTTTTACAATTCCATACTTCCCATCCCTCCATATTCTCAAATTTTAAGGTTTTCAAGGATGCAAATGGAAGAATAGTTGAAGAGGAGCTACTCCCATTCCCATAAAATTCACTACCAATTACCACTATCCCATATAACCCTGTGAGCCAAAGTTCCTTCAGAGATGACAAAATTCCAAGTGGCGGCAACAACACACAATTTTCGCAATCACTCAACTTTAATGACACCAAATTTGATAATGAATTATCTCCAAACCAATCCGGAAATCGTCTACCACCATAGCTGCAGATTGATAAGTCCTTCATGTGTTTGGAAGGTTGTAGCTTCTCCAAGACTTCCATATCTTTCTCTGAATTATCAATGTCTCCATTCCATTCTAATTCTAGCTTCACAAGGTGTACTTTATTTTTCAAATTTGCTGCCAATGCATCAATGGGATTTACAATGTTTTGCAGCTGTGTAATCGATAGTGTTCCATGAAGATTGAGTTCTCCTAACTGTCGAATATTGGCATCAGTACTTTTTCCCACATAAAACGAACTCAACACTTGAAGATTCTTTAGTTTTCCCACATCCATTGGCATTTTTCTCACTTTTGTTTCGGTAAAATCAAGATAACGCAAATTAGTGAGTTTATGTAAATTCAAGGGCAACTCTTCTAAATAGTGACAATTCCTCAATTTCAGTGTTTGCAAGTTATAGAGAGAACAGATGGAGTCAGGTAGCTTTTTTATGTTGGTATTAGAAAGGTCTAGATATCGCAGATGCTTGAGATTGCCTATGGTGTCAAGCAACTCATTCTCAATGACAAAACCAGACAATGACAATACACGAAAGAACTTAAACTTTGACAACAACTCCTGCATCAATGTGCTAGACATCCACTGCTTACTTGTACCTTCCTCCAATGTCAACCATAAAGGTAGAAATGTGCGTAATCTATTAGCATTGTGTAATGTCTTCATTCTTTTATGTGAATTTTCCAATAATGACAAATGGCGAGTCGTGTTCAATATCTCATGTGAGTCCTTATTATTGAATGTAAAGCAAAAATCCCCGCATATATATTTTGCCAAATCGTTGAGAAGATCATGCATGATAAAGCGCATTTCATGTTCCCTTGATTTTTGGAAAAATGACCTTGAAAATAGATCATTGAAGTATAGTTCACCAACTTCTTCCATACTCATGTTATGTCGAGGGCATTGTACAAAACTTTCAGCCAGCCATAACAAAATTAAATTGTCCTTTTCAAACACAAAATTTTTAGGGAATAAGGCACAATACGCAAAGCATCTTTTAAGAGGGGAAGGAAGGTGATGATAGCTCAACATTAAAGCCGGGATGATGTTGCACTCATCTTCTGATAAGCCCCATATCTCACTTGCCAATATACTTTCCCACTCTACAAACGATGACTTTGTGTGTAAGAGACTTCCAATTGTTTTCAAGGCTAGAGGCAACCCTTGGCATTTTTCGATTATCCTTTTAGCAATCTCCTTAGACTCAGGGTTTATTTGAGGATTTTGATCTTGGAAAGCATGTTTGGAAAATAATTGCCAGCAATGTTCTTCTTCTAACTGCTCTAGCTGAATACATTCATCTGTTCGCATGATTGAAGCAACTTTTAGACTACGTGTAGTGACAAGAATTTTGCTACCCGCAGCCCCATAATTAAAAGGAGTCTTCAAAGCTTCCCATTGCATATGGTTTTCGTTCCAAATGTCATCTAAAACAACAAGAAATCTCTTTCCAGTCAGTCTTCCCTTCAACCTTTCTTGGACCATATTTAAGTCTCTACTATCATCGGTTGATCCAGTGATACCCTCAAGAGTAGCTCTCATTACCTTGAAAACATCAAAATCTTGCGACACAGAGACCCAAACTTTGACATCAAATATAACCTTCATCTCTAGGTCATTGTATAAGTGCTGGGCAAGTGTGGTCTTGCCCATCCCACCCATACCAACTATAGAAATAATTGACAGTTGATGGTTAGCATTTTCAGTGTCAGATGTCAGCCAATCACAAATAACCGCAGTCTCATCATCTCTACCATAAATAACAGAATCAACCGGCAAAGATGTTGACGGCAATTTTTTTGACATTTGGCTACTTGATCCAACACCAAAACCACTACTAGTTGCTCTCAAATCTAGTATATCCTTTTTACTAGCAAGATATTCTAGGTTGTCAAGGATTTCATGCATCTTTGATTCAATTTCTTTGTCAAATGAACTCGAAGAAGCATTGAAAAAATTCCATACCTTGCTAGTAATATTACTGGATTGAGATTCCGCTTCGAGCTTGCATCTAGAAACTTCAATGTCAATTTCATCCAAGAGATCCTCTGCTTCTAACACAGCATCTTTGACAGCATCAAGCCATACTTTCACATGTTGATTTCTAATCTGCTTCATTTCTGCATCATCGACAACAGCATTGATGGTGAGAAGTGTGATGTTGAGTTTCTTAAGAAGCATCTCATTGAGTTTTCTTTTTCGAAAGTAGTCTCCAATTTCAGCTGAAGCCAATTTTTCGAATGTGACTCCAAGGAAAGCAGAAAGAAGAGCACCACCAACCAATTCAACAGCCATAATGGCACGAAATGAAAGTGAGAGAGAAAACAGAAATCAATGAAAAGATAGCAAATGCAAAGTGCAGCGGACTCAATGCAATAGAGTGAGCTAATACTGAATGATAAGAATTACTTTGTGTTGTTTTGTTAAGCCAATTTTTTTAATTTAACAATATTTTGATAGCCGGCCAACTCATTAATGTTGGTTAAGTCTTCCTTAAAGACAAAGATATAATATCATATTATCCAAGTTGCCTTACGCAACATCAATCGTTAGTTAGTTCAGTGGTGATTGACGCTGGTAGGAAGGACCACAATTCGATCCCCGTAACTGCGATCGGGAGGGGCTGAAACTATTTGATGCCAGAACTGACCCTCAAACCAGATTAAACTGGTGGTGTAAACCAAGTTGCCTTACGCAACAGTATAATTAGTGCCCTATTCTTTTGATTGAAAAGAATGGGATATAGTGCTTCCAAGAAGGTGGATATAGTGCTCTATTCTTTCGATTTAAAATAATGGAGATAGTTTAAGCAAATTCAAAGAAGGTGGCTACCTAATCAATAAATTAATAAACCTAATTACAAATGCTTCTTCCAAGAAACTTTTTACTCATTTGTTAATAATGGATTGTTTAAACCATTTTAGTTTGTTTGGTCTGTTCGGTGGATGGCTATTGGCTTAACTATGAATAACCTACGTACTCCATTAGTTCTAAAATAAGTGTAATTTAAGCTTATTATACATAGATTAAAGCAATCAATGATGCAATTCATGACTTATGTTCTGGAAACTCTGAGTTTAGCTCTCTTATTTGTAATATTAAAAAGCCTTGTTATTAAATCTAAACTTTGTGGTTAAGTTTATAAAGCGACAAGTGAATACGGTTGCTCATATGCTTGTTAGGGCGGCCCGTTCTTGGTGTTTTGAGACATTATCTCTTTGTATTACTACTTTATTGAATAATGAAATAATATGAATTTTTGCTTGTAAAAAAAAAAAAGCAAGCAATGATGCCAAATAAAAGGATAAACATAACCTGAAACAATACCATGTAAAAAAATTAAAGCAATAACATGATTGAAAGAGTATCCCATCACTAGTACTGCAGCTCCTTTTGATAAGGATGAAAGGTTTTAAATATCCGTTAAGAGGGATGTTGTGTTATGGATTGCGGTTTAAAACTATCATTACTCATGTTATGTATAATAACTTTTTTTTTTTTTTGAAGCAAAATGAACTCATTGCATTTCATTCAATATAATGGAAGAGATACAACTAGGAGGAAAATAGTGATGAACATTGGGGCTAGACGGAAATAAAGACGCCCTAGCAAGGTTATGAGCGACTCTATTGGCTTGCCTCCTAACATAAGCTACGTTGTAATTAACATTAGAAATAAGAAGGGAACTGCAAGTTGAGAGCAAAGTACCAAGCTCATTTGCGTACAAATAGTCATTACGCAAGGCATTCACAACTTGTTGGCAGTCACTTTCGAAAAGTACCCTCTCAAAGCCATTGGACAAAGCGAGTGCGAGAGCATGCTTCATGGCAGTAGCTTCACATTCAGCAGCAGTAACTTCAAAGGGAAAGGTCATAGTATGTGCTTGGACAAAGGAACCCGAGCTATCGCGAAAACATATACCGATACCGAATTTCCCTTCTGTCATGAAAATAGCTCCATCAACATTACACTTCAACCAATTTGCTGGAGGTTTCTCCCAAGTATGCACGTGAGTAGGCATATGATCTGCATTAAGCATATTGTGGCACCAATTAAAGTCCCTAATCAAGTCAAAAGCAAGCCTACAAGAAGCAACCGGGTTAGCTTGTTTATTCTCCCAAATGCATTCATTACGCGCGCGCCAAATACTCCAAAGTACAGCAACAAAGAGAGATTGTTTAGTCTCTTCCATACTCGAAATAATGGAGAAAATAATAGAGGAGAAACTACCGCTTTGAAGGAATTGATGCTCGAGACTTTGCCAAAGATTTACCTCCTTCCAACACAAGATAGCATGAGCACAATCCGTAAAAAGGTGCAATTCATCTTCAGTTGCGTTATTACAAAGAGCACAAATAGTTTGACATTGGACACCGCGTCTGTGAAGATTAAATCTAGTGGGAAGACAACCTCGAAGCAATCTCCAACAAAAATGTTTTAATTTTGGAGGAAGCCGCATATCCCATATTTTGCGCCATTCACCATTCACACAGAGGGAACTGTCATGCAACACAAGATTTAAACAGAGACGGTAAGTAGTTTTGACAAAATAATTACCGTCCGGAGAGGCTTTCCAAACAACTGAGTCTTGCGGAGCTCTAGCATGAAGGGGAATTTTGCAAATATCTGCAACATCTTGTGTGTTGAAGACTGTGTTGAGTAGAGTATAATTCCAAGTATTAAGTGTAGAATCAAAGAGATGAGAGACACGTAAATCAACATAGTTCCCATTGGGAGCAGTCGAAGGGCGCATATTAGTCCGAGAACGGATCCAAGGATCGGTCCAAACATTAATATTACTTCCGTCACCAATCTTCCATCTATAGCCAAGTGTAAGTAAAGGAATATTGCTCTGTATACTCCTCCATGTATAGCTTGGATTGTGCCCAATATTGGCATCCAAAAAACCGCTTCTAGGGAAATATATAGCTTTGAGAACTCTAGTGAGTAGAGAGGAAGAGTTTGTAATGAGTTTCCATCCTTGCTTACCTAACATGGCTAAATTGAAGCCTTCAAGGTCGCGAAAGTTAAGTCCACCATTGTCTTTGCTAACTGTCATTTTATCCCACCTCAACCGATTAATACCGCGACCTCCATTTTTCTTCGTGTTCCAATAGAAAGATTTCATCATGCGTTCTATCTCCTCACCAAGAGTAGTGGGAATGAGAAAAGAACTCATGCAGTAAGAGGGAATCGCTTGTGCAACCGCTTTAATAAGAACCTCTTTACCAGCTCTAGACAGTGACCTCGAGTTCCAATTTTGAATTTTCTTCCATATACGATCCTTAATAAAAGAGAAAATAGATTTTTTGTCACGACCAATCGTGGATGGGAGTCCAAGATATTTACCATGCCCCATAGATTCAACAACTCCCAAAAGATTATTGATAAAAGAGCGACAATTTGCCTCGGTGTTGCGGCTATAAGCAATGGCGGATTTTTGATAATTTATGGCTTGACCACTGGCTGCCTCATAGGTATCTAGAACATGCTTAAGATTGGTGACCTCTGAAATGGAAGCTTTACAGAAAAGGAAGCTGTCGTCGGCAAATATGAGATGACTAATAGATGGGCTGCTTCTACATATACGAACACCGTGTAACATGCCACGAGACTAGTAGTGATGAATATAGGAAGTAAGACCTTCAAAGCAAATAATATACAAGTAAGGTGAGAGGGGGTCACCTTGGCGGAGTCCACAAAGAGGGGTGATAGGACCAACCCGGTCATTATTAAGGAGGACGTGATAATTCACTGTTGTAACACACTGCATATCCACTTAACCCAAGTATCTGAAAAACCCATATTTTGCATCACCGCTTGTAAATAACTCCATTTGACACGATCAAAAGCTTTACTGACATCTAACTTTAACGCAACAAGTCCCTCTTTACCACGACTTTTACACTTCATATAATGGAGGACTTCAAAGGTTGTTAATGCATTATCTAGAATATCTCTTCCTGGTACAAAAGCGGCTTGTGAATTTGAAATACAAGTAGGAAGGATATGTTTGAGACGATTAGCTAAAACCTTTGAGAGGATTTTGTAGACGACATTGCATAGAGATATAGGACGAAGATCTTTCATGCTTTCGGGACGGTTAACTTTGGCCACTAGAGCAATATTTGTATCATTGATATTAGGAGGGAAGTGCCCATCTTCGAGCCAAGAGCAGCAAGCTTCAAAAATTTCTCTCCCGAAAAGGGGCCAGAATTTGCGGTAGAATCCTGGGTTAAGGTCGTCGGGTCCTGGAGATTTATCTGGATGCATAGAAAAAGCTGCTTGACGGAACTCTTCTTCAGTAAACGGGGAGGTCAACATTTCATTATCTATGTCTGTTACTCTTTGAGGAATGGCAGCAACAATAGGGGAATGGTCGCCATGATTGAGAATAAACAAATTTTGAAAATAATCTCGAGCAATATTACAGAGGCCAGATTGATCTTCCACCAAAACATCATTAGTATCTCTCAGCTTTTTGATAGCATTTCTCTTCTTTCTTGCACTTGCAGAAGCATGAAAGAATTTACTGTTTTTGTCTCCGTCGGTAAGCCAATAAACCTTAGCTCGTTGCTTCCGATACCTGTCCTCCTGCAATAAAACATTTGAAAGCTTGTTTTGAACAATAGAAACAGTAGCATCAGAAAGATGGTCATGTGTGGAATGAATAAGTTCAAGCTCACGCCGAAGCTTGTTGGCTGCCACACGAAAATTGGGAGAGTTCTCTTTGCTCCAAGCTTCCATATCACTAATACAATACTTAAGCTTTTGAGGAATGTTGCTAGCGGGATAACAAGGCCAATTTGAAGTAATCATATCCACCAAATTGTTATCAAGCATCCAAGCATTTTCAAAGCGAAAAGAGCGCTTTGGTTGAATGTAAGGTTCATGCTCAAGCTTAAGAAGAATGGGCAAGTGATCAGACGTCGCAGCAACCAAGTTGATGAGTCTGGCCTCGGGAAACATTAAGGACCAAGCGTGAGTATGCATAGCACGATCAAGACGTTCTTCTAAGGCACGGTTTGTCCCTAAACTTTTAAACCATGTGTATTGGTAGCCTTCAAGGGGCATATCAAGTAAAGAACAATCACTAACAGCGTTACGGAAACCGTTATAAAGCCAAGACGGACGCTCAGGACCCCCTCTTTTATCTTCACTTGAGAGAAGGTCATTGAAGTCTCCTATAATACACCATGGGTCACTAGACATGGAAGCAAGGTCACGAAGGAGGTTCCATGACTGTCTACGTCTAGCACTGTCAGAATAACCCCAAAAGGACGTGAGGCGCCAATCCCCTCTCATGTTGTCATGCACTTGGAGATTAATGAAATTATAAGAGAAATTAATAATGTTGCAGTTGAAAGTAGATTTCCAAAGAACAGCAAAACCGCCACTTCTACCATCTCTATCAACAACAAAAGAACAATCATAACCAAGTACGTAACAGAGATCCTTTATTTTATTAGAGTGAACCAATGTCTCGATAAGAAGAACAATTTCCGGTTTATAGACACGGACAAGGTCTTTTAACTACGAATTGCTTTAGGATGACCCAACCCGCGACAATTCCAACTTAATATACTCATGGCTCACGGCAAAACACCTTATTAAAAGGAAAAACAAGACTCCTTATTAAAAGGGAAAAACATAACTCCTTATTAAAAGGGAAAACCAACACTGATTATTAAAATCAAGCCAAGAATTACACCGAAATCAACACAATCCAAGAGCTAGCATTCTTCACAAGCATATTATCAAACATATTGAGGGCATTCTTCACAAACATTTTATCGAACATTTTGTGGGCGTCCTCGAAAGTCGAAACTGGAAAAACATAGTGCTGAAAGCTAACAATTTCAGTTGCACAAAGCCGTACGAGAAAGCAGCAAGAGATTCAGGAACAATATTACCTCATGAATGGAACCAATCTATCTTTAGTATATTTATTGTTGAATGGTCGATTCCAAAAGTGTGATGTTGTTACCATCCGTTTAACACTTACCTCATGATGGATTTTTAATTACCTCACTTAATAGAAGAGATTTTAGTGCTGTTTGCGATTATGTTGTCAATGAAAGTGCTGTTCGTGACAATTGGTATACACCATAAAATTATTTAGTGATTACATGATCCATGTTAGGGATGGCAAAAAGGGTCAACCCGCCCCGCCCCTGCCCCGTCCCATCATTAACCCGTCTAAAAAGGGGCGGTGCGGGGCGGGCTAACTAGTGGTGGTGGGTTGAAAATCTCACCCCGCCCCTTTTCTTGGCGGGCGGCGGGTTGGCGGGAGTGCCCCGTCAATAAAATAAAAATAAAAAAATAGATAAATTCGCAAAAATATCATAAAAATTTGCGAATAAAATAAAATTAATAACCATCCAAGAAAATCAAAATATAATTATAAGCCAACAAGGTGACCAAAAATTAAAATTATCAATCAAAACTTCAAACATCTATAGTTTATAAAATCAAAGAAACAATAATAAAACCTTATGAAAATACTCGGTTTAAATCCAAAACAAACAAAACTTGAATTCAATGTTTAAATACACACCGACAAAAGTAAACAATAAACTATAATTATTCTTCAATTCAAATCAACAACAACGCAAAAATGTAGATTAGGTTAATTGGACCGAAAAATAGAAATCCATTTGTAATGGGCTGAAATTTCTACAAAAAAAGAATGTGGTTAAACCCGACGGGCCAACCCGCCCCGCCCCGTCGTCGTCCCGTGTTTTTTGCGGGTTAGGCGGGATGGGGCCCGCCACTTTTGCGGATTGAAAATGTCAACCCACCCCGCCAAAAATGACGGGTTAAACGGGCCGACCCGACGGGCTTGACCCATTTTGCCATCCCTAATCCATGTGGTTGGGTGGAGTTATTGAGAAAGTGGGAGTATAATTGACAAATTCTTATTATGTATAATAACTTGTTATAAAACGGTTTAGTGAATTTGTAAAAACAGAAAACGATTTTTTCAGAAATGACAACGAAAATAATTATTGGCTGAGTTGCGTACTAGGTCGTTTTTTTTAAGACGTTGCGCGGAACTACTCGAATAGTGCACTGTAGTATTAAAAAAAAAAGAAAAACGACACAATAAAGAAAAAATAAATTTTTTCTTTTTTTTAGTATTAAAAAATTAATATATCACCAAGCCCGAGCCGGCCGGACAGCAGCGGCGCGCGTGTGATATTCAACAAGATGTGCGTTCTCCCTTTCTTACAAAAGTGGGTACCTCAAGGGCACGCCCTTAGTTGTCACTTTGTATTATATAAACACTACCATGATGTGTTCTTAGCAATGTGGGACTCAAAGAGCCTTTTTTTTTTCAATTCACACTTAACATGGTTCTAACACTTGTGCTTATTTCAATACCAAGTTCTCTCCAAATTTTCACATGATGTTCCAACATAACTTAATATGTCATTGTTTCTTCATAAGTTCATAATTTTTTACTGAATTTGTTCATCTAAAAACCAAATTAACCACTAATAAATTCAGGTTTTACTGTCAAAAAAAAAAAAATTCAGGTTTTAATATTTTTAGAAGAAACAAGAGCATAAAAAATATCAAATGAGACAACAAATATGTTTCATCCAATTTTTCACGGCGGTAGCTGAGTTTCATCGCAACGTAACGTCAGTTTGTCGCAGTCGTTTCTATTCACACTAAAGAAATGGAGAAAACGGTAACAGACACCATCTATATACTGTTTTGTCGTGGCCATTTTCACGTTAACGGACCGTTTTTTAAAACCTATCAAGCTTGTTCTCTTGATTCAAAAATCAAGCTTGTTCTCAATATCCTCTTGAAAACGAAAGTAAAGAACGCCGAGACAGTTGGCGACTCGATGTCATTAACCGAAGGCCTTGAGTTGAGGGAGAGCTCATGAGATGGTTAGAAAGCTCAAAGGGTACCTGATGAGAGCACGAAACAATGCATACATTTCCAGTGGCATTAAATTTCAAATTTAATAATGTTTCAACCAAGACTATCATTCCAAACAAAATAAATAAAAAAATCTCTACAGGATGGAATTATATTTCTTTACCTTTGATTGCATAATTTAGGGCAGAAAATAAATTTCAAAACCTGCATACAATTATGTCAGCTTTGTGGTAAAAGTTTGTTCTTGTAACCTTAAGGGATGGAGTTCAATTCAAAACACATCGATAAGAGTTGTAAAATAGTAATTAAAACAATATAATTCTTTGATTTGTTTATTCCATGATCAGTCAATATATACAAGAATTGCTGCTTGTTATCAAGTCTAACGTAAGTTATTCTTATGGCTAAATCTAAGGTAACCGATCAAATATTCTTGTTTTTTTTGTCAAGTAGCGCCCTAGCGGCTAGAAACTCACACATTTAAATGTGGAAAAATGTGGTGTCCCGGGTTCAAACCCCGACCACTCCAATAATGTCCCCGGTAGTTATCATTTGAGCTACACTTATGGGACAACTGATCAAATATTCTATCAGTAACTAATAATATAGTCAACACCAAATAATAATCATTAATATACAATAATATAGGATCAATAGTAATCCAAACTAATAATGAGTATTTCATATTCAATCACACCCCCGCAGTCGAAACAGGAGGGTCGCGAACGCTGAGACTGTTTCGAAAATCCTCAAAAAGGATGAGAGGAAACCCCTTAGTGAAGATGTCATCTATTTGATAACGAGAAGGAACATGACGAACACGAACCTCTCCACGTGCAACTTTTTCCCTGACAAAATGAATATCCATTTCAATGTGCTTTGTATGTTGGTGTTGAGCAGGATTCTCAGATAGATAAATGGAACTCACATTGTCACAATATACTAATGTAGCCTTTCGAATTGGACAATGCAATTCCAAGAGGAGATTGTGAATCCAACAACACTCATAAACAACATTAGCCACCCCTTTATATTCGGCCTCGGCAATAGAACGAGATAGAGTAGGTTGAAGTTTGGACGACCACGAAATCAAATTGTCACCCAAAAACACACAATATCCTGACGTGGATCGTCTAGTATCGGGACATCCTCCCCAATCAAGATCAGTATAAGAGACTAAATCTGCCACTGAGGAAGGATAAAGATGTAAACCAAGATGAAGAGTGCCCTTAACATAGCGTATGATACGCTTTAGAGCGTTCATGTGTTCATCCTTGGGATCATGCATATGTAGGCAAATTTGCTGAACAACATAAGAAATATCTGGACTCGTGAATGTGAGATATTGTAGAGCTCCTGCAAGACTATGATATTGCTTCGGATCCTCGTACGAATTACCTGTTTTAGTACCGACTTTAGGTTTTGTGTTAATCGGAGTTGTGACAAAACCAAACCGCCCTCATGGCGAGTCACACTGATGCCCAAAAATTAATTAAGAGAACCCAAGTCCTTCATAGCAAACTCGGAGTTGAGACTAGCCATTATAGAATGGCGGAGATCATCCGTAGACGCTGTCAAAATAATATCATCAACATATAATAATAAGTAGGCCAAATCAGAGCCATTCTGATAAATGAATAGAGAATTATCTGATTTACTATTAGTGAAACCAATGACAGAAACATAATCTGGATGCACATAATCCCTAAAACTCATAGGTTGATGCATATAAACTGTTTCCTTAAGCTCACCATGCAAAAAAGCATTGTTTTACATCTGATTGATGAATTTTCCAACTTTTCGATAGAGCAAGAGTGAGAACAATTCGAATTGTTGCTGGTTTCACCACCGGACTAAATGTTTCGCCACAATCAATGCCAACATATTGAGTTTTGCCATCACCTACAAGATGGGCTTTATGCCTCTCAAAAGAACCGTCAAACTTTTCTTTATGAGTAAAATTCCACATTGACTGATAACATTCACATCAGGTGGACGGGGTACTAAATCCCATGTCTTATTTTTAATAAGAGCATTAAATTCATCATCCATAGCCAATTTCCATTTCGGATCACGAAGGGCAGCAAGAGGGTTACAGGGAAGTGGTGATCTCGTAACGGTTGTATAATGAGCTTGGTTTGAGGTGTATTTTGGATTGGGCTTATATATACCATGTTGGCTTCGGGTTACTGGACGTGGTTCAGTAGGGGGCTGTTGTGAAATCAATGTGGGCGGAATTGGCGTGGGTTGTATTTAGGTATGTGACGTGGGCTGATGTGTATGGCTCATGGCTCATCTGGTGAGGCCGTGGAAGAAGGATTCAAATCAGGCGATGGTGTTGGATTTGTGGTGGGTTGGGTAAAAGATGAGGATTGATTTTGAAGATAGTGGATTGTGTATCGAGTGAATCCACTATCTAAAAAATCATAAGCATTGGGTTGTGGTTCATGCACTTTAGCAAAGGGAAATTTGCTTTCATCAAAATAAACATGCCGACAAGTGATAATTTTATTACTTGATAAATCAAAACACTTATAACCACGATGATTTAAAGGATATCCCAAAAATACACAAGGAGTTGAACGAGCTTGCAGTTTGTTTATGGTAGTAGACGGAAAAAGAGGATAACACAAACATCCAAAAATCCTAATGTAAGAATATAATGGATTTTTTTGGTATAGAACCTTTAGTGGGGACTCGTTGGCTAATAATTTACTCGGAAGTATATTATGTAAATATGTTGTCATTTGCAATGCATGATGCCAAAATGAAGGTGGTACGGAAGCATGAACTAAAAGAGTTCTCATGATATTATTAATAGATCGAATTTTTCTTTTGGCCTTCCCATTTTGTGAGGAAGTATGTGGACATGAAAAACGCAATGCAATGCCATTCAATATGTGCTTGAAGTTTTGCAAATATAGAAAAAAAACTTGTGATTTTTTAGCAATGGAAAACGTCCACAAATATTTAGAATAGTCATCCAAAAAAAAGCACATAATAACGGTGTCCCGAAGAACTCAATATGGGAGATGTCCAAAGATCACTATGAATAATATCAAAAGGCATAAATGTCATAGATGTAGATGCAACAAAAGACAACTTAATATTAATATGTTTTCCGAGTACACAAGATTGACAAACATGAGACCTAGATGTACGAGTACAATCAATCATTTTATTTTGCCGAAGCGACTCTAAAACTAAAGCTACCGGGTGACCCAACCGATCATGCCAAAGAGACGACGCTAAAAAAACGGAATGTGGAAAATTTTGATTTTGACTTGTGGAGGTTATGGGATAAAGCTCACTTGTGCTACCACATCGCATTAGGCACGTCCCTGTCTGTAAATCATTAACAGAAAAATCAAAGGGATCAAAAATTACACACACATTATTATCAGTAACTTCCTTACCGACACTAATTTTTTAATGATTTTAGGTGCATGAAGGACATTTTTTAAGGATAATGGTGGGTTGGGCGCACGTAAGGATGACCATAACTGCAAATTGGAATTGATTGACCACTACCAACAAGGATTCCATTATTTTTGCTCAAATTAAAATAAGACGAAAGATTACCTTTTGTGGACGTCGTATGAGACGTCGCCCCGGTGTCCATGTACCAATCCGGACCAGGCTGAGAAAGAGACATTGTATGCATTTTTTATTCGATGTCTGTTGGAGCTGTTGTTGCATAGGCCTGCTGCTGTTGTGGTCTTGGGCCCAATACACCAGGCTGTCTTGACTTAGTTTGATGAGCCCATGGTTGAGTTGGGTAAGGACATGGAGGCATGGCCCAAGGAGCTTTACATCAACGCCCACCAAGGAGGTTGATTCCATTGTTGTTGATTCCACTGTTGTCCACCACCACTAGTTTGACTGCCCCATCGGTTGTTATTACGTCCGCCACCAGCTTGACTGTTACTGCTTCCACCGCCGTTATTTTTGTCACGGTTTTTGATATTGTTGCGGTTTTTGTTGATCTTTGCACGACCATTAGAATTATTACTTTGATGTGGTGTTTGGAAAGAGGAACTAACATCAGGAGAATAATTATTAGCAACAAGGGCACTGGAACCAGATTCTTGCTTTGCTCGCTCCAAAAGTGTGGTCTCTTCCAATGCGAGTTTGGACCGAGTCGTAGCAAAGGTAGGTAAGGTCTTCTTGTTCTGCATCACGATAACAAAATTTGAGTACTGTTCTGTCAAGCCTTGAAGCATTTTCATAACCATACCGTGATCATTGACCGGTGTAATATCCCGATATTTTACTATATGGTTATGATTAAATATATTTTTTTAAATAAGTATTGAAGTATTTTATCGTTGTTGAAAATGAAACTATTTTGTACTTATATTTATTTAATGATAATATTATTTATAATTTTTATTATAGGGTCAAAATTTTGAAAATTAATTACTTAATTGATTTCTTGTTTTATTTATCCTAACAAACTATATGCGGGAGTACTTATTTCTATACATAGTATATTTAGCTAACAAGAACTTAAATAAGTCCCTATATATATTGAAACGTGAAGATATATAGCAACCCCACTACCATTTTTAATTACTTTTTGTTTAATAATACAATATGAATAGGCATGAAAATATAGATACATGGTTAGAGGCAAAAAGCAGATTATGTGTTGAAAACAAACAACAACTTCTTCTCCCTATTTCTATGATCACAATTTCACTTTCCACTATAATAGCATAATGCCATCTATTTAGGAACAAAGTAGTGAGAGGATGGTTCCTTATTAATAACCATCGGTTCTGCTATTATATTTATTTCAAACAACTTATTGATTTTACAACTAGAACTAGAAACAAAATAAAATAAAATAGAAAGAGCCTGAAAATCGATGGAGAAGAAATATAGAACATAAGATCAATTTTAAAGACTAGCAACAGGTTCTATGATCATGTATAGATGTAGTGGAACACAGACCGTGTCACGAAAATAGTTAGAGTTGCTGCTGCTAAAGTAAGAGGGTACTCTGTTGTTTGTTTATTTTATTTATAGCATGTACTTATATTTGATTTTTATGGCGTGCGCAAATGATATATGAATTCTTTTGATACATAGTTTATTTTCTTATTGATTAACCGTTGATTATTCTGGATTTGGTGATTGTGGTTATCATTGGTGTACTTTGGTTGGTGACTGAGTTACTATCGGTGTGAGTAACTTCTGGTGTAAATAATTTAGCGGTGTTAGGGCATTCATGCATTTAACGGTGTAGGTGAGGTTCGGAATAATACCCAACGGTGGGGTCCCGAACTTTAATATCCAATGGTGGGGTATTTGTGTCCAATGGTGGGACACTGTCCAATGGCGGGACATTTTACTCTGCGGAGCGGTGATATCCGGATCATGTAGGTTGCATTAGATTGTCATATAGACTAACCACTAGGATTTGGTGAAGCATTGGAGAGTGTATAACTATGGTGTCGTGTGGTGAGTGATTGGTTTCTATGACCTTTATTGTTGAAAATTTACGAGCTTTCATTATATATGTATGCATGCTTGATTGATGTTTTCTTATGTTTTGGAGAGACCCTCATGAATAAATTTGGCCAGGTTAATAATCCAGTAGATCAGAGTTGCGCTGCGGTAGTTGAGGCATCGAGATTCATAAACATTGTTGTTTGTCTTGTCGAGAAAGATTCTGTTGGAACATGATGAGATTTTGGAGAAAACTTGGTATTGAAGTAAACACAAAGTGTTAGAACCATGTGTAGTGTGAATTGAAAAAAGACTCTTTTGAGTCCCACATTGCTAAGAACACACTTCATGGTAGTGTTTATATACTACAAAGTGACAACTAAGGGTGTGCCCTTGGGGTACCCACTTTTGTAAGAAAGGGAGACCGCACACCATGTCGAATATCACACACACGCGTGTCCCTTTATTTTCGCACATTTGAAATGTGACTTAGACCAAGTCTTTAAACGGATGAACACTGATGATTCATCCTCTAACGGTAAAAAACGGATCCCTGATTTTGTGCCCACGTTTTTCCTTTGACTGGGCAAATTCGGCTCCACTAAACCGCTCTGAATTTGATCTGTTGCTTTCCTTCTCTCTATTTCTCTTCTTCGCAAAATATTTTCTTGTTTCAGTATTGAACGGTTGTTGTCGTAGGATTGATATTTGCATATCAATTATTGGTGTATTTCTGGCCGATACTACAGTGCAGTAGTTCATCGGTATTTATTTTATAAACGGCTGTTTTATCCTGGGGACTTCGCGGTCGATATACTACAGTGCACTTTTTTCGAGTAGTTTCGCGAAACGTCTTAAAGAAAGCGACCTAGTACGCGACTCAGCCAATAATTTTATTTCGTTGCCAATTTTGAAAAAATCGTTTTTCTGTTTTTTTATAAACTCAGTAAATCGTTTTACAACAATTTTAAGACGTTTCGAAAATATCATGGCAAACGAAGAGATTATTGGTAGTTCTTCTGTCGGTGCTACAGAAAGGCCGTTTAAGTTTGAAGGTAATCATTTCAAACGTTGGCAACAGAAGATGTTTTTCTTCCTGACCCTAAAAAAATGTGCCTATGTTTTGAAAGATCCTATTCCTGTTGTTCCTGATGTACCGACTGATGCTTCGGCTTCAGGAACAAAAGAACAGCCGTTAACACCAACAGACAAACTGGTTCTGCTGCTGAACCTGACAAAGGTAAGGCTACGGTAGAACAGCTTAAAGAAAAAGCGCTGCAAATTGAAAAAGAAAGGCAGCTATGGATCGATAATGATTATGTTTGCAAAAACTATATCATTAATGGATTAGAAGATGATCTGTATGATTATTACAGAACCTATGACACAGCTAGTGATGTTTGGGAGGCTCTAAGTAAGAAATATGATACTGAAGAAGCTGGTGTGAAGAAGTATGCAGTCAGCAGGTGTCTGAAATATCAGATGGTGGATGAGAGGTCGGTGGAAGCACAGTCACATGAATTGCAGAAGATTGCTCATGAAATAATCACTGAAGGTATGCCTTTACATGAGCAGTTTCAAATTTCTGTGATTATTGATAAGCTGCCCCCTAGTTGGAAAGACTTTAAGAATCAGCTCCGTCATAAGACAAAGGAGTTTTCCATTGAAGGTCTGATTACCCGTCTTCGTATAGAAGAAGAATCTCGGAAACAAGATATGAAAGAAGAAGAAAAGATATTGGTTGTCTCGAACAACAATAAAAAGAAATTCGGTGCAGTTCTGAAGCCTACGGGCAAACCTTTAAAGAATCAGAACCGCAATCTAAACCGAGTTAAGAATGGTAACCCGGCTAGGGGCCATAATGCTAAGCAGCATCAGCAACCACCTCCTAGAAATGACGCTGCTGATCCATTTTATTGTTTCAATTGCTGGAAAACAGGTCATATGTCAAAGAAGTGCAGAAATCCAAAGAGGCCTAAACCGGCTAACCTTGCACATATTAATGTGAATATGGCCGATGAGCCATATACATGTATGATCATCGAAATTATTATGGTCGGTGGTACTAATGGATGGTGGATAGATACTGGCGCTACCCGCCATGTCTGTTATGATCGTGCTATGTTTAAAACATACACGAATGCTGAAAATAAGAAGGTGCAGATGGGTAATGCTCATACTTCTGATGTTGCTGGTATTGGAGATGTTGTTTTGAAGTTCACCTCTGGAAAGACTCTTATCTTGAAAGAAGTCCTTCATGTTCCTGAGATGAAAAAGAATCTTGTTTCTGGTTTCCTTTTGAATAAGGCTGGGTTTAATCAAACTATTGGGGCTGATATGTACACCATCACTAAGAATGGTATTTTTATTGGGAAGGGGTACGCCTCTGATGGCATGTTTAAGCTTAATGTTGAATTTGATGTTATGAATAAAATTTCTACTTCTGTTTACTCTTTGTGTGATTTTAATATTTGGCATTCTAGACTTTGTCATGTTAATATGCGCTCAATTTTTAATTTAAGTAACTTAGGTTTAATTCCTAAACTCAGTTTTAATGACAAAGAAAAATGTGAATTTTGTAGTCAGGCAAAAATAACAAAGAGCAAACATAAATCAGTTATTATAAGAGAATCTGAACCAATGGAACTTATACACTCTGATATATGTGAACTAGATGGAACCATGACTAGAAATAACAAACGTTATTTTATCACTTTTATTGATGATTGTTCAGATTATACTTTTGTTTATTTAATGAAAAATAAAAGTGATGCCTTTGATATGTTTAAAGTTTTTGTGAATGAAATAGAAAATCAGTTTAATACGAAAATTAAGAGACTTCGTAGTGATAGGGGAACCGAATATAATTCTAGTTTATGTAATGAATTTTATAAACAACACGGAATTATACATGAAACGACTGCGTCATATTCCCCTGAAATGGATGGTAAAGCAGAAAGAAAGAATAAAACTCTTACTGAATTAGTTGTTGCTATTATGTTAAACTCTGGTGCCGCTAAACATTGGTTGGGGGAAATAATTTTGATTGTCTGCTTTGTTTTGAATAGAGTTCCCAAATCTAAAAGAAGCGAATCTGCTTATGAAATATTAAAGAAAAGACAACCAAACTTGTCTTATTTAAAAACTTGGGGATGTCTAGCATATGTCCGTAAACCGGACCCGAAGCGAGTTAAACTCGCTAGTAGAGCCTATGAATGTGTATTCATTGGTTATGCAGCAAACAGTAAAGCATATAGGTTTTACGACCTAAATGAAAAAGTGATCATAGAATCTAATGATGCAGATTTCTATGAAAATAAATTTCCCTTTAAACCAAGAAATAGTGGGGGCACTGAACAGGATAATATTCCTTAGTCGAGTCACGTTCCAGTGATACCAAATGCAGATAGCAATGACGAAGTAGAAACTGAACTTCGTAGAAGCAAACGTGTAAGAGTTGCTAAAGACTATGGTCCGGATTATGCGGCCTATACATTGAATGAAGATCCAGCAAATCTTCAAGAAGCCTTGTCATCGATGGATGCAGATCTTTGGCAAGAAGCTATTAATGATGAGATGGATTCTCTAGAATCTAACAAAACTTGGCACTTAGTAGACTTGCCTCCCGGCTGCAAACCAATTGGTTGCAAATGGATTTTGGAAAAGAAACTAAAACCCGATGGCACGGTTGAAAAATACAAGGCTCGCCTTGTAGCCAAAGGTTTTAGACAAAGAGAAAATATTGATTTCTTCGACACGTTTTCACCTGTCACTAGAATAACGTCCATTCGAGTACTTATTTCAATAGCAGCTCTTTATAACTTAATTGTACACCAAATGGACGTTAAAACCGCTTTTTTAAATGGTGACTTAGAAGAAGAAATCTATATGGAACAACCTGAAGGGTTTCTTATACATGGGCAAGAAACTAAGGTCTGCAAGTTAGATAAATCTCTGTATGGTCTTAAACAAGCTCCAAAACAATGGCATGAAAAGTTTGATAACTTAATGGTATCGAATGGGTTCAGACTCAATGAGAGTGACAAATGTATTTACTATAAATGTGATGGCAACATTTACACTATAATATGTCTCTACGTAGATGACATGCTGATATTTGGTTCAAACCTTTCTGCCGTAAATAATGTGAAATCACTGTTGGGTAACAACTTTGATATGAAAGACCTCGGAGAAGCAAGTGTGATTCTTGGAATAAAAATCACTAAGTCTGAGAAGGGGATATCCCTAGATCAATCACACTATGTGGAAAAGATCCTAAAGAAATATGGTTACTTTGACTGTAAACCTGCCTACACACCTTATGATCCCAGTGTAAAACTGTTTAAGAACACTGGTGATAGCGTAAGACAAACAGAATATGCGAGCATCATTGGTAGTCTTAGGTATGCCACTGATTGTACTAGACCCGACATCGCCTATGTCGTGGGACTCTTGTGCAGGTTTACCAGCAGACCCAGTAATGAGCATTGGCACGCTATTGAGAGAGTCATGAGATACCTGAAAAGGACCATGAATCTCGGATTACACTATCAGAGATTTCCAGCTGTACTTGAAGGGTACAGTGAGGCTGATTGGAACACATTGTCAGATGATTCCAAAGCAACTAGTGGCTTTATATTTAGTATAACCGGTGGAGCTGTATCATGGAAGTCTAAGAAACAGACCATTTTGGCCCAGTCCACTATGGAGTCTGAAATGATAGCGCTAGCAACTGCTAGTGAAGAAGCAAGCTGGTTGAGATGTTTGCTATCTGAGATTCCCTTATGGGAAAAACCTATGTCTGTTGTCTTGATCCATTGTGATAGTACTGCAGATATCGCTAAAATTGAGAATCGTTTTTATAACGGTAAAAGACGTCAAATTAGAAGAAAGCACAGCACAGTGAGAGAGTTCATCACTACAGGTGCTGTGAGAGTGGATCATGTACGCACTAATGATAACCTAGCAAATCCTTTGACGAAAGGACTAGCTAGAGAGAAAGTCCAAAATACATCTATCAAGATGGGACTAAAGCCTATGAATTGCTTATGATAGTAACCCAACCTAAAAGACTGGAGATCCCAAGAGTTAGGTTCCAATGGGTAAACAACAAGTCGTGAGTAATATGAAATGAACATGCAAGTTTTAGAGGCATGAGTCCTGAAAAGAGAAAGGTTGAGTTAGCAAAACTCTTAATGAAGTCTATACTCTATATGAGTGGAGTACATCAGGAGTACTCTTGATAGAATCACCTATATGAATGTGGAACTGAGGCCGGTTCCTCTGGAGTTTCGGGGCGAATTCCTAGAGCATTCAAGAAACTGGGATAGTCGTGTGGGGCCATTAATGCACGGGCCTAAGAATACACCTTAAGAAAGGTTGTCTGCTGGTTTGAGAAAAATCTGAGATATAGTTCCAAGACTAATCGTCACTCTTGCTTAATCAGGCTCTTACTGGCTACGTGAAGGTTCCAAGACATAGCTCACCTTCGCTTATGCACAATCTTACTGAAACGTTTAACGGTATGACTGAAACAACTTTTTTAAATTCAAGTGGAGGATTGTTGGAACATGATGAGAATTTGGAGAAAACTTGGTATTGAAGTTGAAATTCTTGCGTAACAATGGGGTACCTGATGTGCCTACCTTTGCAACTACAACTTTGACGGAAGAATGAATATTTATGCAAAAAGTAAACAACTGGAAAATAAAGATACGCAGGAGTTTGTTAACCCAGTTCGGCGTATAACACGACCTACTCTGGGGGATACCAATCCAGGAGAGAATCCACTATGATAAAACTAGTTAGAAGTTTCGAGCAAACGACCCGTTTACACTTCGTCACCTAGTTACTACCCGTGCTTCCTTCAACCTAGGACCACCTAGATTAGAGACCCCTGTCCCTTCTCCTCTTAACCACACAACCAGTGTGATTGATCTAACTTTGAGAACAATGAAGACACACTTCAAACAATAACCTATCTCCGTGCTTAAAAGCTTTAGAGTAGACTAAAACCCTTACAACACAAGGACTCAGTCTTAAGCAAGTATCAAAGAGATACGAGTTAGGCTCACAATAAAACATGAGACAAAGCTAAAACCCTAGACACAAGAATACTATTCTTCACAAGAGTTTCAGTAACCTTCAAACGTCCATAGTCTTCAATATATATAGCTCGTGGAAATAATAGTAGTTCCTTGATTTTTGGCCTTCAGATTATTATTAAAAACATAGCATATCCGATACCAGCTTGTGATTTAAGCAAATCCAACAAAATCCTAAAATATAGGAATATATTTTAGGTTTGATACACTATCGGATATATTCAACAAATAGGCGAGTTCCATGTCTTGAGGAACAAACAATACGCTAACATGTGCTAAAAGGATAGGCTTGAAGGATAGCGCGCGTAGATAATCTTGTAACAAACTCTTCATCAATTCTTGCTTCAGAATGTTGTTCCAAATGTAGACACAAGTAACACTACATCTGACTTAATGTTGTTTTTGTAAAATACTGCCAATTTCAAAAACCTAACAGAAGTAAACACAAAGTGTTAGAACCATGTGTAGTGTGAATTGAAAAAAGACTCTTTTGAGTCCCACATTGCTAAGAACACACTTCATGGTAGTGTTTATATACTACAAAGTGACAACTAAGGGTGTGCCCTTGGGGTACCCACTTTTGTAAGAAAGGGAGACCGCACACCATGTCGAATATCACACGCGCGCGCGCCGCCGCCGTCTGTCCGGCCGGCTCGGGCCGGGCTTGGTTGGGTCATGTGATATATTAATTTTTTTAATGCCAAGAAAAAGAATAATTTTAATTAATTTTCTTTACACGCGTGTCCCTTTATTTTCGCACATTTGAAATGTGGCTTAGACCAAGTCTTTAAACGGATGAACACTGATGATTCATCCTTTAACGGTCAAAAACGGATCCCTGATTTTGTGCCCACGTTTTTCCTTTGACTGGGCAAATTCGGCTCCACTAAACTGCTCTGATTCTGATCTGTTGCTTTCCTTCTCTCTATTTCTCTTCTTCGCAAAATATTTTCTTGTTTCAGTATTGAACGGTTGTTGCCGTAGGATTGATATTTGCATATCAATTATTGGTGTATTTATGGCCGATACTACAGTGCAGTAGTTCATCGGTATTTATTTGATAAACGGTTGTTTTATCTGGGGACTTCGCAGTCGATATACTACAGTGCACTTTTTTCGAGTAGTTCCGCGAAACGTCTTAAAGAAAGCGACCTAGTACGCGACTCAGCCAATAATTTTATTTTGTTGCCAATTTTGAAAAAATCGTTTTTCTGTTGTTTTATAAACTCAGTAAATCGTTTTACAACAGGTTCTCACAAGCGTCCAAAGTTATGACCAACTATAAATTGAGTGATTGGGTAGAAAAAGGCCAAGAGTATTGGTTTAGAAATTTATTGAGTTAATGATAAGTGTGATATTTTGTAATTACTATTACTTTAAACTATTATTTATGAGAGATCTATTATCACAATAATTAATATTAAATATTATTAGTTTATTTGATTCTTTAATAAGAAAAAAAATAGTCTTTTCAGTGTGTAATTAATGTCCCGAAAATCTGGGATGTTACAACCGGAGCGTCGACATTGGCTAGTTGATCGGCAAGACTTTTAAGACGATTGCAATATGCATTTGTCGTCGAAAAATCAGCAAGGTTTTTGTGTTGGTAAATTCCTTATTAAGGTACATAGCCCTTGAATTTTTATTGTCATGAAAAAGATCAGCAACATTTTTCCAAGCATGTTCAGCCGAGTCATCGTCAATTAGAATGGAGGTGAGGATGTCAGAAGAGACCGTGGCATAAATCCACTGCAAGACCACTGCATCAAACCGCTTCCAAAGAGCGAGATCGTCGGCTTTGGTCTTCTCATATGCAGCTTTCTCCTTTTCATCCATAGGAAGGATGATATGGTCAAGCACGTCATGGACTCGCGCTTGAACTTTGAATAATGCCGACCGAGAATGGTACTGCCCAGATTCTAAATCCAATGTGATAGGAATAAGGGATTTCACATTGGTGACAGACAAGGCAGGATGGAATTTGTGAGTTTCAGACATAGTTTTCACAGTAGATGATGGTGTTGTAGACATGGTGGTTAAGTAGAAAAGAATTACGGAAGCAAGAGAAAGAGAAAGGAAAAGTTGAGGACTTGTGATACCATAAAACAATATAATTCCTTGATTTGTTTATTCCATGATCAGTCAATATATACAAGAATTGCTGCTTGTTACCAAGTCTAACGTAAGCTATTCTTAAGGCTAAATCTAAGGTAACTGATCAAATGTTCTATCAGTAGTTATTAGTATTACTTATATTAATAATAATTTCTCCTTCCCTAATTTAAAAAATATCTAATTTTCAAACTATAGCAAGAAGTGAAAATATGAAGGAAGACCCTATGATAACCAGAAGCAAAACATTGCCTACAATTACTGTAAAAAAAAAAAAAAAAAAAACTATTTTGATTAAGCAAGATTATCATCATATCATATCAGCTTTTGTTGTATTTTATACATTGTATTTCTTGAACATCTTCACTTGCTTCAGGAACACTGTATAGATCATCGGCCTCCTCCAAGCCGTCGCTTCTAACATATATTTGACGCAGCATTTGTGTTCCCTGATTTCCGGTAAGCAAAAGAAACAAAAGACAAATATATCCTTTACTCATAATTTCATAAACTCATCGGGCAGTGCAACAACTTCATCTGTCTTGTCTTTCTTGAAATAGCCATCAACAATCCATGATTAAGTGTAAAGAAAGAAAAAACAAAGAGTACATGAATTTGTAGTTAAGAGAAAAAGAAGAAAAAAAAAACACTTTTAATATGTATCCGCCGCCTAAGGAATGTTTGAAATGGTTTGAGAGTTGTTTTTTCAGGTTACATATAGATACAAAATTTCAACCGTCATATACTAATCCGTGGCCACACAAAATGTTTCTTATCATCCAACCAACCAAATTATTTCCATAAGCAACGAGAATTGTTGGTATGCTGCAAGAGTTTTACTAAATTGTACTATTTTTTTTATAAGCGATCTTAGTCGTTAGTATTACAATATCATTATAAATATAAAAGGAGATAAGTCTTCAATTAACCCTAATTGAACACTACTGAAACCCTAATTTAAATATTTAAAAATGATAAAAATATGTCTTCAACAGGAGTTAAACACGTAACATTTTTGTAAAGGTTTCATATATTAGCCATTACACTATAACAATTAATTTGAAATATTTTTGTTGTTAATAATTGATTTATATTTTTTATACTACTCTAATTTTTTTCTATAATACATGTTCAATATGAAATCGAATCCGTTTTTTCTTTTTTATTTCGTTGTTAATAATTGATTTATATTTTTTATACTACTCTAATTTTTTTCTATAATACATGTTCAATTTTTTTTTTCTAGGTCTCCAATTTTTTTATACACCTACCTCAGTGGAATCGGACCCATGACGTGTCACAATAGTATATAATTTAATATTACTATATAATATTTATTCTATAAAGATATGTTACGAATAGAAATCGATTTGAAATGATTTTTTTTTTTGAAACAATTTGAAAAGATTTGTTAATCACTAATAGATTTTATTTAAATAGAAATCAATTTTTATTTTTCTATTTTATAAAGATATGCTGCAAATAGAAATCGATTTGAAATAATTTGTTAATCACTAATAAATATTTAATGTATTCCTATATAATTTTTTTTATAATAATATTAATAATAACTATTAAATAAAAAGTATTAACAATATAATTATTATGTAAAATTATTTTTACAATTTTATTAAAAAAAATTACGTTTACACATTTACTAAAAAACTAATAACTTCATGAGAAATCTAATTTTTATATTTTCATTTTCTTTTTAATTTCGAAAATTCTACACTTTTACCAATAACTTTTTTATATATATATTTTTTTAAAAATTTATATGTAAAATTTTTTTATCAATAAATGAGCAATTGAACAAATATGGTTTTAAATTTATTATAATTTTCTCTTTTCATGATTCATTGGTTTTATTATTCATTTTCATTAATAAAAAAACACTTCTTTATTTAATATGTAAAAGTCAAATAGATCATCATCATCATTAACTAAAAAATCGTGCCTTTAATTTGTATGATTTTATTTCTACTTTCAATTTCAAATTCAAATGTGTAAATTTATGAATATTAATGCACAATTTTTTTTTGTTTATTGTATGCATAAATTAAGGAGATATTTATTTTGATTATTTGACATTTTTGTCTATAAATACAGTTTTGAGTCTCACACTTTCCACACAAATTTCGAGTCACAGTTCATATTTTTGTTATTTCAATCTAAATTTTAGCAAAGAGACTAATATTAATTTGTTGTTTATCTGATTATTTGTCCAACGACTTATTTTTGCTATTTCAATTTATTCACTCTTTTATAACTCTTTTTTTTTTTTTTTTTTACTTTTCTATAACTTTTTCTTCTTTATTCTATATGACTTTATTCGATATGTGTTTCTTTATTTTTTTCAGAAATATGATCGTGAGAAAGATACAACCTTTTACTAATAACACAAGATAGAAAGGGTTTTTTTGTCAAGCTTTCGAGCAACTCTTTCAACGGCCGCCTAATCTCTTCTCCCAACATTGAGATGATTTACGTGTGTCTTTTCAATCTCAAGAACACTTTGAGATGTGTTACGAAGTCGAAAACAACAATTATTAATGAATGATTTTGTAATGCACACTTTTATGTAGATTTTTTTTTAGAGAATACTATTTATGTAGATGTTAGTCGGAAAAAGAAAGGCTATAAGAAGATAATCTATCAAGTCTCTCAATATAATACGGATACATGTTTTATAAGTTGTAATAACTTATTTAATAATATAAATTATAAAAAGAACTGAGTGCAATATCGTGATCCTCATTTTTTTCATTCCATAGACACCGTAATTTCTCCAATTTTATAAGTTGTAAAATTTTGGACAAGTCATCTATATTGTACTAAGTCACAAAGTAGAACAAAGAGATATGTCAATTATAAAGTATAAACGTTTGACTTAATTTGACATAAGAACATTCCATTATTGTTCAAAGTACCGTTTTTTATATGGAATTTTTTTATGTATTTAAAGGCAATTAATAGGCTGATAATTAATATGAGTACATTTCTTTCTTAATAACTATCGCACGGATTATGACCAAAGCAAATCCGCGTAAAACAATAACTACGAATAAGGATTGAAAATAATACCAATTTAATCTATTAAAAAAAATATAACAATGTCATTAAACCACATATACTATATGAAAGAAGCATTACTCTATGTTTTTTAAGAGATATATTACTCACTACTTTTCTATTAATCAAACAATATCTTCATATCAACTATGACTATGGCTAACTGAGGTTTTAAATATTCATAATTTTTGGTTGGTTGTCAATAATTTTTTCCCTAATCTTTTTTCCAAATAGCATATATATAAAGTATTTTTTTATTTAATTGTTTCAATTATCACTGTGAAATTTTTTTAACCGCCCGTGCTTTTTCATTTGACTTATAAAAAAAATGAAAATGTCTGCAAAGATTGTAAATTTGCGATTTGTCAAATCTATATATATATATATATTAGTATATTTAATTGATCTAAATGTGCTCCTATCCTATCGATAATTATTTTAAATTGTACAAAAAAATATTGTTTTGGTAATTATTGAAAAAATTTAATTTAAAAGTTATACAATATTTTATATACGATGTTGTAAAATACCCGTGCGATGCACGGGTCAAAGTCTAGTATATATAAAAGCAGGGACGGATGCAAGTTCATCCAATTGCGGGCACATGACCCCACTTAATCTCTTATTACTATTGGAATTTTTTTAGTAATTTTAGCTATTCAACATTAAAACTAAGTGTTGTCCCCACAAAAATATTACAAAAGTAATTGTATTTGTTAAGAAAATAAATACAAAAGTGTGAGGAGAAAAATTATATTGAATGATGTTTGTTCACATACATAAAAAATATATATATTCCTTTCAAAAAAAAAAATTATTCAATAGTGTTGAAGATGAAAAAAAAACAACAGTTTCTTTTTATTTTGGCAATAAAAAAACACAATAATTTCAAATTATATATTCAATAGATAAATATAATTAGGTGTCTTTATTTTTTCCTTAAAAAAAGAGATCTTTATTTTTTTTTGTATATAATTAGTTTTTATAGTCTTCAATTTTTTTCTTAATACTACTTCCTCCGTACTAAATTATATGTCACTTTGATGAAAACATTTGTACCAAATTATATGTTACTTTACATTACCAAGAAAACATTTAATGTAACTTTTTCTATTATACCCTTAATTATTTATTATTCTCTTTTCTTTCAAAGTGACATATATTACGGTACGGAAGGAGTAATATATAACTATTTTATTACTTATATATTAAATATTATAGTACATGTTTGCGCAAAAAAAAAAGATAGTATATAATGTTGCCCCCACTTATCAAATTTTCTGGATCCGTCACTGTATAAAAGTAGTTAAGTCTCCAAGTAACCCTAATTTATCCCTACTTAAACCCTAATTTAATTATTAAAAATGTTAAAAATTGCTTCACCAAGAATCAAACTCATGTCCTCTCACAATTATATAGTTCATTTACCACTGAGCTATTTAAATTCATTTGATATATTTTGATTACAACAACTAATAACTACGACATTCAATGATATATATATATTCAAAAGATATATTTTTTCTTAATAATAATACCTAATTTTGTTGCGAATGTTAATTGTATGTACTTTGTCTTTCCTCTGTATTCCCTAATTTAATCATTAAAAAATGATAAAAAAACATCTTCAACAGGAGTTGAACTTATGACCTTTTTGTGAAGACTTCATATATTAGCCACTATGACATATCAATCGATTTGAAATATTTTTGTAACCAACATGTATTGAATATGCAATCCAATCAATATTTTCTGTAATACATGTTCAATTTTTTTTCTTCTAAGTCTCCAATTTTTTTATTCACTTACCTCAGTAGAAATCGAACCCATGACGTGTCACAACAATATATAATTTAATATTTTTCGCTGCTATGCAAAAATTTGATTTGTTTAAATAAAAATCAATTTTTATTTTATAAAGATATGTTATGAATATTTATCGTATATACTTTGTTTTTCCTCTATATATATATCTCAAGTTTAGCTTTCACAAATTTTTACTCTAACTATTCATTCTCGCCGAGTTTTATATTTTCCTATATATATATATATATATATATATATATATATATATATATATATATATATATCAAGTTTAGCTATCACAAATTTGTGTTTCTATTGTTACTATGATTGATCAAAATATTGAATTTCAACTTGCGCTACATTTGAGGTTTTTTTAATTTTATTTTATATTTTATATACTTTAACTATTCATTATCGCCGCGTTTTATATTTACTACCTGCTTTCCTTTTTACACATAACACCGTTTAATTCATATCTAAATACATGCATTGATTTCCATGTTTTTATTTTCCTCTTCTCATTTTCTCTCCTACCAAACACACCCTTATTGATCCAAACGGAAATCAATTTGAATTTTTAGTTGAAAAAATTAATCGCAGCATATATTTTAAATATAGATGTCTGCATTGCGTGATTTTTATAATATTCAATATGGTACTTGAGTGATTTTATTATACAATGGAATGAGTCAGTTTGAACTGATTTTAAAAGACAGATTTGATTGTGTCATTTATTTTAAAAAATTTATTATAGTTCTTTTTATATAATATATATGAAAATCTACAAAACCCGTGTGATAGCACGGGTCGGTGTCTAGTTATGTTAGTTTTCTCCTTGTCAAGGTTCGAACCCTGGACCTCCAGCCCCTTAACCCTTAGCTAGAGGTGGAAATAGGCCAGACCGGCCTACATAAGCTTACGGCCTAGCCTACATAGGCTCAGGTCAGGTCAACATATTTCTTTAAATAGAGCCGGCCAAGGCTTTTTATAGGCATATTTAGCTAAAAAGGCCAGGCTCCAGACCAATAAAAAAGTCTATTAAGCCTACTAGGCCGGCCTATTTAAGTAAATATGAATAATATTTTTATATCTATTGTTATTATATATTAAAATTTGTACTGATTAAATTATAAATCTATTAACTTTTTCAGGAATTCAAGTTTATTAATCCACATTAATTTTTCACATATATAAATGTATTATTATAAACTAAAATCGAAATATGATGTTCTATATAGTCAAATTCTTCAAAATATCATGTTAAATATCAAAGGAAGTTTAATCTCATTGATTTATTTGTTCATTAGTATATTTAAAATTAAATATAATTATTTATTTAAATATGTTTATGTAAAATATGCTTTTAAACAGGCTAATAGGTTATGTCAGGCTTTCAAAAGGTCAGACACAGGCCAAACTAATGCCTTTAATTTTTTGACAACTCAGGCTCAGGCTTGGCAAAGCTTAACTCGGCCTACCCTATTTCCACCTCTACCCTTAGTTCAACTAACTTAACTAATTGAGCTATATATAATATGGTAATTAATTTGCATTAAAAACATATATGGTAATGAATTAAATGGGAGGATTTTGTATTAAAATAGAACTTATTTCAAATTTGAATGCAAGGAATCCAATTCTCAATGACTAACAACAAGGAAGGTTTCAGCATCGCAGAGGTCAGTTCTGGTACGCATATATTCTCATCCCTTGTTTATTCCCAATCACTCTCTCATGAATTATTTTTTTTATGCAAATTGTTTAATTGAGTTTTCATTTTTCTTTGCAGCTCTCAATGAAGAGGATCGCGCAGATGTAGTAGTTAACACTCTCAAGGTTTGCATGTTTCTTCATCAGTTACTCTTTCTTTTGCATCAATTATAGATCCTTTTTTGTTTATCTATTTTTATTGTAATAAAGTTTCATGCTTTAATCAAAAACCTAGATCAAACCCTAATTTTGTACATCATTCTTTAGTGGTTGTGTTTTGATGATTTGATGAGTTATTATTTAGATCTTGCTAACCATGACATTTGTTAAAAACTAAAATGGTAAATAAATAAAAATTTATGCATTGCAAAAATCAAAATTTCGAACTTTTTAAAGTGTTGGCTACACAACTATCGTGAAAATATTTCTAAATTTGAATTTTCTACAAATGTCCTTGGAACACTTGTTAGCATTTGCTTATTATGTATTGATTTTTCCTTTTTTGATCGAATTTGTGTGCAGAGAAAGAGTTTATCCCGGGTCGAGAAGCGTATTGAGTATCTCGAAGTGATTCAGGTATATTCCCTGAATATTGTAGTCTTGATGCTAGTTTTTGTTGGCTGTTTGGATTTTTGAATGTGTGATGTTTTATAACTGTAAAGGCTGAACATGATGCGTTAGTGGAAGAGAGAGCTGCTCGTGAAGCCAAATACCAAAAATCGATTCAATCATTATACACAAAGGTAATGATTCATTTGTTGATTGTACAGACAAAATTGCATATCAGACATGAGAAACATGCATCAAAACTCGTGGGGATCATCTTGTGTAGATTTGACTAGAGTTTCCCGCTCGTGAGACTGGGGGTCAGGGATTTTACTGTGGGACGGGCTGCCCTTAAAGCTGCTTCAAGCAAGATGAGCAAACATGAGAAAGCGTGCTCTGATAATCAACACGTTTTTATATATCGTTTGCATTTGACACTTTTGGTTTTCTCGCACCAGAGGCGGTAAACCTTTTGAAAAGAGTTCAAAAGGTCATGCATAGTAATGTTGTGTCGCCTAGGTCTATGAATGTAGTTTTCCAAAGATTAAGTTTTGCTATACAAAAAGGTTTAGTGCCGCAGCTTGATGTCCGTCTACCTTTGGTTCTTGTGTAATCATTTCTATCTATATATGAAGGTAAATATAGAACTCATTGATCGGGGGAAAAAAATATATCGGACATAATGTTATTTAATGAGACAGACATTATTGTTAGTAGTTGAGATAGTAGTGATAGTTTGGAAAATATATAGTTGAATAGTGTAGAATGATTAGTTGATAGTTGAGACAAGAGGCATGTAGCATGAGACAAGAGGCAACATTAGTAGTTAATTAGTTGTAGGAGGAGAGATATATAGTGTATAAGAGGAGACAACTAGTGTGGTGAACTCTTCAATATCATTGACATTACACTTCAAAGGCTCGAATACAATTGTACATATGTTTGCCAATTTATAGGTGTGAGTGGTATATTCTAGATACCACATTCTAGATTTTTCATGACATTTTCCTACTACATGATCTAGTAGTTACTTATTCTACTAGCTACTCAAGTAACCTAGAAAATTCTATAAGTTTACAACATCACTTAATATGTAAGAGTGATTCTATAACTTACTAATGATTTTTAGAGAAGTCTAGAAATATGCATCATAATTTTAACAATTATACATTGCTGGTTCCGCTGTCGAATTTAATCGTGTTTAATTTTTGTATTATTTAAGTTTATTGAATCTGATTTATATGAATGGTTGCAGCGTTATAAAATTGTGAACGGTGTTACCGAAGTGGAAGGGGTAACAAATGAAACTACAGCTGAGGCTGAAGGTAGTAACTAACTAGGAACCGCCGACACCTTATACCTTTATTGTTTCAGTTCTTTATCTTCGGCAGTTTTCTTGTTACTTGTGCAGAGAAAGGAGTTCCTTCATTTTGGCTTAATGCTATGAAAAATAATGATTTCTTAGCTGAAGAGGTAATTTAAAAAAAAAAAAAGGGTTCAATTGCTAACTTCTTACCCTTTAATGCTTGAGTTTTTTTAGCCATAAAATTACTTTTGTAATGATGTTTTCATGATATTCTCTACAAACCAGATTACGGAGTGTGATAAAGGTGCTCTAAAGTATATCAAAGATATCGAGTGGACCGGGATTAAATACCCAGAAGGATTCATGCTTAAATTCTCTTTCGAATCCAATCCTTATTTTTTAAACTCGGACTTGACAAAGACATTTCTTACGGTTAATGACGAACCTAAGGAAGCAATTGGGTAAGCTGCTCTTTTTTACCTAATGTTATTGTGCTATTAATTTGTCTGGCTTAATCATGAATAAGGTTTACTTGCTGCATTTTGGTTTTACAGGACTAAAATTGAATGGTTTCCGGAAAAATGCCTGACACGGACAGTTTTTACGAAAGAGCCTAAGAAAAGCTTCTTCAACTTTTTCAAACATCCAAAAGTCCTTGAATATTCTACAGACATTGATGAAGAAGTGGTATGGCAGGCTATCTATAGAAACTCAAGGCTAAACTTTCTACTATTGCATTTTACTTGTTGTCTAAGCTATGAGTTTCACATACTTGAATTTGAAACTTTCTACTATTGCTTGAACAATTTGATTTATTTTGTAATAGATTGAGCAACTTCAGTATCAATTGGAATACGACTATGCCATTGGGTAAGCTTAATTGCATTTACTTGTTGTCTAAGCTATGTGTCCAACATGCTTATAGTATAATTGTTACTCATGTTGGTTTTTAGAATTTCTAATCTTGAATGCTTCAATGGTTTTTTTAATGTATCTTTATAGTGTAGCAATAAGAGATAAGATCATTCCATGTGCTGTGTCATGGTTTACTAAGGAGGAGGCTGCTCAGGGAAAGGAGTTTGGAGTCCTGGATTCTTCTAATAAGGAGGATGAAGGAGCAGAAGAGACTAAGATAAAAAAAGTATAATCTCGAGTTCAATCATTTGTCTTCTTTTTACCTCTATCTTGCTCAACCTGGTTATCTTGGAAAAAAATAAGGGGAAGTGGAATGAGACATAAAGCCTCAGTGAATTCCTACTACACATGCGTTAGTAGTCAGGGGGAATTCTAACTCGCAGATGATCATTCATCATAGATCGTGACTTAAACTTTTAATTCTGTAACATGGCCCAAGGCCATTTCATTGAAAACCTTAATTAATTAAATTGAGAATCTATAGGAAAGATATTTCTAACCTAAAGCAAGTGATATTATATTTATTTATGCCCAGATCTTAATCATGGAGAGTCATCAGCAACATCCTAGATGTTTCCAGCAATTAGCAGGTTCAAGTTTACCAGTTCAACAGGATCAGGTGGTTATTAGGAGCAACTCACATTTGTCTTACCAACCATATAATTACTATGATGAGGAGGAGGATATATGTCGTCCTGATAATATTGATTTGAATCCGTCGGAGACTCTAAACGATGACACCTTCCTTACAAGTGTCCCGAATGATTCAGTGTATCAGTCGATCATGTCAGCAGATTTAATTGTTCCCGACTTTACAATTGATCATAATCCCACTATTTGGGATCACTGCGTCGAGAATCCATTTGTTGAGAGCAGCCTGAATCAATTTTTTGATAGCAACGAAGGCGGAAATCAAAATAGCGGAAGGGCAAGAGGCGGAAGAATAGAAACGGAAAGAGGCAGAAATGATTAAATTTTTATATGTTTTTTGTTATTTAATTTTTTTAGATTTGTGGAAGTAATTATATATTTTGTAATTTATGACATTATCATATTTCTTTCTTTATTATCAAATTTTTAATTTTTAATTTTTAATTTATGTTTTCATTGTGTCAAGAAATTAACTTATGTGTTATTATATATTAATTCTATTTTATTTAATAAAAAAAATGATATAATTCTATTTTATTATTTATTTAAATAATAAACGTTTTTTCAAAAAATTATTAATTTACGGGTGGTTTTGGCCGCTTTTAAGTAGGAATTTGAATTTCTAGAGCCATGATTTAGTGACGGTTTGGGCCGTTGCTATGTACACTTGCAAAGGTTACTATAAAATGCTTGACTTAATTTTGTGGTGATTCAAGCTGCCGATTGATTTCTTGAGGAGATGTTTCTGGCGGTTTAGGCCTCTGGTAAATTTATCAATAAGTGATATTTTGGCAAATTTAAGCAGCCAGTTGACCACGAATAAATATAGAGTTTTTGGCGATTTTGGATAGTTTTATGGGCTTTTGGTGCCAAAAAAATCTTGTTTTTCTTGCAGTGACATGGTAAAACACTCGTAAGAGTTTTACAATCTCATTCCTCTTCATACTATGAAATGTTAAGGTTTTCAAGGATGCAAATGGAATAATATTTGAAGAAGAGTTACTCTCATTCCCATTGAACTCACTCCCAAATAGGCCTATGATACACAATTTCTTAAGAGATGGCGAAATTCATAGTACTTGAAGGTCTATATAACGGGGATGCTTACTGCGTATGGTGTCAAATATTTTGGATTGTGTAAGAGTGTGCATAATCTTGTTAGCACTGTGTAAGGTCTCAGATATTTTGGATACTTCAAGTGTACTTAAAAATGAAAAATGGCGAGTCATTTTCAATTATGCAATCCAACATCATTGAATGTGAAGGTCATGCATTATAAAATACATTTCATTTTGCCTTGATATCTGAAAAAATGACCTCAAAAATAGATCATTGAAATATTGTTCACCAACTTTTTCCATACTCTTACTCTGTCGAGGGCATTGTAAAAATCTTTCAGCCATGCATCCAAAATAAAATTAAACTCTTCATATGAAACAAAAAATTTAGCAAATAAGGCATAATAAGCAAAACATCACTTGAGATGAGAAGGAAGGTAGTGTGATAGCTCAATATTAAAATGAGGATGATGTTACTCTCCTCTTCTGGTAAGTCCCATATGTCGCTTTGCCAAAATTGTTTCCCATTCCACCAAAGATGATTTTGTGTACAAGAGACTTCCAATTGTTTTCAAGGCTATAGCCAATCGTTGGCATTTTTCAATTATTTTTTTTAGCAATCTCCTTAATGTCAGTAATTATTTGAGGATTTTGATGGCATATTACTGCTTTGGAATTCAAGTTTGGAAAACAAGTTCCAGCAATGTTCTTCTTGTAATTGTTCGAGCTAATGTTCTACATGGACTAATCTTTTATCTTATTTTTATTTCTATTTCACACAGGTCTTTTATCTTTACAGATATGCATGAGTTAGTCTTTTATCTTTATATAAAAACACAAGTTGATCATTTATCTTATTCATTTGTAACATAATGACGGTTTGAAACATGGAATGGACACATGCGGAATGTTTTAAAAGGATAAACAAATTTAAGGATAAATTAATACTAACTTCTCCTTCCCTAATTTAATTTAAAAAGGCTAAATTACATATTTAGTCGTTAATTTGTTTTGCCGTTTTAAGGGATCAAAGATTCAAAATGTAACAAAGTATTTATAGGTCCAAAGTGAAAAAATAAAATAAAAGCAGGTTAAGCATATGTTTTTCGGAGTGGCATATATTTCTTATGAATCCATTAGTATCAACATTTTTATTCCAGCAGCATAATAACATCCCTCAACAACCAAAATAGGATTATGCTTAAACTAACTGACATAAGATGTTTCACTCATTGATTTTCATTATAGACAATGTTTCTAACTATAAGATTGGGAAGGTTAAATGCAACATTTTAGAACTGAGCAAATCTGAGAAGAAACACATGGAAATCCAACAAGCATCATATGAAGCTATTTCAGAGAACAAAATTAAGTTCAAGTGCGAACACAGACAAATGTAATAATCAAACATGGTCTCATCAACTTGAAATCATACCAACCTTTATTATTTTGATCCTTTGAAGCTATTGACAGCTAGTTTTTGTCGACATGTCTGCACTACCAAAAATGTCAATTTATAAACAGTCAGTAATATAAAATGTAATCTATAAAAACAGATATTATGTGGAATAATAGCTGGTTAACATAGTCAATAAGCCTGATCAAATATTTTCAAGTAAATACTATGTCAATCTAAGCCTGCAACAGTTCATGAGATATACAAAAAAAGGTATGAAACTTGATCAAATATTTTTGAAGTAGGTCAAGTGATCCTTCTTTTAACAAATACTAACAATTAAAGGGTAACTTGTGCTACCATTATTGACTAACTAGAGTGAAACATTCTTAATTATATAAAGAATTAATTTAAAAGCGCCAACGATTATTTTTTTTTTTAAATTGAAAAATACATATGTATGCGTTTAGAGTAGGTACCTCAGGAAAAAAACTGGATAGTATGAGAATTGAGGCATGCATCACTTAAAAGTTGTAGTTTATGATACCATCGACTATGATTCTTCGAATGTGAGAAATCTTTCCCCAATCTTCACCATTAGGTTTCATACATCGCTGTTTTAGAGACGAACAATCACCACTAATTAGTAGAGTTGAAATAGATTTAGGGAGACCCTCCACCGGTAAGCATTTGAGATTGGGGCAATCAGACAAATGCAATTCTACAAGAGAAGAGAGGTGGCAGAGACCCTTGTGGTCAAGTTTTTTGAGATTCGGGAAATTACGGATAAGTAGAAAAGTAAGAGAAAGGGGAAGCAACCCTTCATTGGGAAAAGACTCTACATCCGATTCTTCAATACACAAAGTTTCTAGAGAAGTGTTGATTCCGAAAGCCCATTTCAATGAGGCAATCAAAAGTTCAGAGCATCCTTTAAGAATCAGACGCTTTAGACTTGATGGCAAAATTCCATCAGAGAACGAGTCCAATTGTGGACAACTTGCTATTCTTAGTTCAAAAAGAGATGGAAAGAGGGTCTGCATGCTTTCAGGCAATGCATTTAAATTCTCTAATTCCAAAATATGAATATGCTTCAGATTGGGTGCAGAGAATCCTCCCTTTGGAAATGATACAAAGTTTGGGCAGAAAAAAATTGACATAGAAATAAGACTACAATCAAGCTTAGAGTCATGTGAAATCATTTCAAGATTATTACATCTTCGCAATTCGAGAGTCTGGAGTTTTGGGAACAAATCCAGAGGAAAGGTCCTTAGAGAGTCAGAGCCACCCATGATGTTCAAAGATCGAAGGAAATTGTAGCAACAGCCAAGAGGAATGTTCATAGTTGGGCAATCCGCAATTTCTAATGATTCAAGAGAGATGTGTGATAAGGTGTGATTAATCCATTCAAGCAACGGACCTTCAATGAAATGTCCACCAAAATTGAGAATTTTCAAAGTAGTTGGATGATAATCAAATTGCAGCTTTCCACAATCAGTTAGATGTAATTCATGAAGGGATGAAGCAGATGAAACAGAACAATCAAGCTGTTTGCAATAATTAATTTGAAGTGTCATTAAACATGGAAGTTGCTCAGGCAAACACCCTTTTAGATTCGGACAATTTGTAATAGAAAGCTTTTGGAGACACGGAAAAGCACCTGTCACAGTTTTACAATCCCATTCTTCCCATCCTATCATGCTATTAAAGGTTAAGGTTTGCAAGGATGCAAATGGAA
The DNA here is from genome assembly GCA_951799995.1 of Trifolium subterraneum. Classification (NCBI taxonomy): domain Eukaryota; kingdom Viridiplantae; phylum Streptophyta; class Magnoliopsida; order Fabales; family Fabaceae; genus Trifolium; species Trifolium subterraneum. Next base: position 51,257,062 of record OX637462.1, on the reverse strand, counting down.
TAACAGGATAAGAGCTGCTTTCATTCCCATAAAATTCACTACCAATCACCACTATCCCTGATAACCCTGTGATCAGCAGTTCCTTGAGAGATGGCAAAATTCCAAGTGGAGGCAACAACACACAATTTTCACATTTTCTCAACTCTAAGGACACCACATTTGATAATGAATTAACTCCAAACCAATCTGGAAATAGTGTACCGCCATAGCTCCAGATAGACAACTCCTTCAAGTGTTTGGAAGGTTGTAGGTTCTCGAGCACTTCCCTTTCTTTCACTGAATTATCACTATTTGCATTCCATTTTAACTCTAACCTCACAAGGTGTGATTTTCTTTTCAAATTTGCTGCCAACGCATCAGAGGGATTTACAATGTTTTGCAGCTCTGAAATTGAAAATGTTCCGTGAAGATTGAGTTCGCCTAACTGATGAATATTGGAGCCACTACCTTTACCCACATAAAAAGAACTCAGTACTTGAAGATGCTTTAGTTTTCCAATATGCATTGGCATTTTTCTCACTTTAGTTCCACAAAAATCAAGATAACGCAAATTAGTGAGTTTATGTAAATTCAAGGGCAACTCTTCCAAACACCAACAATACCTCAACTTGAGTGTTTGCAAGGTATATAGAGAACACACTGAATCAGGTAGCCTTTTTATGTTGGTACCAGAAAGGTCTAGATAACGAAGATACTTGAGATTTCCTATGGTGTCAGGCAACCCATTATCCAAGGAGCAACAAATCAATGACATGACACGACATAAATTAAACTTTGAGATCAGTTCCTCCATAAGTGTGCTAGGCATTGGGAGATTCCATGGAATAGCATGGGGTGTCAAGCATAATGGGAGATATGTGCGTAATCTATTAGCATTGTTGAAGGTCTCAAATCTTTCAAGAGATTTATTTGCATTTTCTAAAAATGAGAAATGGCGAGTGGTTTTCAATATATTATTTGATTGCTCATCTTGTAATGTGAAGCAAACATCCCCACATACATATTTTGCCAAATCATTGAGAAGATCATGCATGATAAAACACATTGCATATTCCCTTGATTGTTGAAAAAATGACCTTGAAAATAGATCATTGAAGTATTGTTCACCGACATCTTCCACACACATATTATGTCGAGGGCATTGCAGAAAATTTTCAGCCATCCATAATAAAATTAAATGCTCCTTTTCAAACACATAATTTTTAGGGAATAAGGCACAATAAGCAAAACATCTCTTGAGATGAGAAGGAAGGTGATGATAGCTCAACATTAAAGCGGGGATGATGTTGCTCTCCTCTTCTGGTAATTCCCATATCTCGCTTGCCAATATACTTTCCCATTCCACCAAAGATGATTTTGTGTACAAGAGACTTCCGATTGTTTTCAAGGCTAACGGCAATCCTTGGCATTTTCTAAGTATCTTTTTACCAATCTCCTTAGCGTCAGAATTTATTTGAGGGTTTTCATCTAGGAATGCATGTTTGCAAAACAACTTCCAGCAATGTTCTTCTTGTAATTCCTCTAGACGATGTATTCTAGTTGACTGCGTAACTGAGGCAACTTTAAGACTGCGTGTAGTGACGATAACTTTGCTTCCATGAGCTCCACAATTAAAAGGAATCTGCAAAGCTTCCCATTGGTCACGTTTTTCGTTCCAAATGTCATCCAAAACAAGAAGAAATCTCTTCCCTGCCAGTTTTCCCTTCAACCTTTCTTGGACCATATTTAGGTCTCTACAATCATCAGTTGATCCAGTGATACCCTCAAGAATAGCTCTCATCACCTTGAAAACATCAAAATCTTGTGAAACACAGACCCAAGCTTTGACATCAAATTTACCTTCCATTCTCGGATCATTGTATAAGTGTTGGGCAAGAGTGGTCTTACCCATCCCACCCATACCAACTATCGAAACAATTGATAGCTGACGGTTATCATCCTCAGCATCAGAGGTCAGCCAATCACCGATAACCTCCTTGTCAACATCTCTACCATAAATAACAGAATCAACAGGCAAAGATGTTGATGGAATTTTTTTTAGCATTTGGCTATCAGATCCAACACCAAAACCACTATTAACAGCTTTCAAACCTAATATATCTTTTTTGCTAGCAAGAAATTCTAGTTTGTCAAGAACTTCATGCATCTTTGATTCAATTTCCTTGTCAAATGAACTTGAAGAAGCATTGAAAAAGTTCCATACCTTGCTAGTATTAGCACTGGACTGAGATTCGGCTTCGAGTTTGTTACATCTGTAAAGTTCAATGTCAATTTCTTCCAATAGATCCTCTGCATCTAACACAGCATTTTTGACAGCATCAAGCCAAGCTCTGACGTTTGGATTTCTGAGCTGCTTCAGTTCTGCATCATCCACCACTGCATTGATGGAGAGAAGCGTGATGTTGAGTTTGTTGAGCAGCTTCTCATTGAGTTTTCTTGCTCGAAAGTAGTCTTCAATTCCAGCAGATGCTAGCTTTTCGAATGTGACCTGAAGGAAAGCAGAGAGAAGAGCACCACCAACCAATTCAACCGCCATAGTTGCACAAAATGAAAGGGATGGAGCAAACAGATTTCAAAATGAAAGAAAGGATTGCAGATTTCAAAATGTGTGAAGTGAAGTTGACTCGATGCGAAGACTGACTACAAGGGCATTTGTCTGTCGGAGTACCACATCCACACCCACACATCTAAAGTGGCCTATTCCATTCTACTATACTTTTCACTCCACTTAACTGTGTCTCTGTATTGTACTGTATACTAGTACTAATGTACTATCAAGTCTCTATACTCTAAAAATGACGAAGTATTGTGCCCGATACGTATTCGATATCGATATTCGTCTCATACTTTCGATATACATATCAGAGAAGTATCGGCAATTAATATTATTTAACAAAAAAACTGATACATGTCGGCAATTAATGCTCTTTGATGATGGAAACGGAGGAGATGAGACTATTACAATCTGTGTTTGCTCTTAAATAGTGATTGTTAGAGTATAATGTTGTTTATGGATAATCAACTATATCTTTTTTGTGTAGTACTGGTTTTATTTTATAGTACTAATTGTCTTCTCTTTTTTTTTTGTAGTAGTTAAAATATATGTAATTGCGACTTGTTTGCTCATTTTAAATAACTTGAATGTTAATTTTTTATCATTATCGATTTTAGTTATGTTTATGTATTGTGCATTTATATATTTAATTTGTAACCAATTTTTTTAATATATTTAATTTTTAAATATCGTATTGGGAATTTTGAAAAAAAAAATTGTATTGACTGTATCAGTATCGTATCACATATCTGGGTTTCATAGCTAAATACTAATCCTTCCCACAATAATGGACTTTTTAAAAATAATTTTTATCCAAAAAATTTAAAAAAAAAATAATAAACTATATAAATGAATGAATTTGCATACATAACTAACAGTTAATTTATATTTTTTCGTTGTGTATTGGTTATTGGATAAATATTGTCAAACAGGGCCGATCCAACACAATATAAAGCTTAAAATGAACTCTAAAAATAAATCTTTATAACGAAGGAGTTCTCGAGAATCCGATCAAACAAAAAAAAATAATGAATTATTAATCTATCTGGTGCTTTTTTTTCTTTGCTAAATATCTTTTTTTTTTAGACTAGAGTCCTTACTTGGATAGCCAGGCCTTGGACCGGAACTAAAATGAAATGAAACTTCAAGACAAATACCGTTACTCAAGAAACACATCAGGCAGTGCAAGAACTGCATCTGAATTGTCTTTCTTGACACAGGCAAATAGCCATCCACAGACCATAAGAAAGTGCAAAGAGAAGTTCTGTCAATGTCAATGTCTGCAGCAGGATCAACAACATTCAAAACATGAATTTGTATGAAATCTAAAACCCAATTCATCAAAACAAGGCGAAATTTTAGTTTCTTAAAAGCGGCTTGGCTGGGAAATATTTTCCAACTCCGTTTCACAAGATTTCTAGTTAAATCTCGTATATACTGTGGAAAACATACATTTAACCATGTCAATCCTATCAATAGAGATCAACCAAAACATCCAACAAATAGGAACTGCCTTCATTGAGATAATATTAACAACCTCAAGAGTTTTTCATTATAGACCAACAATAAGATTATGCTCAAACTCAAACTAAAATAAGATGATACTACAGTTGTCTTTTATTATAGAAGCAAAAGATTATTGGATTCTTAAACAACTTATGAGTTCCATCTGAGATTCTTTCTATCCTTTAGAAGATGGTATCTGCAATTTGGAGGAACATTAAAAATATAACAAAAAGTCACATGATATTCAATCAACTGGAAAAGAAACAAAATAAAAAATAAAAAAAAAACAGGTATATGGAATAGTAGCTTGTTAACATTCAGAGAACAACTTTAAGTTCCAGATCAAAGATATGACATGAAAGAATTGTAACAGAACAAAATATAATCTTTCGCCTCTCTTTAGGACTTAAAAAATTCACCATGGATAGAATCTAGAAACTTCCGCCAATAATGCAAAACAGTTGTTGACAATACAAAGGTATGCAGGCAACATAAGAATTTATTTTAACCCAACTATTGTTTTACCATCTTTCATTGATTCACTCCAATTGATTTTTCTTCTTTCTGTTTTGATTGAAATCATCAGTGGACTCCTCTTGAGTAGAGATCCTCTTACCAATGCATTCATTTTCATCATCACTGCAAGAACTGACATTCAAATCTGGAAAATGATATGGATTCAGCGTTCTGTCAATGGGTTCATCATATACGAGATAAACTGTTGTCTTCTTCGTAATGAAACCATTCTCGAAAACAACAACAACCTCCACTTTGTTACCAGGTTCTATACTCGATACTACCCTCTGCCCCTCCTCATCTTCTGAGGAGATTAATTCCGCTCCCTTATAAAGTTGAATGGTAGCCTTTGTGTAATTTTTCACCAACATGTTTTTAAGGCCACTTGATGTTAGGTTATCTCGGGTTGAAGTACTATGGACAATGCACATTATTGTCTTCAAGTTACGCCCTTCCACTTGAGGGACTCGAAAAGTTACATAAGATCCTTCAGAATTAAAGGTAACCCAATTTGGATAACTATCACCTGGGAGGAAACAACCAGCAGTCCCACTGACATCCATATTCTGTGAAAGTAAAGATAGACTCAAAATTTAACTGTCAAGTATATTAATAATATCATCTTATCAATTATTCAACAATTCAAGATATAATTTTTCTTATAAAGTAATTAATAATCATATTTTGACATTACACATAAATATTTACTGGGATTCATATTTTTGACATTAATAATCATACTATTTACTTATTCCATACCAGCTAAATTTCACCACTCTAAAATGTGCTCTTTGAAGACTGTAAGTTTGTAACAGATTTTTCCTAAAAACAAAGTTCATACAAATGATGTCACGATCACGACTCATATTCAATGAGTAGTTGTAAATCAACTACATAACTAGCATGGAAGATGCAGACTCATGTTCTTTTGAGTAAGACTTCGTTTCGGAGATATGATCATTACCAGTTACTACTAAATAAGTATTTCAGCTATAAATGTTCTTTCTGCCCCCAACAGTGGTATTCTTGTGTATCTGTTGAGGTTTAACAAAAAATTTGCTTATTAAAGAACAAGTAGATTAGTGATTTAGTATCAAGTATGTATAAGTATGCAAAATAAGATGTGTCAAGTAAGCTGTCAATGACCGATAGCAAAATTTGTGAGAATTTGGAAGACAAGTTTAAAAATAAATATCTTAAGGATTTCATTATTTTGAATTTTAAGTATTTTATACCATTGATCCAAAATAGTATTTTACATGTCGTGTTATAGATTTATAAAGAGAGAGATTATGTCAAACCTGTAAAATTATCTCTTTCAGAATATTAGTGACTTGGCAATTCATTCCGATTTGAATCATAAGAGACTTCGGGGAATGCTTTGATACTTTTGCAGTAGTAGTCATATTTGATGCTTGTGACGTAGTTGCAGATGGTTCCAACTCCTTATAATTTGTGGCATTTAAGGCATCCAAAATTATTGCTGCATCCTGAGAAAGTTGAAGTTCTGAGCTGCACTCCACCCAAAGACTTCGAAGACTTGAAAGGTACATGGAAATCGATGATAGTGAGTGGGAACTACTGTGTGATACATCTAAAGGAACAACAGATGACATGATATTAGATGTTTGAAATGGGGATGGGAGATTATTTGTTGGTGACATCCAAGACCAAATTATAGATGGAAACACGTCATGTGAGAATCCTTCATAACCGCACAGACAAATATATCCAATGCTTTTTGACCTTACTATTGAAAATGGTACTCTTGTTATTGCAGTGTTATTTGCAATCAGGTTGGTTAAGGAGTCCATCTGTTCCAAGTCATCTTCTAACTTGTCAATCATTGAACAACCGGATATATTGAGAGTTTTCAACGATTTCAACTTATAGATGCTTCTCGGAAGGCTACGGAGGCTAATACAGTCTTCCAAATTGATCAGAAGAATTTTTTTGAGATCTCCAATACTATTGGAAATCTCAGACAACATTTTACAATCTGCGAGTACTAGCTTTTCAAGATTAGGCAAATTTGAGAAGTCTGGGGTCTGTATCAGATCATGAGAATGACTAAGGTTTAGGATTCTCAGCATCTCCAACCTCTGCAAATACATAAATATTATAGAAAATTTAGGGAAAAAGCTTACAAAAATAAATTGAGGAATTTACCATGAAAAGAGAAAAATTGAAATCAAAATTAATACTTGGGTCTCTCTCCACAGACGTCTGACATTGCTGTTTTCTAATTCAATTGAAACTAAATTTCCTTGATAAAAGTCTGAAGGTATGCTTGTTAAAGGAAATCCATTCCAACACAGCCATCTTAGATGTCTTGAAATATGTTTGAAATCTCCATCAAGTCTTACGCTAGCAAGTTGAAGTAATCTGAGTCTCTTCATCTTCTTAAATGCTTTTGTATTAAAACATTTTGAACTATCTATTGGCAACTTCAAAGTTAGTCCTTCAACTGCTTTTGTTCCCTGTGAAATGTAAAACATGAAGAACTTTAAGAAACAAGATAGTTTCAAAAACTTGTAACTTAATCGACAGTTTATTAGAAGTGAGAAAGCACGACAATTCTAAATTCTCAATATGACTAATTTATGTATATGAAGTGCTTACAGTTCCATCAAATAAAACACCAAGCACATCTTTTTGAAACCATAACCTGCTACGCTCCTCAGGCTCCTTCGGTGATGGTTCACGAATGATTTCTCTTCCCATATCTCGTAACAAATCGTGCATTCCAAGCTTGTTATTATCATCGACAGTTACAAGGCTTCTCTCAACAAGGACACTTATTCCGATTTCTGCAAAAAGTCCACAACCATTCAATATGAGTATTACATCATTTTGGTCCATCCCAATAAAGAAACAAGCTATGTCAAGGAATATTTCTTTCTCGGTGTCATTCAAACCATCATAGCTTATTTTTAACTTCTGCTGTACTTGATCATTGGGAATTACTTTGATTTTCTCCATTACACTTTTCCAATCTGCTACTCCCCTGTCAAACAAATAGGAACCAAGGACATCCAGAGCTAGTGGCAATCCTCCAGAGTACTCAACAATTTTTCTAGATATTTCAGCAAAATCTTTTTTAGGACTCGCTTGCTTGAATGCATTCCAACTAAAAAGCTCGATTGACTCATTTTCATTCAATTCTTTTATTGTGCATACTTTGTCAACTCTATTCCCTCTAAGTATATTTTTATCTCTAGTTGTGATGATTATTCTACTCCCCGAACCAAACCATTTGCGACTTCCACACAATGCATTTAGTTGGTCTAAACTATTCACATCATCAAGTACGAGAAGTACTCTTTTATTACAAAGTCTTTCCTTTAATGTAATTTTCCCAGACTCAATGCTCTGTATCTTGGTTGTTTTTTCTTTGAAGATATCAAAGAGAAGTTGTTCTTGTAAAGACGCTTTTCCAGCAATTTGCTCCCAAGTTTCCCTAATATTTGCAAGGAAAATTCTACCTTCAAAATCACGGCCAATTTTGTTGTAAACGGCTTTTGCAATGGTTGTTTTACCGGTTCCCCCCATACCCCACATCCCTAGTAATAGAACATCATTTGATTGTTGGATGTCTAGAAGTTGAATTGTATCCTGCACTCGAGATTCGACTCCCACTGGATTATCAGCAACAAATAAGTCTGTCTTATCAAGCAAAAGAGTAACCTTTTCTACAACATGGTCGATAGCCTCCCTTTCATTCCTATAAAATTGAACCAAAGAAAAGATGAATGTATAATGCACACGTACACGACCGTGCTTACACCACATACACATACCTGTTATCAAGAGAAAAATACACTTACCTATTATTTTGTTTGGACAAAAAATACCATTAAATTAAAAACCAATTAAATTTTTAGGTCACATTATTTTCCACAAAGGTGTAAAGTTTCAGCCCATCTATTCAGGAACAGAGTCAGAGGACTCTTATGGCTAAATGGGATCCTATAGGAAATTTACAGCTAATCATTATGGAAGGGAAACAAAACCATTGATTGGGTTGACCAGTAAAGACAAGTTCAAAATGAAGCAAGAAAGTAAAGTAAAATTTTGAAACCTAAAAGAGAGGCAAAAATACTTGGGACCCAAAATTGCACAATCATAAGAGTTGATGGATCTTGACTCGTCTAAATTATACTAATTCAATTGGTAGGAATGTTGCATATAATTGATACTGTCACTTATTTATTCATCTTAAAATGTAAAATTGTAGCGACTAAGGCTCTGTTTGGTAAAAATAGCTTATAGTTGATAAGCTAGCTGATAGCTTATAGCTTATAGCTTATAGCTTATAGCTTATAGCTGATAGCTGATAGCTGATAGCTTATAGCTTATAGCTGATAAGCTAATTGAAGTGTTTGGTAAAATTAGTGGTTCAATAGCTTATAGATGTAAAATGACATAAAAGGACATTATTAATTAATAATAAAATCGGGTTTTAGTTAAAATAATAAGGTTAAAATTGGAAGAAAAAACAAAAAGCTATAAGCTAATTGAAATAGCGTTTGAAAATAAGCTATAAGCTAGTCAAAATAAGCTATAAGCTCGTAACGAAAAGACCATTACCAAACAGAGCTTTTAGCTTATAAGCTATAAGCTCATTTTGGAGCCTTACCAAACAGAGCCTAAGCTACTAAGCTACTTCGCCAAACAAAAAATAAATTACCTGAAATTTAGAACTACAAAGCCAGCAAGGGAAGCAGCCTCACGAAGAGCATCTCTCCATTTCAGAAACATGTCTTCGTTCTTTGGAATCCTACTCAAGAGACTCTGAAAAGCTTTTCCAAATTCACCAGTTTGGTGACGTACCTCGGAGGGATCAACATCATAGAACACTGGCAGTACCGTTTGTCCTATGGTTCTTTGACACTCTATGATTTTCATCAACTCATCCATACACCATCGCGAATCTGAATAATTCTTTGAGAAAACGAAACAGCAATTTTAGATTGTGCGATTGCTTCCAGTAGTGATGTTGAAATGAGATCTCCTCTTTGAAGTGAATCATCGTCCTTAAAAACGATAATTCCGTTGTTTTGAAGTGAAGCATATAGATGTGAAGTGAAGGAATAACGTGTGTCTTCGCCTCTGAAACTTAAGAACACTTCATACCTCCTTATTTTCTGTAGGGCGTTGTCGACCTCCCGTTGGATGACTCGTCTAAGCAAAGGTTCCAATGCATTGAATAAATCTTGCATACGTTGCATAGCTGCATTTCTTTCTTTTTGCATAGCTCCTTATTTCTTTTCGGTTTTGGGTTTGGTGAGGTAATACAATTTTCTCAGAAGGAAAGGAATTAATTGGAGGAAGACATGAGTGATCATAGATTATTACTATTTTTTTGGTAGAAAAAGATGATAGATATTTTAAGACCGAAGAAAGAAAAAGATGATTGATTGAAATATTATATGGATGGTCATGATTCCACTTGAGGAAAAACTGATACCCTACGTGCATTTACTTACTTTACAGTTTAAAATGAATCACCAGTTTAAAGTAGTTTAAAGTAGCCAAATCCATAGATTTGATGGGTGTGTGTCGGCCATGGCAAAAAGAAAGAAGACAAATGCTTGTCTTAAGAGTACATAATAAGTAACTTACTATAAAAATATTCTTTTTTAAATGTTATACATTCAACTTTTTAAAATTATTGCATTTTCTAATATATTAATTCTACTTAAGTTCTTAACATGTCTTTTTAACCCAAAAAATAAATATGCCTCCAGTATGTTTTCAATGTAGGTGGGCACCCTAATCAATAAATAAATAAACCTAATTACAAATGCTTCCAATAATCTTCTTCCACGAAATTTCTTGTGAATTATTCAACCATTTCCTTGCTTTTTTGTCTCATTTCTCAATAATGGCTTAGCTGTGATGTGAATAATCAACCACCTTTTAAGATAAGTGTAGTTTAAGATAACTGTCACATTAGAATTAACAAAAATAAGTGTGGTTTAAGCTTATAACACAGATTGATGAAATTTTCAAATGAATGAATAAAAGCAACAATTTTACAAAATATCCCTATTAAGCATTTGATTGCATAATTTAGTGCAGAAAATGAATTTCAAAACCTTCATACAATTATGTACATTTGTGCAGGACATTTGCTCATCAATTGTCAGCTTAGTGGTAAAAGTTTGTTCTTCTAGTTGTAACCTTAAGGGATGGAGTTCAATTCAAAACACATCGAGAAGAGTTGTAAAGAGCTTTGCTATTTGTTACGGCACGAAAGGCAAGAATTGTTCTTTCCACAAAGAGAAACAATATAATAAAGGGGGTGGAGTGGAATACATGAGTGGTTGTGGATATAATAAGTGGATGAGAAGTGAAATAGTAATCATTGGTATCACTTGTATTAATAATAATTTCTCCTTCCTAATCAAAAAAATAAATCTCTAATTTTCAAACTATAGCGAGAAGTGAAGGAAGACCATGTGATAACCAGAATTACAGGCAAAAAATTATTTTGAACAAGCAAGATTATCATCATATCATATCATATCAGCATTTGTTATATTTTATACATTGTATTTCTTGAACATCTGTGAAACTTTGTTTTCACTAGCATCAGCAACACTAAAGAATGTATATACAGATCATCATCCTCCTCCTAGCCATCTCTTCTAACATATTTGAGGCAGCATTTGTGTTCCCTGGTTTCCAGTAAGCAAAAGCAACACAAGACAAATACCCTTTACTCAGAAACTCATCAGGCAGTGCAAGAACTTCAACTGTCTTGTCTTTCTTGAAATAGCCACAGAAAATCCATGTAAGTGTAAATAAAGTTCAAATAGACATATTTCAGTTGTGAGATGGTATGCTAGTATACTTTCGGTTCAAGGAGCACGAGTCAGAAAGCCTTTTCAATGTCTGCAGCAGGATCGTTACCGAGATTCTTCCTATAAAGATAAATGATATTCAAAACAAGAATTTGAATGAAATCAAAAACTCAATTTATTTGCTCAAAAAATTAGTTGGCTAAAGCAAAACAAAAGAATCGTCAAAACAAAAAGAAATGTTTATTAAAAATTGCCTAGCCTAGAAATATTCTCCAACTCCCTTTCACAAAATTTCGAGTTAAATCTCTTATATATTGCGAAAACATGTATTTAACCGTGTCAATCATATGAATAGGGATCAATCAAAACATTGAACAAATAGTCCTACCTAGCAACTTCCTACACTACAAATACTAAAAAAACCACCATTTGAATGGGACAAAGTCAAGGGCAATTCTTAGTCTAAAGCAGTTCAAGCATATGTTTTTGGCAGTGACCTATGTTTTTTATGAATCCATTAGTACCAACATTCTGAAGAAGAGGAGATTAAGCACCATATTTGTTTAAGTGAGCTATCACTTTCTTTACAATTATGCATATCAATTAGATGGGTTACAACATGTTTGTAAGAACTAATATGTAACAAAAGTAATGTCTTGGTCTCACAAAAGGTATGTTTTGCATAAAATGTGAGCCATCAGGGAATCATTTCAAAATTGCATCAAGAATTGATATTCTTATTTGTTGCAACCAGCAATGAAACACAGAATTTAAGAGGGAGAGGGAGAGAGAGGGAGAGAGAGAGAGAGAGAGAGAGAGAACGAACAAAATGAAAAGGTATAGTTACCTTAAACGCTTGAGCGAGGCGCATGCAGGTGCAGAAGAATTTTATGATGCATTGGACTATTGAGGTCCAGGAAACATCCTTCTAAGAGCCAATTTGTGACTATGGCACAGGACCGTGCCAAAGTGTGTGTGTGCGGATTACGGGAATGATTTCTATCCTTCCATGACATCATAACTTGAAGCAATGAGACCCAATTGGGAACCTTTTAAACACAGAAAATAAAAGAGTGAAAAACTATAATTATTATTGTGATGTGAGTAAATAACTATCTTCACTTTCACAAATATTATAACAGCAATGTAAGGCCTTAGATTAAATAACAATAGATGGTTAAATTTTTTGAAGGTGTGATCTGGTAATGAATAAAAAATATTTGTTTTACTTTACCAAAAAAGGAAATAGAGAGCAGACACACCAAGTAATTTCTGGCCTTAGATTAAATTACAGTAGATGGCGACAATAATTTTTCAGTCCCTCCCACACCCTGTGGTGAAAAAATCACAAAGGTGACAAAGCAACTCAAAATAAGTGAAATTCAACCTAAGCAGGTCAAGTACTAGCAAATAAGGTGTAACTTTGCTACTATTATATGCTAACTATGGTGAAACATTTCCAATAAAGTACCTGGTTAAAAATTGGAAATATGAGAACTGGGGCAGGCATCAAATAGAAATTGTAATTCAAGTCATACAAATGTATCAATCAATCGTCACGATTTGAATGTGAGATATCTTTCCCCAATCTTCACCATTAGGTTTCATGCATCGTTGTTTAAGAGACAAACAATCCGTAATTTGTAGGTGCGAAACGGATTTCGGCAGACCCTCCACAGGTAAGCATTGAAGGTTGTGGCAACTTATAAGCTGCAATTCTTTAAGAGAGGTGATGTGGCAGAGACCTTTATAATCCAGTTCTTTGAGATTGGGACAGCTTTCGACACACAGAGAGGTAAGAAAGAGAGGAAGCAGCCCTTCATCGGGAAAAGACTCCAAATCCACATTTTTAATATCCAGATGTATTAGAGAAATGTTGATTTGCAAAGCCCATTTCAATGAGGTGATAAGAAGTTTGGAGACTCCATCAAGACGCACACCCCTTAGGCTTGATGGTAAACCTCCATTTGAAAAGGACTTCAGTTGCGGACAATTCTTTATAGTTAGGTAAGCAAGTGATGGAAAGATAGTGTCCATGAATTCAGGCAATGATTTAAAATTCTCCAAATTGCGAATATAAAAATCCCTTAGACCGGGTGCAGAGAATCCTCCTGTGGGAAATGATGTAAATTTAGGGCACTCTGTAATTTTCAGAAATGTAAGGCCATGCTCATGCTCCTGTGAAATCATTTCAAGATTACTACACTTTTGCAATTTGAGAGTCTGGAGTTTGGGGAAGAAATTCAGTGGAAAGGTCTTCAGAGAGTCGAAGCTACTTTTGATCTTCAAATATATAAGGAAATTGTAGTAGCAGTTTAGGGGAATATTTACAGTTGGGCAATCTTTAATTTTCAATGATTCGAGAGAGCTATGAGATAAAGTGTGCACAATCCATTCAAGCATCAGTTCTTCCATGCAACATACAATCTCAATAATTTTCAAAATAGCTGGATGATAATCAATTTTCAGCTTTCCACAATTAACTAGATATAATTCATGAATGGATGAAGCCAATGAAACATAATTTACAAGCTGTTCGCAATCCACAATTTCAAATTTCAATAAACGAGGAAGGTTCTCAGGCAAACACTCTTTTAAATTCGGACAATTTTTTATTGAAAGTTCTTGGAGACTCGGAAAAGCACCCGTCACAATTTTACAATCCCATTCTTCCCAACCCTTCATGTTCTCAAATGTTAAGATTTTCAAGGATGCAAATGGAATAATAACAGAAGAAGATATACTCCCATTCCCATAAAACTCACCACCAATAACCACTATCCCAGATAGCCCTTTAATCTGAAGTTTCTTGAGAGATGCCAAATTTCCAAGTGGAGGCAAACACACACAATTTTCACAATTGCTCAACTCTAAGGACACCACATTGAACAATGAATTATCTCCAAACCAATCAGGAAATCGTGTACCGCCATAGTTCAAGATTGACAAGACCTTCAAGTATTTAGAAGGTTGTAGCTTCTCAAGAACTTCCCTTTCTTTTTCTGAATTGTCACTATTTGCATTCCATTTTAACTCTAGCTTTACAAGGTGTACTTTTTTTTTCAAATTTGCTGCCAATGCATCAGAGGGATTCACAATGTTGTGCAGCTCTGAAATGGATAATGTTCCATGAAGATTGAGTTCTCCTAGCTGCTGAATATTGACTTCTTTACCTTTGTTCACATAAAAGGAACTCAATACTTGAAGATTCTTTAGTTTTCCCATATCCATTGGCATTTTTCTCACTTTTGTTCCGCTAAAATCAAGATAACGCAAATTAGTGAGTTTATGTAAATTCAAGGGCAGCTCTTCCAAATATCGACAATCCCTCAACTTTAGTATTTGCAAGTTATAGAGGGAACACACTGAATCAGGTAGCTTTATTATGAAAGTGGCAGAAAGGTCTAGAAAACGGAGATGCTTGAGATTTCCTACGGTGTCAGGCAACTCATGGATAATGGAGACACCATACAATGACAAGACACGAAAGAACTTAAACTTTGAGAACAACTTCTCCACCAATGTGCTAGACATCCGATGATTCCTTTCACTATCATAGGGTTTCATACTAAATGGTAGAAATGTGCGTAATCCATTAGCATTGTACAAGGTTTCAAATCGTTTAAAAGATTTATTTGCATTTCCTAAAAATGAGAAATGGCGTGTCATTTTCAATATATCATTTGATTCTTCATCTTTGAATGTGAAGCAAAAATCTCCACATACATATCTTGCCAAATCATTGAGAAGGTCGTGCATGATAAAATATTGTTTATATTCCCCTGATTGCTGAAAAAATGACCTCGAAAATAGATCATCGAAATACTGTTCACCAACTTCTTCCGTAGACATACTCTGTCGAGGGCATTGCAGAAAATTTTCAGCCATCCATAGTAACACTAAATCCCACTTTATAAACTTATGATTTTTAGGGAACAAGGCACAATAAGCAAAACATCTCTTGAGATGAGAAGGGAGGTGATGATAGCTCAACATTAAAGCGGGGATGATGTTGCTTTTCTCTTCAGGTAAGTCCCATATCTCACTTACCAAAATACTTTTCCATTCCACCAAAGATGATTTTGTGTACAAGAGACTTCCAATTGTTTTCAAGGCTAGAGGCAATCCTTGGCATTTCTTAAGTATCCTTTTAGCAAGCTCCTTAAAGTCAGTATTCATTTGAGGATTTTCATTTTGGAATGCATGATTAGCAAATAACTTCCAGCAATGTTCTTCTTCTAATTCCTCTAGTTGAAGGATTTTTTTCATTTGCGTGATTGAAGAAACTTTCTTACTACGTGTAGTGACAATAACTTTGCTACCCCGAGCCCCATAATTTAAAGGAGCTTGTAAAGCTTCCCATTGCATATGGTTTTCATTCCAAATGTCATCTAAAACAAGAAGAAATTTCTTCCTAGTCAGTTTTTCCTTCAACCTATCTTGAACCATATTCAGGTCTCTACTATCATCAGTTGATCCAGTAATACCCTCAAGAATTGCTCTTGTTACCTTAAAAACATCAAATTCTTGCGAAACACAAACCCAAGCTTTGACATCAAATTTACACTCCATCTTTGGGTCATTATATAAATGTCGGGCAATTGTGGTCTTACCCATCCCACCCATACCAACTATATAAATTAGTGTATGGTTATGATTCTCAGTATCAGATGTCAGCCAATCACAGATAACCTCCTTGTCAACATCTCTACCATAAATAACAGAATCAACCGGCAAAGATGTTGATGGAATTTTTTTTGGCACTTGGCTATCAGAGCCAACACCAAAGTCACTATTAGCCGCTTTCAAACCTAATATATCCTTTTGGCTAGCAAGATATTCTAGGTTGTCAAGTACTTCTTTCAACTTTGATTCAATTTCTTTGTCAAATGAACTAGAAGCATTGAAGAAATTCCATACCTTGCCAGTAGTTGTTATGGATTGAGATTCAACTTCCAGATTGCATTTCGAAACTTCAATATCAATTTCTTCCAACAGATCCTCTGCATCTAACACAGCATCTTTGACAGCATCAATCCATGCTTTCACAGGTTGATTTCTAATCTGCTTCATTTCTGCATCGTCAACCACAGCATTGATGGAGAGGAGCGTGATGTTGAGTTTCTTCAGAAGCTTCTCATTGAGTTTTTTCCTATGAAAGTAGTCCCCAATTTTAGCAGAAGCCAGTTTTTCAAATGTGACTTGAAGGAAAGCAGAAAGAAGAGCACCACCAACTATTTCAACTGCCATAGCGTTGAATGAAAGACATTAACCAAATTGAAATCAAGAATGGATTTGAAATGCAAAGTGCAGTTAAATTAATCAATGCAATTACTTTGTTTGGTTGTTAAACATCTTCTATTTTTTAATTTTGATAGCCAGCCAACCATTATTGGTTAGTCTTCCCAAGAAGACAAATGTATAATATCATATTATCCAAGTTACTGTCATATGCTAGTGAAAGTGCATGAATGCTTTCAAAAAGGATTTTTAGAATCAATAAAATGTATGCAAGTGGGTTTATTCTATTTAATAGTTGATATCAATGCTCTATTAATTTAATTTAAAATAATCCATAGTTTAAGCAAATTTAGCTTTTTGTTAATCAATGGTCAGCTACCTAATCAATAAATAAACCCATAGAAAGCTTCCCGGAAATCTCGTTGCATTGTTTACACAAGTTATATATTTTATTTTAATCAAAAGTTAGTACTGTATGTATTAACTATTGTAATATTTGAATATCAGAATTGGATGTATGCAAGAAACAAATTGTTCCATAATAAATGGCATTTTCAATATCTGATATATTTCAAAGTTGTGAAAATAGTACAACTATATTTGCTTAAATAAACTATTCTATACCTTAACAGTAGAGGATTTAGCCATTTTGATGTGGATTTGAAGCTTCCTTAATAATAAATAGGTGATTTTACTTTTATATTGGAAGAAGTGAATAAACAAAATTGTTATTCCATTTGGCTAGTAACCAGTTCTCAATATTCTTCTGTTGATGCTTTGTGTAGATTTTGTTTTTTCCCTTCAATGTATTGCATTAAGAGAAATGATACTACTGAAGTATGCTCCTTGAAATCTAATTTCTGCAGGTGGTTCTGGTTCAATTCATTTCTATATATTTAAACATAGGACCAAACAAAACATAAGGACATTCATACGAAGACTAGCAAATTTTCAAGATAATGTACAAAAGAAATACATACATTTCCAGTGGCATATCATTCCAGATTAGCAATTTTTCAACCAAGACTATCATTCCAAACAGAATTCAAAACAATTTAGTGCAGAAAAAGAATATTAAAACATGCATATAATTATGGATGCAAGCATATAAATAGATATCGTGACATTTTGTGCAGAATGTTTGCTCGTCCAAGTGTTGGCTTAGTGGTAAGAGTTTGTTCTTCTAACCTTAAGGGATGAAGTTCAATTCATATGTCATCGAGAAGATTTATAAAATAATCATCTGTATCACTTTAATTAACAATAATTTTTCATTCGCTAATTTAAAAAATAAATCTCTAATTTCCAAACTATAGCGAGAAGTGAAAATATGAAGGAAGACCTTCTGATAACCAGAGGCAATACATTGCCTATGATTACAAGAAAAAAATAAACTTTGAATGAGCAAGATTATCCTCATATCATATGATCAGCACTTGTTGACAACAGACCCATTTCCACCACATGATCCCAGAACACCTGGGAGTGGGATACTATGCGTTCACTAGCATCAGGAGCACTAAAGCATCTATAGATTTCGGCAGTGATCTCGTCTAACATATTTGAGGGAGCATGTGTGTTCCCTGATTTCCAGTAAGCAAAAGCTACAGTAGTGTAGATAACACTGCATATGTATTGTCTTTCTTGAAATAGCCATCCACAGACCACAATCCGTGAGAAACTGCAAAGAAAAGTTTAAGGAGCCATGTTTGACGCCATTTCAGTTGTGAGATGATCATGAAAAGACAAGTTCAAGGGGACTCTGCCAATGTCTGCAGCAGGATCATTACAGAGACTAATCTTACAAAGATCAACAACATTTAAAACATGAATTCGTATGAAATGAAAAACTCGATTCATTTGCTACAAAAATTAGATGGCTAAAGGAGGAAGCAAAACAAAAGAATCATCAAAACAAGACGAAATTTGAGTTTCTTAAAAGTTGCCTGGCCTAGAAATATTTTCCAACTCCCTTTCAAAGATTTCTAGTTAAATCTCATATATACTGTTGAAAACATACATTTAACCATGTCAATCCTATCAATAAAGACCAATCAAAACATCCAACAAATAGGAACTGGCTTCATTGAGATAATATACACATAAGATTCTAGTTAAATCTCTTTTAAAAGCATTGGATTCTCAAACAACTTATGTGTTCCATCTGAGTTTCTTTCTATCCTTTGGAAGATGGTGTTTGGAATTTGAATTTGGAGGAACTTTCAAAAAGCAAAAAGCCACATGATATACTATCATCTGGAAAAGAAACAAAAAAAACAGGTATATGGAAGAGTAGCTTGTTAACATTCAGAGAACAACTTTAAGTTCCAGATCAAAGATAGAACAGATGATGAATATTTTGATCATACCAACCATTATTATTTTGATCCTTTGGAGCTGTTGACAGTTAGTTTTTGTTTCGATTCCATTGGACCGAGAGCTCGATATTTATGTAGCCATGCCTGCGCAACAGAAAATTTAAATCTATAAACACAGTCAGTCATATAAAATAGTAGATATAGTTGGGATGCCATTTCTACCTTGTGATGCATTTGCACTCTAATTTTTGCTTAAATAAACAGATATAAAGATAGGCATGGACAGAGTATTAGCTATCGATTACAAGTAATTAATTTTGCAAATGAAACAAAGAAATAACTGTTTTACTTTTATCTAGATTTTAAAACAGAATGAGGTTTTGACAAAGAAAAAACAGAATGAGGTAGAATGTGATTTTGTTTGGCCATACCTATCTAAGCATTATGTTCCCATATAAACAGATCATCAATTTTTTGGAAAACAAAGTCAGCTACATTCTATCATATCCGAACTACCAAGCATTAGTTCCATTTTAGCAGAGATTTTAACAAGAAAGCGACATTGTTTAATTTTTTGACAGAGCCACAGATATTCTATCCCTATTTTTACAAGAATAAATATAATTAGTTCGGAAATTAGTAACACCTAGTATGCTTTCTCGGTGCTTTTTAAAAATATGATGGGTATCACTATTAACTCCAAATTTTAAGAAAATGTCAATAGTAAAGAAAATATTCAAGAAAACTACAAAAATATAGGTGAAAAAAAAAATCTACAAAATAATGTAAAAAGGAAGAACTAAGAATATTAAAGGCAGTTTGCAAGTGAGAAAGTGAATTTACCCAATAATCAAATGAACAACTTTTGCACTTTACTTTTGATGGAAGGGATACCAGAACTTTTGCGCTTCACCATTTTCCGAGTGCTCTGCTGGTCACCAAATATGAACACTAAATACAGGCAACATATATGGTTGAAATTCAACGTAAGCAGTGGCATAATGACAACAGAGTTGTTGCATTCAAAATTTAAATATTAAAAACAAACAAATAATGACGTGTGAAGAAAGTGGATGCAAATACAAGCAGCTAAGGTAAATACTACTCTAATCTAAATCTGTCAACACTTGAGTTGAAATATACAAATCTGTGTAGGTTTGGCCACCCTCTTCCTCCTGTGAAAAATATTGATAACCATAGGACAGCTGATGAATGCCTCATTTAGATTATTATGGATTGAATGTGACAAATATTTTCCCAATTTTCACCATTTGGTTTCCAAAAAATGGTGTTTAAGCAACGGACAGTTGCCCCAAATAATGCACAAACAGGTTTTTAGTTAAAATACACATGAATGAAAGGCAAATGGGCAACAAGTTGCCCCACTAACCCTTTTTGAATGGCAAAACCAATTCTCTTAAAAACAATAGGTTTTGAAATAACATGGTTTACGATAAGCAAGATTGCCATCATTACAGGAAAAAACTACTTTCGAAGAAGCAAGATTGCCATCATATCATATCAGCATCTGCTGTATTTTATACATTGTATTTCTTGACATAAGACCCCTTTCCACCAAATGATCCCAGAACATCTGTGACACTTTGTTTTCACTAGCATCAGGAGCACTAAAGCATCTATAAATTTTGACAGTGACCATCAACCTCCTCCTAGCCATCTCGTCTAAAATATTTGAAGCAGCATTTGTGTTCCCTGATTTCCAGTAAGCAAAAGCAAGACTTGTGTAGATAACACTGTCGCCTGAAATACCCTTCCCTTCCATATGATATAACAGCTTTTCAGCACATTCAATCCTTTCTATCTTGCATAACCTTCTTATCAATGCCCTGTAAACTGAAACATCAAGACAAATACCTTTACTCAGAAACTCATCTGGCATTGCTAGAACTGCAGCCGTATTGTCTTTCTTGCAATAGCCATCTACAATCCATGAGTAAGTGCTATAACTTGGAGAAAATCCAGCATCAAGCATGCCAAACAATAGTTCCTTGGCATTTTCAAGCTCATTCATTTTGCAGAACCCATGAACCAGTGCTCTATATGTAAAGCGATCAAGCTTGAGTCCAGCTTCTAACATCTTGGTCTTGAATTTCAAAGCAGATACCAAATCTCCTATTTTGCAATAAGCATTAATCAGTGTGTTGCATGTGATATTGTCAGCTTGAATTTTTCTTTCACTCATCTCAGTCAAGAGTTTGTTTGCATCCCTTATCCTGCCATCTGAGCAAAGCTTGCGCAAAATCGAATTATAAGTAACAACACCAGGTGACAGTCCCTTAGCCTCCATCATCTCACGTAATCTCAGAGCTTGCTCTAGTTCATTCGTTTTACAATAACCATCAATCAATGTAGTATATGTCACCTGATTGGGAGTGACACTCTTTATTTCTCCAAACATCCTCATAGCTTCTCTCATCTTACCTTCTTTGCAAAATCCATATATAAGAGAATTGTAACTAACAATATCAAGATTAATTCCCTCTCTTTCCATTTTATCTTGGACCGATAAAGCCTCATAGTGCATACCCTTTTTGCAATACAATGCTATCAAAGTATTGTACGTGAAAATATCAGGAACCACACCCTTAACTTCCATCTCCTTCAATATAAACTCTGCTCTCTCCACATCTCTCGATTTCGAACAAGCATGGATTAAACAATTATAAATATAGATATTAGGAACAACACCATCTTGAACCATTCTCTTATAAACCTTCCACACCATGTTAGTAACCCCATCTTTCAACAAACAATTCAAAAGCACAGTACAAGCATGCAAATGAGGCTTTAAATTACACAAACTCATCTGCTCAAAAACCTGAACAGCATCATGGGTCATCTTCAACTTCGCATAATGTATCACAATCCAACTTAAAACATGTGAATTAACTTCTGGGTCATCATGAATCCTAATCAAAGACGTCAAAACCGAAGGCGACGAAAGCATTTCTTTCTGAGCCATTTTATCAAGCACCTGTTGTGCAGTTCTGAAATGATTGTGTTTCGTGAGTATGTGAACCATGGACCATGGAGATTGTAAGGAATGAGTATAGTGTGGTATACAATGAACCCATTTGAAGAATTGGAAGATAAAAAAGGGTCCATAACCGTGTTGCGTGAGGTGCAAGATTACTTGGTGAATGGTGGTGGAAGTGAGTGTAGAAGCGATTTTGAGTTTTAAGAGATTGTTCCAGTGACCCTTTACAACAATTGCACAAACACTTTGAATGAATTGATTATGTATTTCAATCAAAACCATTTCTCTCACTGTTATTTGATACCTTTCTGCATGTGGATGAATGATGATGGTGTGGTGATGAATGATTATGGACTGGTGTTTTGATGTGTTGGTTGCTTCAGGGGAGTAGAATTGATTGGTTTTTTTAAGGTCTCTAATAAAAAAATAAACTTAAAAAATAATTATCCTCTATTTAAATTATAAAAAATTATTATTATTTTATATAATATTAAAAAGAGACATCTTAATTTGGATTAAATTTGATGCAAAAAATTGAAATGTTTAGTGATTAAGTTTGTGAATGAATTCTATATGTAATAGTTTCAATTTTAAGTTTTTTCAAAAAACTTAATCGGTTTTAATTTTTAATTCAAAATGAGTAAGACTAAAATGATACACAAAAAATATTGATCGTATGGATTTAAACCTATGACGTTGAACACAATAAAAAAAAATATAGTTCACCACTAATATATTGATGGACAAGAGAGTCTATGAATATTAAAAATATATAATGATTATCGTAGGACCTCAATTTAGCCCCCCCTTTCTTATTATTGTCTTGAGTTATTTAACAAAAGATAAAACAATTTTAAAAAGGGTCACAATTTAGCCTCCCTTTCTTGTGACATTTATTACTACTTCAATCACAGTCTCAAATTGATGGCACAATAAATGGAAGAAAAAAAATGAAAGAATTGCATTGCATCTATGACTAAAATACAATGTCTATAAGTTAGACTTAGATCCCTTCTAGGCTCTTTAGCTGAGTCATTTTCTTTAGCTTTTATTAGCTTTTATAGCCCGACGACCTCTTTTGGAGACACTTCCACTAGCCTAACTATAGGCATGGTGTAATTAGACTGGTTTTGAGTAAATCCGATATCCGAACTAATGAATCCTTGATTGGTTCTGTTTGGCTCAGTTTTTAGTGTTTTTCAAAAATGAATCCGAACCAAACTCATCAGTTTGGTTCGGATACTTTGATTGGTTTTGCCTCACATTTTTTCCGATGCATTTTTTCTGATGTATTTTCATGCTACTCCCTCCGGTCCTTTTTATAAGAAACAAAAGTGGAAATTTTTTTTGTCATTTTTATAAGAAACTTTGACCAATATTTAAGTGTATTAGATGTTTAATTTCATTTCTGCCCCTATTTATTATGAAAGAGAATCTTAAAAGTAAGTAAGTTTGTGTAATTTAGAATGATTAAATAGGAGTATTCAAGGAATACAATTAAATTTATATGAGTATTAAATAAAAATAACATTTACCATGTGTTTCCTTGGTGTGTGTGATTTTTTCAAATTGTTCCTTATAAAAAATATCGGAAGGAGTATTATTTTTTCCTGATATACAATAAATACAAAATACATCTCCTTTCTCATAAATTAATCAAATACATAATTTTTTTTGAAAAAACAAAAAATTATTAAGATGAGTTAGGCACAAGGAGTGCAAAACTCATGTTAAAAGAAAAGTCTAATACAACAAATCTAAGTGAATAAGACCTTCATAAAAACATACACATATACCACGGAGATGAGAGGAGAGAATGTTTCTAAGTTAAGGACTTAGGGTTACTCATAAGTCTTTTTTTTTTGTCAAAAAAAAAATGTTGGGCTGCCTAAAAAAATTAGATGTAGGCTGAGCTGCAATAAAAATAAAATTAACTTAATAATATATTAGTTATCGGTTTATCCAATGGATCCTAAAACTGAAACCGAGAACCGAACGAAACCACATCGGTTTTCAATTGATTTGGTTCGGTTTTCAATCCGAACAAAAAAATCGGGTTTTTTTCGGTTTGGATTGGATTATCGGTTCAATTGGATTTTTCAAATCCGCTTACACCCCTGGGCATAACAATATAACTCATACTTGTGGGTACCCATCCGTTCCGCCCCAATTTTGACGAAAGAAAACCAAGTTGTGTTTGGGTTCATATTTGGATTTTTCTGATTTTAAAAGACGTGTAATGAGACATTAATACCCACATCAAACTCATCCCGAACCCGCTCCGCTTAAAATTAATTATATTTTACCTCTCTTACATTATAAACCCTTAAACAAATTGTCTTAAATTATATGCATATGTTTGTTTCTATTTTTAAGTAGAGTATTAAACAAAGTTGTTTTTTCTATTTATATTTTTGTTTATAAAAAATCATGTTGTTGAAACAAAATAGTTTTCGACTTTTACCTTTTTTTTAATAAAAAATATACCAATACTCAACTCAAATTCATATAGAGGTGAGACCGAATGAGGTATGATGAGTTTGGACAAGTTTGGAGATACCCAAACTTTATGGATTTGAATTTAGGAAATACAAAAATCCGTCCCTACCCTACCCCATTGTGCCATGCATATCTACCGATTTAAATGAATTAATATATGTTAAGAAAATAATGATAAATGTATTTAGAAATTTCGAATACATTATATTTAGAGAAAAAAAAATCTAAAATGGTCTTATTAAAATATTCATTTTCGTTCATGTGTAATAATACTATAATTGAGTTGGATAAGACACTAGCACGACTCAATTTTTTTTTGTTAAGTAGCCTAGTGGGCTAGAAATTCTACCCTTAAGATGAAAAGTGGGATGACTGAGTTTGAACGTCGGCTCCTACATATATAATACAATGTCCATGTCAACTGAGCTAAGTTCACAAAGACACAAGAGTCAAAATTCTAACATAAAATTGCATTTATAACTTAATTAGTCTATTGGTCTTTAAAGACATTTTAGGTTTTAAAATGGTCCCTAAAAAAAAAGGTTCGGATTGATCACTTATTGATATCACTGTTACCCATAATAGTCATTACCGTCCATTTTTTCCAAAAATCGTTAAATAGAGTACAAGTGGCACTGTCACTATCTTTGGTGAGCCTATATATATAGGTCTACCGTAAACCTCATTTATATTTCAAATTTTAACTGTTTGATCTTTTTGTCCCAAAGGACACCGTTAGATCTTGCAGGTCTATTGTATGTATCGGTGTGAACCACCACAAACTAATTTGCTTCATCTTCTACCTCCCCTCATTTTTCATCTGCAACAATATCTACTTAACAAAAAAAACACAGACAACAACAACAATCATCATTGTTTCAACATAATCATCATTTCAAAAAAAAAAAAAAAATCAACAACAACATACACTTCATCATCAAAATGAGATCTATGCAAGAACCAAAATCAAACCTTGACCAACACTACATAGATCGAGCATGGTAGTTGGTACACAACATTTTTTGACAATTTGATGATAAAGTCCTACCAGATCTATCATAGATCTAACACACTATATCAAAGTCACTATTCATCTTCTTCACACATGCGCACACACAAAAGTCCATATACTTGTACAACTCTTTTGCTGCCGTCAAAATATCAACATGATTTCCTTAATTAACCCAAAAAATTGAAAAATATCATCATCCCGAAAGCTGAATAAGAACATAATAAAACATACAAAAATTACAAATGAAATTATGAATCAAGTAGTAGATTGTAGTTGTCCTATCGTCATTTTTCTCATTCTCTATCTTTCGCTCTTCTTAGCAAGCTTTATCTGCGTCCGGCTGTGGTATCACTTCAACCAGCAAGAGCAATTATGAAACCAGCATGAACATTATATAATGTTCCGTTAGATTCAGTGGACATGCAAAATCTAATGGTTTTTTTTTCTTTAAAAAATCCAATGAATAAGATTAAAAAAGGTATTGAAGTATATGGTGAACCACCTGCAATGTTGATCTACCTAAGATATTTGTGTTTCATTAATTAACGGAAGGGACTATTATGGGTAACAGTGATATCAATAAGGGATTAATTCAGACATTTTTTTCTTTGAGAGACTATTGTGAAACCTAAAATGTTAATTAAGCAAGAACAAGAGGTGAAATTCTTACCTATGCTTAACAAAGAATTATTTGCATAACAAAAATAAGATTAATAATAGATAAATGAGTTTAATTGTGTGCATTCAATAATGGGTTGCCACATCATTTAATGAATGTGACATGTTATGTCACGTGTTTTAAAACACTTACGCGATGTGCCAATATATTATTAGATGCATGTGTAAAATAATTTTACTCTATTGATGTATATAAATTAAATTTATATAATTAGAAATTAAAGGATATGTACGGTAAGTGTAAAATCGTTTTATGCTGACATCCAATGAAAACTTATCAATTTTCCACATGACTCAACTCTTATATGACTATTTTACACTACGTATGTCCATTAAATTCATAAGATTATAGGCTCTCAAAAAATGTGATAAAAAATACCACACAAAAACTGATAAATATTACTCCCTCTGGTATCAAATATAAACAACAAAACAAAAAATTGTTAGTCTCAAATATAAGTAAAGTCTACTGCAATCATTATGCTTAAAGTCATCATTCCAATTTTACTCAAAAGAATATGAAGTGTGTGCAATTAATTAATTTGATTTAAAATAAAAGGAAGGGTAAAACTAAAAATATAATACTTTTTTTCAACTGCACTTCACCTACTTTCTTAAAGACATTGTTTTTTTTTTGAATTTTTGTTTAGTAACATCTACTCCCTTCGATCACATTTATAAGCAAATTTAACTTTTTTAGTACATTAAAAAATGGATATATATGAGGAAATTTTTTTTCTACCCCCTACATTAAAAAATTTGGTAATTTTTTTTCTATCCCTACATTCAACACTATGGATTAGCTACGATGGATTAGCTACGAATTCAGTAGTAGCTAATCCTGTATATTCTTGGAGGTCCCATGTAGGATGTTGAATGTTTCTGCTCACTTTTGATTCTATTTTTCTGTTCATCGACTGACATGATATTCGATGGCAGGTTCTTGGGAAGCACGGTATTATTTGCATCGAGGATTTGATTCATGAGATACTACTGACTGTTGGTCCTCACTTCAGAGAGGCAAATAACTTCCTGTGGCCTTTCAAGCTCAAAGCTCCCCTAGGTGGTTTGAAGAAGAAAAGAAATCATTATGTTGAAGGTGGTGATGCTGGCAACAGGGAAGATAAGATCAACGAACTCATTAGAAGGATGAATTAGTTTTTGTCATATTGTGTTGTTAAGATTAATCATAGAGGTTGAGATATTGTTTTTCCTTAATTTCAGTTTTGCAAGATTTTCATCTGTTGTTTTGACTGATGCCTTACCTGCAGTGCAGTGAAAAGTTCTACTTTTACTTATTTATCACTAATTTTGGTAATTTAGTTTTAATGCTTACTCTAATTCATGTGATGTCCTTAGATATATATATTTGGTAATTTTCTTTATAGGCAGATGGAAATTATGGTGTCTTGTACTCCACCGTCATAGTTTAGTTGTGATCGTTTAGATATAATGCTGTTACTGTGATTACTTGTTTTTATGCTCAACCTGAATCTCTTATACACAATCTGCCCACTTCAACTTTCAACACCACCAATGCTTCCTCTTCCACCTTATAACAACTTTTTTATGTCTCTTTTGCGGAAGTTTATCTTCCCTCTAATATCGAAATCATCTTGTATTAAGTATTCATGGAGGAATTACGTTGTCAAAAGTTCAACACCTTTGCCTGTAATAGATTTACTAAAGAAATAAAACTTAACAACAATGTAAAATGATATTAGGGGCAGGTTCCTTTGATATTAGTTGCTGATCTTAGGAACTTGGAACCTCAAGTATGGTATTATAAGTCTATTTTAGAAGACAAGAGATTTCTTTTTTTTTTTTGGTCAAGTAGCCTAGCGGCTTGAAATTCCACCCTTAAAGTGGATAAGTGGGATGACCCGGGTTCGAACCCCAGTCCCCTGCATATATAATGCGGTGTCCAACCAATTGAGCCAGACTCATGGGACGAAGACAAGAGATTTCTATCCCAACAATAAAAAAAACAAACACATGTGCACACATACATTAGAATAATAATGGATCTTCCAAGAAGGTGTGGAAAAAAAAATTATGAGTAATTTTATAAAAAAAGTAATAAATTGTTAAAAGTATATGAGAAAAACTATCGTTAAATTTCAATAAATAATTCAAGTCAAGTGTTCCGATTTATGCTTTGTCATTGATGTGCATGAAAAAAGTGTACCGAAAATTCTTCATATTAGCCACGGTTAAACCGTGGCTAAATGTTCAAAACTCATTTTTCAATTTTTCTAAAAGGGTAAAATAGGAATATTAGTTTGTTCGTAGGAATAAATGATTAAATATAGAGGTAGAAATTTCTTTTTTCATACATTGATTCTTTTTTTTTTTTTGGTAAAGATACATTGATTCTTTAATGTACCAAAAAAGTTAAATAATATGACAGAGGGAGTAATATTTTGGTCAAAAACAATACAGCAACATAATAATAGTAAATAATAATAAAATAAAAATACTTCTACAATTAATTTCTTTGAATTAGCAGATCTACTAATCTAAACTTGTTTTTTTTGCAGAAATTTAACTAAGTTAATAAAATCTCGCCGCCGTGTTGCCTCCGTCATCGTCGTCGGAGAAACAACCACATTACAACTCTCTCTCACACACTCTCTCTCCGATCCATCACAAGCGAAGGTTCTCTCTCTCTCTCTCTCTACCTAACTATTTCTTTGACTTTGCATCCTTATTTCCATTCTTCTAACTTGTCCTTTCCTTCATACCATTTCCTACTACTACTTCATTCATATCATTCTCTCACTTCGTTCATTTTTCCGTTGACCCACTCTTCATTCTTACTGTAATTTCATCCATTTCTCTTCAATTCATAATCATGCATTATTTACTCTTCTTATTCTTGCTGTTCATTTTTTATTATTATTGTGTATATCAATTGAACAAAATGTGAATCACGATTTGTAACAAAAAAATACAATCTTGTTTCCTTGTACTTTGTTTGTTATATTAATGATGTTAATAATTATTCTTTTTAATATTTTTATGTTGTTGTTGAAGTGTTTTCCAAGTTGTGAATTTTTATCCTGACATGTACTTTCTTCATTTTTACGATTTCATTAAGATTCTATTCTTAAAGTTTGGTTTTTTTTCCCTATCTACTTCACTAGTAGTGTGTGTTATGTTTCACTTTCATTCTTTTCCACTCTATTTTCTTCCTCTTTTTGATTTTACAAGTTATATATTAATTTTATTGTTTATTATATTTTTGCTGCAAAGAATTGTGTACATTTTATAGGTATTTAATTGGATGAAATAGTTAATTAGGATCATAATATAGAATAATCGTTAATGTTATTGCATCTTGTTATAATAATTCAATTGATGAATTCATTTCAAAATCTTTGGCTGAATTTTAGTCTGGCCATTTCAATTAATGTTATTGTTTTTTACACTGTCAGTCAATCACAATCGATAGAGGTGATTTATGATTGGTTGATGGTGTAAAAATGTTTACACCGAGAGTGTCTCAAAATTAATCTCTTTTTCTTGTTTTAGACTCTTATTTGTTCTTTAACTTGTTTTAGTTTGGTTATTGATTGAACTGAAGGGTTCTTCATTAGTTCTTCTGTTGAAGTGTGAAATTTGTTTATT
The DNA here is from genome assembly GCA_951799995.1 of Trifolium subterraneum. Classification (NCBI taxonomy): domain Eukaryota; kingdom Viridiplantae; phylum Streptophyta; class Magnoliopsida; order Fabales; family Fabaceae; genus Trifolium; species Trifolium subterraneum. Next base: position 51,227,301 of record OX637462.1, on the reverse strand, counting down.
CACAGATCTGAGAGTGTTTGTTCTATCAAGAGCCGAGGAGGGTTCAGGCACATGATATTTTGATATCTTTCTGTGATAGGAAGACCATGGGACGAGCTTCACCGTTACTTGTAATATGTTTGGTTCTTGGTTCTTCCTTTGCTACATATAATTTGGTGACCATGATAATCCACTATGGATCGTCAGACAGTGTAGATATCGAGGATGGTGGGTTGTTTTTTGACCCTATTATCGAGATGCCTGAACATGTGAAGAACCGAAAAACATCTAAAGCACCGTTTCATGTTGCGTTAACGGCAACTGATGCTATCTACAACAAATGGCAATGCCGCATTATGTATTACTGGTATAAGAAACAAAGGAGTATACCTGGGTCGGAGATGGGAGGATTCACTAGAATTTTGCATTCTGGACAGGCTGACAACTTGATGGATGAAATTCCTACCGTTGTTGTTGATCCTCTTCCAGAAGGTCTAGACCAGGTGAGGCCGGTTACTATATGGTTTATCGTTATTTATGTATTGTTTTCCAGTTTATTGAAATAATAGTATTGTAGTTGCTGTCAAAACCATGACTTATTTGAGTTTATTTACTCACATAAGCACTTGTGAAATTGTTTGGGAGAGTTTATGAAAATTGCTTATGACATGTCCATAAACTATTATACACTCTCCATGATAACTTATGAAAAAACTTATAGCTTACATAAAAATAGTTTGACTTTATCTCTTGTTATAAAAATAGTTTATACATAAGCACTTAGTTAAACTGATTATCCAAACAGGGTCCTAATCTAGCATACTTTCATGCCTGTTAAAGTCCATTTTAACATGTGAAATGTAAGGGACATGGTTTTGGACTAGCACACCTTGGTGAAAGAAGTAAAATCCGACAAATAATTTGTGCTGAAATAATTCAAGTGATGATGATATTAAATTGACGAAAGGGATGATCATTAAGAATAACCTATTCTTTCCTTCAGTTTGGAACTAGTTGACATGCTTAAAATTTTAAAGACGGCGAAGAAATTTAAACTTTTAGATCTTTTCCTTGTTGAAGATGGAAATATTGTGCAATCTCGGTATTGCAGAGTTTAACGTTTGCTGGGAAAAATATTTGTGCATCAATATTCCAACCATTTAAAATATGTATTTGTTTATGAAGTTAATGTGATAAGGCTTCAAGTCCACAAAGACCCATTATCTGGAAATTCTATTGTGAGAAACTTAAGACTTAGTTTTAAGGATTTTCATGTTAGGATTTTACTTTAATGACTGACGTGTTCTAGTTTCAATTACTGCAATGTTGCAGATTATGGAACAGTTATGTGTTTTTCTTTTTATTTGCATTTGTTTAGTGTTTAGTGACAATTTTATGAACCATGGAGTTTCTGAAACTCTGAGACAGCAAGAGATTGCTGTAATTTCAGTAATTTGGTGTGATTTAATCTATTTCCTTCTACTTAAATCAGCATTCTATCATAGTGCAAATAAATGTTTTTGATTGCCTTGTACTTCATACTTTCTTTTCAACTTTTTAATATTGATGTTTTGATAGATAGTCAATCATTGAAATCTTAATGTTCTATTATTGATTTATTTATTTTTGTTTTTTCATCAGTAAATACAATTTCAATTTTCTGACATATTGCTTGATCTTTGCAGGGATACATAGTTCTGAATAGACCATGGGCCTTTGTTCAGTGGCTGAGAAAGGCTAAAATAGAGGAAGAGTTAGATCTCTTATCCTAAATTGATCTACCCTTTTATTTATTTTTTCGACAATAATATAAATTGACATAGTTTCTCTGCTTTTGATGCAGATATATTTTAATGGCAGAACCTGACCACATATTTGTACGCCCTCTTCCCAATCTGGCATTTGGAGAACATCCAGCTGCTTTTCCATTTTTTTACATTAAGCCTGAGCAGAACCAAAAAATCGTAAGGAAGTATTATCCTGAGGAAAATGGACCGGTTACAAATATTGATCCGATTGGCAACTCTCCTGTAATTATCCGTAAGGTAGAATCTCTTTCAGAAACTTATATTTAATTGAATTGGATTAATACCTGTTCTGGTTGGTTGAAACTTGAATAGACATCCCCTGTCCTTAATATTGTTCTGGTTTACTAATCTTATCGGTTACTTGTGCACTCGTTATCTATGTATCACCGACAGATTAAAGTGTGTCTAGTGTCCGACACGTGTCTAGTGTCATATCGACACGACACTGGCACACAGGGGCAGAGGGACGTTAAAGGGTACAGGGGCATGATCCCCTGCTAGTTTCTTAAAATATTTTTTATGCTTCTGGCGTATTGGGAATTTTGTGTTTTTTTTTAACTCTGCATATTGTAGTGTCAAAAAGAATATAACACGGTGCATAGTGGAAGCCATGAGACTAATGATCCCATTGATAATCTAGAAAGCGGTGGCCAATACTTTTTTAACCAAAAGGGGGCCAATGCTTTTCTATGTTTTTTAAAGCCATATTTTCTTAATCCTATTTAAAACAACACAATGGTATTAAAACAATTCCATTTTATTTATTTATTTATTTATTTTAGATTTTATATTAAGTTTTATGTAACAAAAGAAAAACAGCCCCCACCACCAATTTGCGGCTTGCTTTGCTCATGCGGACACATGTGATTACACTCAATTACTTCCATTTTCTCAAATTATAGGTGTCGACTTGTCTGTATTAGTGATGTGTCTGGTGTCTGTATCTGCATCAGTGGTTGATAGCTCGTTACATTGAAAGATATTAATTCCAATACATTCAATATATTTTACCATGCTATCTTGAATCTTGTGAATTTGCTGGTTCGACAGGACCAAGCGAGTAAATGCTTTTTGCTCACCTTGTGAGGGGTGCATATTTTTTTTCTTTCAGGATTTGATTTCAAAAATTGCTCCCACATGGATGAATATTTCTTTGAAGATGAAAGGGGACCCAGAGACGGATAAAGCTTTTGGATGGGTGCTAGAAATGTATGTCTTGCCAATTAACAGACAAATACCGCAGATTCTTTTTGTTCTTGAAATTGTATTGATATTTTCATGTTGATGTTGTGTTCTGTATTCTGGAACCAAGGTATGGTTATGCTATTGCGTCTGCCCTGCATGGTGTGAAACATATTCTGCGGAAAGACTTCATGCTACAGGTTTGATACAACATCGTAGATATAGCTCTTGATATTTTATTTAGTTTATGTTGTTATCATGCTCAAATGGTTACCAAATATTATGCATACCTAACTCTGATTTTACTTTTCTTGTATGTCACTTTTCAGCCACCGTGGGATACTGAAACTTACAATAAGTTCATTATTCACTATACTTACGGGTGTGACTACAATCTAAAGGTAAATTATTTCTTTATTTCTCCTAATACTTGAATTATTTTTTTATTCACTATAAATAAAATAAAAAAAATTGCAAAATTATGGTCTTTGATAATAGCAACAAAGACAAGAATCAATCCTTTTTCCATCAGATGATGTCAACAAAATTATATGGTCTTTGAATATTCCTTATAAATTTGCTTTCTCAATGAGCACAACTCTGAACTTTTCTTTAGCAGATATAAACTTTTATTGAAATACACTAGTTGCTTGTCATGTCATTGATTACGTGTTTCTTTATGGTTCTACTCTTAATATTTATTTCATTATACTCAGGGTGAATTGACTTATGGTAAAATTGGTGAGTGGAGATTTGACAAAAGGTCACATCTACGAGGACCTCCGCCAAAAAACTTGCCCTTACCTCCTCCAGGTGTTCCTGAAAGTGTGGTATGTCTACAGCTTGCTAGTTTATTTACGAATTTCATCTTATTTGCTTTCCTTGATACACACGGGTTGATTAAGAAAAATCTCTAGTGTCATGCATATTTTCATTTTCCCTACATAGAAAGTGAGAAGAAAGTGGTTTTTATTTCCTGAAGTATATGTATAGGTGAATTCTAGGGTGAGGACTCAATTAAGTCCTTCACCGGTGAGGCATTAAAATAATACCATTAGATCTAATTAATGGTTTGGATTTAATAAAAATTAAAATAAGAACTTTTACACATGTTCACACACAATCCTTACTTTATCTCTTCTCAACACTAAAAATCTGGAGATGACGGTTTCAAAGTAAAAAATCTATGATAATGTATTATTTCATCTTCATCAACAAAGGAAGAGGTTTATCCTATGACTCGTGCTACACCCAGAATTGCAACTTTGAATCTGGTGCACCTTTGGTACGACAATGTTGGTACAACCATGGATGGAAACTATGCAAAGAAGAACAAACATGTTTTTTGTTTCTTATATGAATAAGGTTTTTTTTTTTTTAAAAAAAATAGAGGTTGTTCATCTCTAAGAAGCATGCCCAGAACAAGGAGAAAACTTTGATCGTTGTGGCTTTATGCAGAATTTTTGCATATTTTTTGTGAGTGGAAGATGATGCATATGGGGAAGAGATAGACCTATGTTTGTGTGTTGATACGCGTTAACGTTCTTAATTTAATTTCTATTAAATCTAAACCATTGATTAGATCTAATGGTATTATTTTAATGCCTCACCGGTGAGGGACTTAATTGAGCCCTCACCCTAGAATTCACCATATGTATATGTATAATTATCTAAATGTGAATCACTAAAGAATCAATTGAAGAAAAAAAATCACTAAAGAATGAATCCTCTAAATGTGTTATTATAAAACGTGATTGCTTACCAAATGGCCATACATTTGCCTGTTTTCTTCGTCTGTTGTGGTACTGGTGTGCTAATTTTTTTGAACATTGTTCCACTTCTCTGTGTCTCTCTTTAGGAGGAAAATATAACATTAAATAGAGAAATATACTTGTTCATCATGATGCGACTTATTCCCCTAGATGTTGAGGCAACTGTCTAAAGGTAGAGCCTTTCTAATGGAGTGTAATCCTTGGTTTAATCATCGATCTAATGATGTGTATCGATGTGTTAATCTTTTGATTTGTTAATGACCATTGTCAAGTAAGATATCCCTAGCGGGGTTGCCTTCAGTCTCTAAAGCTATTTTTAGTTCATCTGGTTTCAGTATAACATTGCCATTCTAGATCATCTAGACTACAACTTCAGATCAAGGGTCAGGTTTATTTGTTAAAAAAAAGGAACAGAACAGGTATGAAAGCGTTAGAAAGGAAGTGAGTGACATCTATTGTGAAAGAGATGGTGGAGTCTCGTCATAATTGATTCGAGCATGTGTGGAGAGCACTCATTGAAGTCTCGGAAAAGAAACGGACTTAGATCCCCTACAGTCACTGCATGGTGCATCGGTTGTAAGGGATTGTTATTCGAAGGATTTGGAGTTCAATGACCTGTCATTTCATTAGATTTGATTCATGATAGGACATTATGCTATTTTTCAGTCCATGCAGCTGATCACACCTAATTGAAAAAAAGTGATTGTTATTGTCGTTGATATTGTATTTGTCCTTGTCAAATTATAGCGATGTTTAAGTAATATAAACCTTTTATTTAAAAAGAAGTAATTCAAACCTTTTTCTTTGTCCTTACTTTCATACTTGTAGCTTTCTTAGTGGTGGTTACTTGCATACTTAAACAGTTACACAGTCTTCAAGTGTCCTCGAGAGACATCTTTCTCCTGTTAATGCGTATCATTTTCAGCCATTTCTTCTTAGTGTTGCTCTGTTTCATCTTGTCTCTTATTTTTTTCCCCTAAGCTTCATACCTTGTGTCATTAGGGTATTTTCTCCTAAGCTTTGCACCTTATGCAATCGAGGTATTCCAGCAGAAGTATGTGTTAGTTTTATTTTTATATAGTATTTATTGTTCTCTATAGTGAGAGCTCATTTAGAGGGTAAACTAAAACATCTCAACCATTGATGAGAAAATCAACTTTAGAATTTTTCTTCTTTGGTAACAAACTGTTGATATCTTAACACGTTCATTATTTGTTTTGTTTTGTATTTATATTTAATTTCATCAACAGTTGAGATTTTTGAGTGTACCTTTCAAAGTAATTCATCGACTTAAAAGAAGGTAGATGATAATATCGATATTCAGGTCCTCATTGCTCAACTGATAGTTGCCGTCTAGTTCTTTGATCTTATAATAATCTTACTTTTATTATAGTATACTATCTTTATCCAACTGCAAAACATGATATAAAACATTATTAACTAACCTTTTAATTGCTTGTTATAATGTTTTCAGGTGACTCTTGTAAAAATGGTGAATGAGGCTACTGCTAACATCCCCAATTGGGACACATTGTAAATATATATTTTTTTTTTATTCATCATGATATTCAATGTGCATGTTTTATTAGTGTTACAGAAAAACATGTAGACATTGAGGCAATAATTTTATTTTTCTCCCTGTGTTTAATCATAGAATCACAGATCAATTTGCAGCACAATACCTTACTATACACCTTTAATGTGACAATTTAAATGAAGGATTATATATTCTTTTAGGGGTCATATTCTTGAATCATATTTGGGCTCGTACCATATTGCCGAATAATATCTTCAAAGGGGATACATTTTTGCATCCCTGTTTTCACTGCTACATTTAGTTTATATTTTTCGTTTTTCAGTTTTGTCCTTGCTCGGATCGAGTATATATCTGAACACAATTTATTGGAAATATAGTTCACGGATTGAAGTAATAATACTGAAAAATGAGTATGCAGAGTATGTAGTTGGTGTCTTTGGTGTGATTTATATCATGGTTTGATCGTTAGATGCAGTTAATGGTTTTGATTTTTCGGAGATCTTTAGATAAATTATTATGTTGTGATGTGTTCGTTATGATGTCTAACAAAATGTCACGAATCCTTCCAAATCGTCGTGCAAAGAACAACTTAACATACAAAGCAAACATTATAAGCTAATGTTGATTTACTAAATCATACTATGTTATCAGCAAAACCAAAATGAAAAACTACAAATTCATTTGCTTGAGTCTCGTATTTACTCGTCTCCTCAAGAAGTTACTCAATCGATCATACCCTTGTGTGTTCGCATTTAGCTTGCTCAAAATAAATTTTGATTCAAAGGAAAATCCGCGGGGGCATTCAAGATAGTTCACAAGACTTGAAAAGGAGATTCTCTAAATGTGATTATGCTTACTAATTTTGTTGATAATTCTTAATTTGGTTCAATTATTACTGTTCTGTAGTAATCTTAACAATTTCTTTTCTAACTGTTTAGTTGTTCATGTCAAAAGAATAGAAAATTATGTTGCGCATAATTTATCTAAGCTTACCTTAATTTCTATGACACTATTTGAATTGGAGAATGTCCTCACTGTATTATTTCCTTTGTAGCACCTGATTTTATTGTTACATGAGAAAATAAAAGGAAAAAAAAGAAGGAAAAACTATTGGCTGCAAAGATAAGCGACACCCATATTGTTTGTCATAAGCAGTAAACGGAGCGCAACTAGAGGATCAAGAGTCATCGATACAATAGTTTGCTATAGACCTTGTTCCAAGCTTCGCTAAATAGCCAATGCACATATTACCCTCTCCGAGTGTGTATAACAAAGTTGAAAGACCTAGTCATTAGCCATGTATTTTATGATTACAGCTATCTCGTTTCCATAGTGATGAGTGAAAACATTTGCGTGATGTACTAGATGAATAGTATGTATAGAATCAGTATAGTATGTAATGAAGAAAATTTCACATTTAAAGTAAGTAATTCACTTTACACTTTATTCACTTTAGAGAATCTAAATTAAATTGTTAGAAAATTGTGACGACCAAAATAAAATAGTTTTTCACTCAAATTTTCATGAACAAGATGAAACAAAAAAAAAATACTACCAAAAGAGAAAGAATTTTAATTAAGTGTGATTTATTTGAAAAGCATGACGTCAAATATCATTATCGACGTACGGTCCAACTGTAGCATTTGTGACTGTCGGCAGAAGCAAAATTTTAGAGGTTTCATGCAACGAGCTCCCGTGACACTCAAAAAGAAAATATAGTAAAATTTCATGTCGACCAAAATTTAAACAAAATGGTAGTAAAACAAAATTAGAAAAATATGATTTTTTTTTTGTGACTAATTTTATAAATGTTGTATACTATTAATATTTTTTTGGTTGGTAGACGAAATAGTAAAGTCATTGAAAACCCACGCACACATAAAGTGGAGTGACCAGAGATCGAATTCCGGTCATGCGTCCGACACTAACAATTTCAATATTTCTACCATTTGATCTAGGATTTGTCGGCAATGTTGTATACTACTACTACCTAAGAGTAAGACAAAGGATTGCGGTGGCTAACAAATTCAACAGAAAAGACACAAGAGTGTTTAGAAAGAGTGTATGTGTAAGTGTAATTGTGTTGCCACACAAAGAGATAAGAGTTGTCTTCTTGCTCTTTGATTGCAACAGTCACGAGCATTTCCATTTCAGTTTAAACACTCCACGTCGTTATGTATTTTTACATGTCTCTTCTCTTTTCATTTTTACACAAATTACATGTCTCTTATTAAGTAGATGAGTAAAATTGAGCCGTGAATCATCATTTTGTTGGGTGGATCCCTCCTCAAGTGGGAACCACACACAAAATAAAAGAAGAAAAAAAAAAATAGAAAAGATTTGAAAAAGAAAAAAAAAATATAGAAAATATTTAAACAAAGAAAAAAAGAGATTTGTTTTGTTTTATGTGTGTGTGATTTGTTATAAAAGGGAATGAATCCCTTGTTACAAGCCAGCAGCGCTACAGTAGCCGCAGAAGAGAGAATTGCAAAAAGTGTGCAATTTGAAAATAGTGTGCCGCACTATTGAGAGAAAAACAGAGAGCTGTTTGTGACAAAGAGGAAGAACAATTGGTTTCGGTGACGAAAGTATGTTCGGCAAACGTTTTCGTTTCGGCTGAAATTTGAGTATGTTGTTTCGGTCACCTTGTTAGTTACTTAGATAACTTTTCTGAGTAGTTTTGTCTTCTCTTTGTGTCTGTTTGGGATACCCACTAGTGTGTGAGGTTGTTAGCTCTCTTGTTATTAGGTTCACCAAAGTGGTGATTATTTGTACTCATTATTTAATAATAGTGGAGTTATTTGTTTGGTCTGCACGACCCGTGGTTTTTTACTCTCACATTGAGGGTTTTCCACGTTAAATTTCGGTGTCCTTATTTACAACTTTTACTCCTTTATTGTGATTATTGTTGGTGTTGGCTGCGCTAGTTAATTTGGTTGTTCAGGTTCCACAAGAAAGATCAATTTAAACGCTTCCGTATATTCCGCTGTGCACTCTGATTCCCAACAACTGGCATCAGAGCTTCGGTTCTTTTGTGGAATTAATTTTTGGTGAACAATGGAAGTCAACACAACTCGTATGGTGACCTTGAATGGGTCTAATTATGCCCTTTGGAAAAGTAAGATGGAGGATCTGCTTTATGTGAAGAATTTTCACGAACCTGTGTTCGCTACAGAGAAACCAGATAACAAGACTGAAGATGAGTGGATACTACTACACAGACAAGTCTGTGGTTATATTCGTCAGTGGGTTGATGACAACGTTTTGAACCACATTAGTGGGGAGAAACATGCAAAATCATTATGGGATAAGCTTGAGCAGCTCTATGCGAAGAAATCAGGTAATAACAAGATGTATCTTATAAAGAAGATGCTGAGTTTGAAGCTCCAAGAAGGGACTTCGTGTGCAGATCATTTGAATACTTTTCAAGGAATTATGAATCAGCTGTCTGCTATGAGTATCAATTTTGATGATGAAATTCAAGGGTTATTTCTTCTCGGTTCTTTGCCTGACTCGTGGGAGACATTTAGAATGTCGCTGTCTAATTCTGCTGCTGATGGTGTGTTGTTAATGGACATGGTTAAGAGTAGTATTTTGAATGAGGAGATGAGAAGAATGTCTCAGGATTCTTCTTCACAGTCAGAGGTATTGGTTACTGAATCAAGGGGGAGAAATAAGAATTGGTACTCCGGTAATAGAGGTCAGGGCAGAAGCTATTCGAAGAACAGGTACACAAATGTTGAGTGTTACAACTGTGGTAAGAAGGGGCATTTTCAAAAGGATTGTCGACTTTCGAAAAAGGAGGATAAGGACAAAAGTAAAGAAGATAGTTCAGATGGAGAGAGTACTCATCTGCTATTAGATGACTTGCTTCTTGTTGAAGAGCATGGTATGTCAAATGTTATTGACAGTGGATCCAGTTGGGTGATTGATAGTGGTACTTCAGTACATGTCACTTCCAGAAGAGATATTTTCAGCTCATATACTTTAGGTGAATTTGGTGATGTGAAGTTAGCTCATCAAGGTGTGCTAAAGTGTGTCGGCCTTGGAGATGTTAATTTAGAGATGGCTAATGGTAGCAAGTTAACTCTCAAGGATGTGAAGCATGTTCCAGACATTCGGTTGAATTTACTTTCCGTGGCTAAACTATGTGATGAAGGTTATAATAGTCTGTTCTCACGAGACACTTGGAAACTGACCAAGGGTTCTTTGATTGTTGCTAGAGGTAGGAAGTGTTCTACTCTTTATGTTGCACAAGCAAAAATAGTTAAAGATGTGCATGTTGAATCAACTGAAAAAGTTGAGTTATGGCATAAGAGGTTATGTCACATGAGTGAGAACGACATGGTTGAGCTAAGCAAGCGGAGTGTGCTGTCTAACATGAGAAATCCACATTTGAATAAATGTGATGGTTGTTTTGTTGAAAAGAAGAATAGAGCTTCTTTTAAGATTCACTCACCTAGAAGACCAGAGATTCTTGATTTGGTGCATACTCATTTATGCGGCCCTATGAAGACAAAAACAGTTGGGGGTAGTGCATACTTTTTGACGTTTGTTGATGACCATTCAAGAAAGACTTGGGTTTATACCTTGAAGAGTAAAAGTGGTGTTTTGAGCGCGTTCAAGAAATTTAAAGCCTCAGTTGAAAGTGAAACTGGGAAGAAGTTGAAGTGCATACGCACAAATCATGGAGGTGATTATTTGAGAAAGCTTGAAGCTTATTGTAGAGAGAACTGGATTAGATATCAGAGGTCTCCACGTTGGAATGTTGTTGCTGAGAGGATGAGCAAATCATTGGTGGAAAGAGTTAAATGTTTGTTGTCACAGGCAGAGCTTCCAGAATCGTTTTGGGGAGAAGCATTAAGCACAATGGTGCATGTCCTGAATCTTTCTCCATGTATGTCCTTGCAACATGAAGTACCAGAGAAGATTTGGTCAGGTAAGAATGTTTCTTATGACCACTTGCGCGTTTTCGGATGTAAAGCGTCCGTAGAGAATCAACAGTGTGTGTTTATAGGCTATGGCTTAGATGGAGTTGGTTACAGGTGTTATGATCCTGTTATGAAGAAACTTACCAGATGTTGTGATGCTGAGTTTAGAGAAGACCAGCGGTTGAAAGACATTGATAGAGTTAAAGAGGATGATCCAACTCATGATGATGACCGTGAAGATTGTCACGGAGAAGAGATGCAGTCAGATGTTGAAGCTGATGCACTAGTAAAACCCAACCAAGAAACAAATCCTTTGAAGAGGTACACTGTTGAAGAACTTGTTGTTACAAGTGATGTTGAAGTTCCTGCATTAGTTGAAAATGCAGATGACAAGATGATTGATATTTCCGGCACAGTTGTCGGGTGACAACTGATTGCCCCACTTGAGTCGTGAGGGGGAGTTTGTTGGGTGGATCCCTCCTCAAGTGGGAACCACACACAAAATAAAAGAAGAAAAAAAAAAATAGAAAAGATTTGAAAAAGAAAAAAAAAATATAGAAAATATTTAAACAAAGAAAAAAAGAGATTTGTTTTGTTTTATGTGTGTGTGATTTGTTATAAAAGGGAATGAATCCCTTGTTACAAGCCAGCAGCGCTACAGTAGCCGCAGAAGAGAGAATTGCAAAAAGTGTGCAATTTGAAAATAGTGTGCCGCACTATTGAGAGAAAAACAGAGAGCTGTTTGTGACAAAGAGGAAGAACAATTGGTTTCGGTGACGAAAGTATGTTCGGCAAACGTTTTCGTTTCGGCTGAAATTTGAGTATGTTGTTTCGGTCACCTTGTTAGTTACTTAGATAACTTTTCTGAGTAGTTTTGTCTTCTCTTTGTGTCTGTTTGGGATACCCACTAGTGTGTGAGGTTGTTAGCTCTCTTGTTATTAGGTTCACCAAAGTGGTGATTATTTGTACTCATTATTTAATAATAGTGGAGTTATTTGTTTGGTCTGCACGACCCGTGGTTTTTTACTCTCACATTGAGGGTTTTCCACGTTAAATTTCGGTGTCCTTATTTACAACTTTTACTCCTTTATTGTGATTATTGTTGGTGTTGGCTGCGCTAGTTAATTTGATTGTTCAGGTTCCACAAGAAAGATCAATTTAAACGCTTCCGTATATTCCGCTGTGCACTCTGATTCCCAACACATTTTTACTTAAACCTATTAAATAATGTATAACAAGTACAAGTACTACTAGCTATATATATACACACACATTATTTAGTACAGTATGTTAGTACTTAGCATATTGATTGCACGCCATATATATGTGGATCCATTTTCAACATTTGGCTAAACAATACTACTTCAAGTACTATAGGGGACAAAATGATATGTAGCTTTTTCTTAGATAAGTAGACATTTTCATTAATGTCGCATAGTCCAAAGATTATTAAGATTTAAGAAGAAGAAAGAAGGGTTGAAGAAGGCATTCAAACCAGCTTTTCAATTTTGTTATGAAAAATTAACATTTCAAACCTAAGTGGTTGTGCTTAAATAATTAATTAGCTTTAATTAATAATGAATTATTAAGGAGGATTTGAATTTGAATATTTTTAATAAAATGATTTTTATTTTTTGTGATTTAGTCAATATAATCAAATATTTAGGGACCAAAATAGTAAATAATATTGGTGTATTTTTATTACAATAAATATAAATATAACGTAAAATAATAACCTTTGAAAGTTGTGTAAGTCGTATTATTACGATGATATAATTGTAAAATATATGAGTATGAAAGTTATCTTAATAATCAAAAGTGACAATCTTTTTTTTTTTGACAGTAAAAGTGGACAATCTTTTTAAAACAAATTTTATGCAAATGTGTCAATTATTATAAATTTATAATATTGAGGAATTTCCTTTCTTTATTTTTTTTACGAAAATAGAGGGAATAATTTCTTGTTATTTTCTATTCCGTTTTTTTAAGCCACCAATCAAAACTAACAACAAAACCTCTCACAAGAATCTATGACAGTAATTTTTTGAAAACGACAAGAAACCTATGATAGTAAGTAACAACTAAAAGTCTCCATGAACTCTGAAAATAAAACAAAATTGGAATGTAAAAACTGAATCACTTCAACTAAACACCAAAATTTGAAAAACCACAAAAGCAGCAGCCAGCAGTAGGAAATGTACAAGTTTTTTTTCATCATATTATCATTTTATTTTCTTGTATTTTCTTCAAAATATTAAGATTACTCGTAAGTAAAACCTGACCAAAAAATTATTTCACCCAAGTAAGGATGTCTTGCATCCGTTAACGGAGTTCTTCGTGGAGATTATCTATTTGAGCTTCAAATTGTTTGAGATTTTTTTCCGTGGGAACGGCAATGAAGGGAAAAGTCAACAAATCAGAACCATCTAATCAAGATCAAATGATTCAGATCTTAAAACAATTTTTTATTTTTATTTAATATGAAATTCGGTGATAAATTCTGACCGTCTGATCAAAATCAAACAGTCTAAAACTCGCCGACTGCGTGACTGCATCAGGTTTTTAATGCACCGAGTTTTGATCCGATTTTGACACATATTAAAAAAATGTACATCAAATAAATATTTTTTTAAAATATCTATATTATTTAATTATTTTTTCTATCTCAAAATTATTGATGGAAGTGTTCAATTTAGTGACTAATACTTTATTGTCAATTTTTAGGGGTTATTTTGTTAGAGTTGAACCTTATTAGTTATTACTCATTATCAAATTTTTCATAAAAATTGTACTGAGTATTTTTTACCACTAATATAATCGAGTATATTGTCAAAAGAAGAAACTGAGATTTTCTGAATAAGATTAACAAGAAGGCACATGTTATGTCACTAGCTTAGCCAGTGAAATCACATGTAGATTCTTATCGTACTGAAAATGATGTCTATGACTAATATAGTAAGCGGTAGATTATTTTTTTTGAAAATTAGCTTTATTAAAATTTTATCGATACTCAACTTTATAAAATCAGTTTGTAAAATGAAAATCATCTTCGTTTTTACATGTATCAAAATTAAAAAAAATTATTTATACGTTTCATTTGGTAAGAATCTACATATTTTTATTAGTTAATTTAACTTTCAGCTATTCATTTCGCTAAATTAATCCTAAAATTAATGACAAAAGACATAATATTTAAGAATATTTAAAAAAATACAATATATTTAAAAATTACAGTGATACAACACGATTTTAAGAATCAAAATGATTATTTACTTATGATAATAGACAATTGTGTCTATTAGTTGTTGAATTCATGCAGAAAGCTGAGCTTGACTGCACTACACAGCATTGGATTTGAATCCTCTCCAATTTTTCTCTCCAATTCTCTCTCCAATTATTTTTATGTGTTTTTCTCTCTCATGTGAAGAGAGAAATTAATAATAAAAAATAAACAATTAATGATGAGAAAAAAGAAATAATGAAAAAGAAAGACACATAAAAATAATTAGAGAGGGAATTGGAGATAAAAAATTAGAAAAGATCCAAATCCCACGGCATTCATATCATAGAGGCTTGAATGTGACATGATATGAAAACTACAAAAAGTACATTTTTTAGCTGTTTCCTCTTAATTTTCCAAGCTGTTATAATTAATTAAAATTTTCAGATCAAGATCTCACTTCTAATATTAAAGCTATATAGTTTATAAAACAAACACATAGGATTAAGAATCAGATCTGTCTATGCTTCAAGATTGTCCACTAATTAGGTGTATCTATGTGTGTATTTGTATTCTCTTAGTATTATTAACTCATATTGGAACAAATTTAGATTGGAGACAAATGATTAAGTCCTGTTTTTAGAGGGTCCTACATGCAAATAATAGTGCTCTTTTTGAGATTTATTACTACCATTTTTTAATTAATTAAAGCTATGATACATTGATAACTAAGAATCTTTGTACACTTTTCTAAATTAACCATAATCTCGGGCATAATAATTTGGGCACTAGGAGATGAGATTTGGTTTTATTTGCCACTTTAGGTGCTTGTCCCTTATGCATCACTTTAAAACTCTTGTTTTATTATTAAAAAAAATAAAAACTGTAAAATATACTATGACTTGTGAACTTACTTATTTTGTGAATAGAGCATATTCTCACATTTTTTAGAGCATATATAGGTCAGAACTAGATTCAGGAAAGCATAGCTATTAGCTAGGCCATTTTGAAATATAATTGACCTATGTAAAATAATGTACTATTGACCATTTTTTCCAAGAAGACCATGACCATGATCATGATGGGAAATGAATTCTCTTAGTATGTCACATACAGTACATGAGATTTCATTGAAATTGCTACAATCTATTTTTAGAGAGATTTTTTATAGTAATATTTTATTAAAATATAAAATTTTAATGGTTGAGATCAAAATATATGAGAAAAATGAGGGAAAAAAGTTGAGTGGACTATTTTATGTTTTTTTTAATGCAAATATATTATTATTAGTAATCAGGTCTCTGCACAAGACGAACAAAGACCCGTAAAAGATGAGCTACAAAACAAAGGCGCCGTATGACTATTTTATGTTGTTGAAATATGATTTTTAATTTTATCAACTATTTCTTCAAGTTGAAAGTTTGAAATTCTAAGGGAACTATTTTAAGTGAAGCAGTTTGATAGGTGATTTATCTCTCGCAATGATAATGAATTTTTATTTATTTCCTATAAATTTTTTTTCCAATTATCCCATGTAATGTCAATATTATAGGTTCTTTTACCCTCTCGTGGAATATATTCGCTTAAGATTCTATCTATTCGTCTCATATAATATTAATGAATTTTGATTTATCTCCCTCACTAAGCATATAACGTCATGTGCTCAAATTCAATTCATGTTTACCTATCTATATAGATTGAATTAACAACAATTAGATCACTATTTGACTCGTGAGGAATAAAGTGATCACTATGATTTTCTACCTCTATGGAGAGACAAATCTCTATTAACATTAATTTTTGGTGGTTTTAAAATGTTGATTTACGCGTGTAAAAAAATGATGATTTACGATTGACTATTTATCGATGTAATCCACCATATAATCTAACATACACACACACCAACACTCCCACAACTGACTAGGAGTTGGATTCCATCTCTTTTTATAAGTGTTTCTTTTATGAGCGTAAATTGTGCTTGTCAAAAAGTACACATAGAAGTATAATGTAGAATTTCAAAGTTGAGATTGTAGCTTCTCAATCCTAAATAATAGTCCGATTTAATTGCATGTTTGATCGTTTATCTTTATTTTAAGGGAGAGATGCATACAACTCCATCTAAGAGAAGGTAAATCCAAGAAATCATTAAGAAGGACATAGCAATTCAGCTGAAATCATGGTCCTTGTTGGTTTGAAAGTTTGGCATGTCTAGTTGTCTTATTGCAAGAATTTTTACCTCAAGTACTAATTACCTAAAATCGAAATATCATATCAAATTATCACTATTATTCCTAAGATTAGGTCATCAATCTTCACTAAACCAATTTAAGAGGTCATCTTCATCACTAATAAAAGTTACAACATGAGGAGAAACAAATGATGAAGCATAAAGAAACTTTCTAATATTATATCAAAGGTAGCATACTATTAATAGTAAAATAATGATACATTATGGAACTTCCATTACACTAAGGCCCGCATGATAACACCTTTTTTTCTTTCTTATGGAAGACATAATAACACTTTAACCCATAACATATATATAAATTATCTGTGTTTATTAATTTTAGTATGTCATGTGTCATAATAACTAATTATATTTTGATATTAAGGAAGTAGTATCATCATAATTTAGCTGATTACCGACATAGATATATGATATATCCAATATAAGCCCTCACATAATTGGATTGAGATTGTGTATATTGGGAAATAGATTTCATGCTGTCACGCAGTTAGTTACAACTGTGAACCGTCCGATCTGAATTAACACATAAGATTAATTTTTTACTGTAACTGTGTATTTGATCAGGACCGTTCGATCTGAATCTAATAACTAAGATTGATTACTCTGTGGCAAACTCCCACAACAGGGAATCCTGGTCCGTGTATACAGACAAAGTGATTGCCCTGTGGTCAACATATATAAATTGTCTAATCAAAATTAGAATAATTTTTTAAATTTAAATTTTATATTTATAAACAATTAAAATTCTATTTTGAAATTTGAACGGTTTGATTAGATGTGCCGACTATATATAAAATTACTATGGACTAATTAAATCAAAATCCAACATCATTGAGTTTGAGTTATGGATTCAACTATTCATGCTTCGTTCTTATAGTAGCCACAACTTTTATTTTGTCTTGGTGCAAATATAAGCAATATATAATCATTCTTGCCCAAAAATAGATGTATGAAACAATTCTATATAATTGTAGCTTCCCAAAAAAGAAAACTTTGGTACAAATTATTCAAAATCTCCTTTACACCTGGAGTTTCCACTTCACTAATTAATTTTCTTTATCAATTATGATTCGATAGAGTTCATTGCATACATATATATATATATATATATATATATTGGGTCCAGTGGTGATTGGTGCTAAATTTAATAGGGAGAACTATGGTTCGATCCCCGCAACTGCGATCGGTAGGGGCTGAAACCACTTGATGCTAGAACTGACCTCCGAACGATTGAATCCTTGCTATGCATTGAGATTGCTGAAAATATTGGGATGAAGCATAGTAATTGAGAGTGAATTTAATCTAAAGAGGTACATAACAAAATAAGGTGAAGAATGAAAATGATTGAAAGGTGAAAGAGACTTCATAATTTATAGGCATTATTTGAGGACAATGAAAGTGTGTGATTTTGTTGAAGTTAAATGCCATTCAACTAATGCATATTGTTAAGATTGAATGACATAATTCAATTGTGTCGTCTATTATGGCATTTCAGTGGAAATGTACCTATGATATTTGTAGCAACCAAATGCATTCATTGTATTTATGTATGTAGCAATTATGAAATTGAACGGAGCAAAATGTGAACCAAGCAAAAGGTGGTAACCAAAGTAAAATAGTAAGTTAACTGAGATATATATTGAACTTAAATGGTTAATGACTTTCCTTTATAGTTAAAATTAGAGTTAGAATTAAGTACAAGAGTTATTCACCCCACAAGAAGGAAACAAAAAACAAACACGCCACACGGCCAAAAACAAAAATTACCTCAAAATACAATGCATTGGATTAGTATATCATTCATAAAATAAAAAAGGTGTACCTCTTTGTTTTGCCAAAAACCACTCCCCAAGATGATTTCTTAATCAAATCCACCACCTCCTCCTCTTCCGGAACTTTTTCGGTAAAAATAAAGTCATTTCTCGTTTTTTTTTGTTATCTTAGATGAAGTTGTAATCCACTGAAATTAAACTCACATATAATTATGAAATCTCGGGTTCGAATCCAGGTCACAACATCCAGCCTAACAATTTTGACATTTTTATCAATTAAGCTAAGACTTATGAGACGTCATTCCTCATTTTTTAAATAGCCTACAAAGTTATATATCAAATTAACAACAACTCTTTTTTACCTTTCCAATTAGTTGAATGACTACAAAACAATTGGACCAAGAAAAAAAATTATCCTTCGGCATAACTTATTTGCACCCAACCAACTAAAAAGATATTATAGAATAGATAGATAGATTAAGGTGTTATAATTTTGTCAAATTTATTATTTTTTAAAACATACACTCAACTAAATTATTATAGTGTAATCAAAATCAAACCATCAATAGAATTAAAAGATTGAACCAATCAATTTAGTCCCATTTTTAAACATTCCTTGAAAGTATAATTCTCCCCCACATAAAAGTTGGCCTAGAACCTACAGGATCAAATGGAGTACAGTATACTATCATGCACCCACTTCAATTTGTCACCCCACTACATTACTACCTCTTGAGTGCCCCATACCCTGATAACACACCTCTTCACCCATATCCAATAAAATAATATTAAAATCTATTTTAATCCTCATAATTTTTTACTGTCTAATATAGTTTATACGTAACTCAGTTGACAGAGACATTATATTATACATGGAGTTGAAGTTCGAACCCGGTCATTCCACTTACTATACATCTTAAAGGTGAATTTATAGTTACTAAACAACTTGACAAAAAAAATTGTAATAAATAATAATATTTAAATTGGTCCTCATGTTTTTATAGACAAAACACATTAGTTTCTCTATGAAATTAATATAAGAATTAATTTGTCTCCTATATAAAAATATAAAATTAATTTAATTTTGTTTTTTTAATAACTGAATTGGGGTGAACAAATTACAAAGGATAAAAATGAATCTTTATTTAAAATAAATAAATAAAAATCTTTCAACTCAAAATTAAATAAAATTTCCATAAAGTAACTTTTTTTACTTATATATAGTACCACTCACTCCTATCACAAAGCACCATTATCTCAACAATGAAAATCCCAATTTTTCTAACACCTTTACTTCTCTGCCTCTTCATCTCCTTAGTCCAAGGACAAACCTCAAAATGTGACATACAAGATCATGGTTCAACCCTCAAAGTATTCCATATCTTTAGCCAATGTTCACCATTCAAACCATCAAAACCAATGTCATGGGAAGAAAGTGTCCTACAATTACAAGCTAAGGACCAAGCTAGAATGCAATATTTGTCTAACTTAGTTGCTAGAAAATCAGTTGTACCAATAGCCTCAGCTAGACAAATTATACAAAGTCCTACATATATTGTTAAGGCTAAAATTGGAACTCCACCTCAAACTTTGCTTTTAGCTTTGGATACTAGTAATGATGTTGCTTGGATTCCTTGTACTGGTTGTCTTGGTTGTTCAACTTCAAAACCTTTTGCTCCTATTAAATCTACAAGTTTTAAGAATGTTGGATGTGGTTCTTCACAGTGTAAACAGGTTAGTAATTAACATAGTACTTAATTAATACTATTGTTTTGTTTTGGAATATTTTTTGTATCTTTCTTTTAGATCTTTTTACCTTTTTTTGACATTGACATTTTTATGGCATGTGGAATGTTTGGATCTCATTATTTTTATTATAATAATGATGTTTATTGTGTGTTATATACATGATGAAATTTAAAAAGTATAATGTTATTTAGAAAATTATTTAAAAGATCCTTCTAATAAAGTGGGATTTTCTTCTCTTTTGATAAGTGTATGTACTAGATGTAAAAATAGTGTTTATGGACTAATATATGTAGTTTTTTTTAAAATTTTATAATAGACTAATATATGTAGTGATTTACTTTTCCTTAATTTGATTTGAATTGTATAATGTTGGACAATGTTAAACCTTATTTATTAGGATATTTAAGAGTGAAAACCTTTTTTTTTTTTTTTTCAAGCAAATTTAAGAGCGAAAACATTAACTTATACATATTCTATTGGTACATTTTTTTATTAACGTATTTGGTCGAGTGATAAGTAATAGATCTGACCAAATATTGTTCCAAGTAAGATTTAAATTGAGTTCTCTCATCTTATATAAAACTATACATTGATATTTAGAAGAACACTCTTAAACAAAATATTTGATAAGTTCAAAATCAGCATACTAGATAAATGAATCAAATTATGAATGGTTTGAACCACGTTGTCTAGGTGCGGGTATGGTACAGGTACCCGATAGGGTAAGGTACATCATTTTTTTTAAAAAACTATTGTACAGGTATGAGCATAACCGATACTGATACGGATACGTACTCGGTACTAGTATTCTCCTTCAAATAGAGTATATACTCGGTATTAGTATGAGTACGTAGTCGATACTAGTACTACTCGTACATCATAGGTTTGGACTAGCTAGAATGCAACCGAAACTTAAATGCACTATTTTTCTTTAACAATTTTTTTTTTTTTGAATAAGATCTTTAACAAATATTTCAACCTAATGACAATTCCTTAAGTATGGTCTTATATGTTTAAAAATAAAAGGTGTGGTCTTATAGATTCGTCTTTTCTAAATTGAAAAAACTAAGATCTCATCAAAAGTAGCCAACCAGATTTAATTATTCTAATTGAGACTATTCATCAACAAAATCAATTGGTATTTCATATCTATAACATAAAAACTACACTATAGTATTTTATTATAATCAATCTCTTTAAGGTGAAGGATGAATAAGTTCAAATCATCCACATATACTCTTTCTATAATTACGAGTTCTGTGTGTTTAAGAGAGCGAGAACAAATCAAACTTAATTTACAAAATAATAGATTTGAATAACATGTACTTTAAATTTTTATGAGTAATATCTGTCTCGACATTAATTGTGTATCGAATTATCGATACACAATTCAAAAACTCATCCTTTCTAAAGGAAAAAATTTAAAAACTCATCTTATGGTCACTATAGCTTACCTTTAAGAAAGGCAAAAAAGATCACGAGATTTACAAAATACCAAAAGCTATTTATTACTTTTCCACTATTTTTTTCCACAAAATGTACAAAATGATAAACGGTTCTTAAATCTCAAACATGTGAATCTTTTCATTTTCAGGTACCAAACCCCAGTTGCGGTGGAAGCGCGTGTGCATTCAACTTCACTTATGGAAGTTCCTCAGTGGCAGCAAGTGTTGTCCAAGACACACTTACCTTAGCTACTGACCCAATTCCATCCTACACTTTTGGTTGTGTTCAAAAACAAACTGGGCCTTCAGCACCTCAACAAGGTTTATTGGGCTTGGGCCGAGGCCCGTTGTCGCTCTTGGCCCAAACCCAAAATCTTTACAAATCAACCTTCTCTTACTGTTTGCCTAGCTTTAAATCATCCAACTTTAGTGGGTCATTGAGACTTGGGCCTGTGGCCCAGCCCAAGAGGATTAAGTATACACCACTTCTCAGAAACCCTAGAAGATCATCGCTCTATTATGTTAACTTGGTTGCTATTAAAGTTGGTCGGAAAATCGTCGATATCCCTCCGGCGGCATTGGCCTTCAACCCAACCACCGGTGCTGGAACCATTTTCGATTCTGGTAATGTTTCGATTAACACATTCTACTTTCACAAAAATGCATTCTAGTATAGTTTTACCAAACATAAACATACATTTAATATTGTCATTCTTTTATAAATATTTACAATTATTATTGTTATTTTCAGCTTTGGACATGCATTTTAAATAATAAAATTTCAAATACTAACATTATCATTAGAAGTAAAGTTATACTACAAATCATTTTAACTAGGAACATTTATAGAAAATTAATAGCTCCTTATTAGTATATAGGGATCGACTTTCAAATATTTCTCATTGTCAATGTCACAAATATAATTAAAAAACAGTACATGTGTATTTAGGTTACTATAATGTTTCTTGTTTTTGTTAATATATATAAAAAAAAGTTTCTTTTTTATACTATTATGTTTGACCAACAAAGGATGGTAGATACGATTAATTTTATTTTTATCTAGGTTTTATGTTTTGTGTATGATACCTTCAAAATTCAAAACATGGGGCGCAATGTTGACTGAGTAGTCATATTATGTTCACATTCTCTAAAAAATAAAGTAAAGTGGGTTTCATGTTCTTATGTATTGATGACAAAATTAAGGTCAAGTTGTGACAAAATATTTGTCAAATCCTACACGTGACTGGACCATGTATGACTTGTATTCATGCTTCACATGTCTTGTACAAAATCACCATTTTGAGATCGAGGTTAGGTACAAAGTACAATTATAATTATAATCACCGCACATCCGTTTTCATTAAAAAAGTTAGGAGAATGATGTTTTTGAAAACAAATTGACAAAATTGAAACAAAAATACAATAGTATTAATGAATTGATTAAGACATAGATCGTTCTAACTATTGTTACCATGAATAGCAATAATAATTTCACTAGACCTTTTGTTAATCTGATTTTATTGTTGAATTCTACCAGGTACGGTATTCACTCGGCTAGTTGCACCAGCATATACTGCTGTAAGAAATGAATTTCGTCGACGAGTAGGTCCAAAACTCGTTGTGACAACCCTAGGTGGGTTCGACACATGCTACAATGTCCCAATAGTTGTTCCTAATATAACGTTCATGTTCTCGGGTATGAATGTCACACTACCACCGGACAACATCCTCATACATAGCACCGCTGGCAGCACCACATGTTTGGCCATGGCGGCAGCTCCAGACAATGTGAACTCGGTGTTGAACGTGATAGCCAACATGCAACAACAAAACCACCGTGTTTTATTCGATGTGCCCAACTCAAGACTTGGTGTTGCTCGTGAACCTTGCACCTAATAAGTGGTTCTTCGTCAAGATCAATTTTCATCACATTTAGGAATAATAATATAATAATCTTGTCATATTTGGATTGTGAGTTAATTATTTGAGAAATTGGTATTTTATCTTTATCTTCATGTGAAATTTGGGTTTGGACATTGCTAAGAGTTTATTGCTAACTATATATAGTGCTAAGCTACCACATGTAAGGAATTATTAAATGTAAGTTTCAAAGTTTGAATTAAGTATTCATATTGTAGCTTTTTTCTTAGTAAAAGAATAAATATTGTGCTTGGTAATGGTATGCGCCACGGCTATATATCCCTTGATTAAGTTGTTTTATTGAACATGATTATTGAATTTACTAGAATTTAATATTTTGGAGAAAGATCTCTTCCAACAAGACGATGCACCAGATCGATGTTGAAGACTTTTGACAACCTCATAAAATTCAATGATCATATCACGAAAGTACAAGTACTCTTCACGGAGCTCCTTGATGAGCTCCCCATAGTCAACAATTCGAGGGTCAATAATGGCATTTGCTATGTTTTTAACACGCAGAGTGCCTACTTTGTTAGCAAGATCGCGTACAACTTCAACGTTTGCTAAGACATTCATCATCATTTGATGTTCCGTCAATTCTTCAGAAAATGTTACATTAAAATTGGTAATAAACTCCTCCAGCGCGAATGGTATTCGGCACCAAACATATCATTCATGTAAAAGGGGTCCATTCCTCAGTTACATTAAACGCCATGATGTCTCGGTACAGCTCAAATACCTATAAAGCATCCCTTAGAGCTTCATCATCACCAGCAACTAACTCAAGTAATCGATCCTTGATTGCTTTCTCCAAGTTAGCAAACTTCCTTTTGATATAATTCATCATGGTGAAGTGTGCCACTACAACAACGCCAGCAATAACACCCAAAACAACTTGTTTTGTTGATTTCATTCTTTAGATTTGTGGGTAAACAAATATGATGAAAATATCAGAAAACATTATTAATGCTAAATATACATTACTCTATATATGGTACTCCATCCAAATTACCAAAAATATCCCTCAATTTTACCCAAAACAAAAATTAATGTTTCATTTCTCATTGTTTCTTCTCTTTCTAAACAAAAACCCTCTCGTTTTCTCTCTAGCTACCATTTCAGTTTCTTAACAAAAAACAACTTTGACATAAGACGTTCAATTGTTTAGGAAAACTTCAGGGACTAAAAAGGACCAAATAAATCTTCAGGGACTAAAACGAAAATTTTGGGAAATTATAAGGAGGAAAAACATATTTAAACCTTTAATTAATACATTAAATTAGTTTAAACTAGTTAGCGAACTCAAATTCACAGTAATATACCAAATATTACCAATTTTGTCACAACAGGTCATATAATTCAAATTCAGGTCAACATAATCATCAATTTACAGATTAACCTAATCACGAGTTCCTCGTAAGCTCATTGAATAACCACTATAAATTTGACATCACATTCTCAAGTTTCTGCACAAGGAATGAAATAAATGGAAGAATTAGATTGCATCTATGACCAAAACACAATGCCTATAAGTTCAAGATGTTCAGCTAAGTTATCTTCTTTAACTATTTTAGTCCGACGACCTCTTTTGGAGACACCTCCACTAGCCTAACTTTTGAAACCGGATCTCTGTTAGTAATATTTGTTTCATACAAACGAACTTCATAATTTCTAACTTCACACATAGACAAAGAAATTTGGACTACATTTATTTTCATATTGAATTGCAAAAAAAAAAAAACAGTAAAATAAATATTGAAAGTTTAACATCCATAAGTCTTTTCATCAATTGTAATTTAATCATTATCCTCCATTTAAAATAAAATATCACCATATTTATCATGCTTGCACAAAACATGTCAATAATGTTTAAACCACACATTAATTTGATCACTAAGTGCCCATTTATTTAAAATATAAAAGTTTAAAATGAAAAATATTCTTTCCTGTCGAAATAGTGATAAGATTATGAAGAGAGTATTGATTTCTCTAAGCCAGCGCGAATAACATGTGCAGGAGTCGTCTAGGAGAAGAGAAGCAAGCTACCTTCCATCTATATTTATAGGCATCAATCGTCAGAGCCGGTAAGCATGGTCACTATATCGGGTGTTTTTGATCTGCTAAAAAAATAAAGGATTTGACATAATAACTTCAATTGTATTGTGTTTGATTTTAAAATAGCTTCTCGGACTGGATAAAAACTAAAATTCTTGTCTTCATTGAACAATGGGACAACTTTTTATCTTATGTACAAGTTGCCTAAAATATCACAATAACCTTCGTAAAAAAGAAAAAACATTGTACGAGCGACAAAATGTGTTCAATACCTTAAATTTGTCCTTCAATGATGCAATGAATTTTATATATCGTCACTTGGATATTCAATATTTTCCTTGTAATGTTTTGACTTTTTTCTTAGTCACTTTTATAAAGTATGTTTATTAATTCATGTGTTATTTTCACACATTTTTTATACACATGCTTTAAGAGAAATGTTATTTAGTAAGAAATTTTTATGTAAGAAAGAGAAGAATGTTATATGACGACATTTAAAGTATCTTTAGCGTGTGTCTTAGGGCCAAACACATGTTAGCATTACCCTATACTACATATCTTTTCTACCATTGCTCATTTGTTATTAGCGTGTAGGAAGCCGTTTTTAATTGGTTTGGAAAAGGTTATCAAACAGGTGTTGTAGGATAAAACCATTTTATTTTGTTTGGTGACATGATAAAATCGAAAAAATACGAGCGGTTTAGACATTTGATATAGTTGACAACAATTTGAAGCTTATAAACAATGTGTTTTTTTAATAGGGTCAATCCAATTGTTTCTTCTCTTTTGATTGATATCAAAGTTATCTCTTGCGCATAGGTTAATGGTTAACATGACCATAAATCTTGTATTTCTTTTTCTCATAAGTATTGTATAAATTATTTTGATGCAAGAGATTGAGTATCACTTTACCTTCTTTTATCTTACTTGTATATATATATAAAATAAATTAATTTTTCAAGATTCAAACCCGTACAATTAAAATAACAATCCGTATGAAAAGGATCTTCTTACTAACTCTTATCCATTGACCATTTGTGTCTACAAAGAAAATACTGCGCACATTGTACTCATCAAGAAACCACCATCTCCATTACGACTTTTTAGTCCCAAAATAATAATAACACTTATAAGACGTGTTCTTTTTTTACCTTTCCAAATTTTTCCATTTCTAAAGCAACACTTACCTAAACCCACTCATATAAGTTATAATCTTCCCCCAACGCGATTTTTCTCCTTCTCCTTCTCCCTCCAAACGCCCCCTACCGAACCTCCCTCCAAACCAAAATGGAAACTAATCGCCGCGCAATCCGAACCTTAGTTTCAAAACTCAGCTCCGTTTCCGAACAAACACGAATCGAAGCACTTTGCGAGCTTCGGTTAATGTCAAAACAAGATCCGCAAACCCGACCCATAATAACCGAATCGGGCGCAATCCCTTACTTAGCAGAAACTCTCTATTCATCTTCTCACCCTTCTCAAGAAAACGCCACCGCAACACTTCTTAATCTTTCGATAACAGAAAAAGAATCTATCATGTCCACGCGCGGTGTTCTCGACGCGCTTTCACATATAATTTCTCATCATTCTTCAACATCCGCCGCCGCCGCCGTTCAATCAGCTTCCGCCACGATTCACAGCCTTCTTTCGTCGGTGGATGATTATCGTACCGTCGTTGGATCTAAACGTGAAATTGTTTACGCGCTTGTTGATATTCTCCGTTGTCATAGATCATCACCGCCGAGAACGGTTAAAGATGCGTTGAAAGCGCTTTTTGCGATCGCGCTTCATCCTTTAAACCGTGCTACTATGATTCAATTCGGCGTTGTTCCGGCGCTTTTTTCTCTAATTGTTAACGACGGTAGAGTCGGAATAGTTGAAGACGCAACCGCGGTCATCGCACAGGTTGCCGGTTGTGAGGAAAGCGTTGAAGCTTTCCGGAAGGTTTCTGGTGTTGGAGTGCTTGCTGATCTGCTTGATCTTAATACTGGTTCTAGTATGAGGACGAGAGAAAATGCGGTGTCGGCGTTGCTTAATCTTGTCCGATGCGGCGGTGATGCGGTGGCCGGAGATGTTAGAGACGCCGTTGCTTTCGGTGCTTTGGACGGAATCGCTGATGTTAGAGATAAAGGGAGTGTTAAGGGGCAGAGTAAAGCTATGGAGTTGATGAGGGTGATGCTTGGTGGTGGTGATAGGAATGTCGTTTTGAATAGTGGTTCGTCGTTTGGTTCTTCTGTGATGAATGATGATAGTGGTACGTCGTTTTGAGTAAAATTGTTTGTCGTTTTGGTGAATTTGAGTTTTAGGTTGGCGGATTGTGTATAGAACTAGATTAGTGTTTTGTTGTTTGTTAATGATATATATATGTTGTGATTATGATTCTATTAATTATTATTATGTCGTGATATGAAAAATATCATGATATGTTGTACATTCTAACAAAGAAAAAGGTTATTAGTTGAAACTTTTAGGTTATTCTTCTTCTGCTGTGTAAAGTGATTTTGTTTTGATTTTATTTGAAATTTTGAAGTTGAGTTTATATACTGTGAAAAATCCAAGCTATATAACACAGAATTACAGTAGTGAATGAGTAGTTATGAAAAAGATTAAGTTATGATCTCCATCTCTATTTGAAACATTTATCGGCAAACCACCATTTTGGTTTTTGTAGTGTAACTGACCATTACATTGATCTTTAATATGCCGAAATTGTAAACGCATTCACGTGTACCTTTTTTCGTAGTCTTTTTGGTTTTCGAATATGTTTTTAGATAGTCAATTTAATCATTCAATTTGTTTTTGTGGTATGCAGTTTAGTCCATGAAATCACCAACAAGAGACACTAGGAATATATTTGTAATGTTAATTTAATGACAGTTCGTCACACACTTAGGAAAAGTAAAATGACCGTTTGTCCAAATCTATGATGTTAGAATATAAGTAACTGATTGTGGATACTCAAGTTAGAGTCAAGTGCTGGTAACCAGAGGGGAACCTCACATTGCATGAATAACATGCACAATTTGGACAAACAATAGACTCTCACTAAACTTATCTTCCACAAATCCCTCTCCAATAGGCTTTCCTTAGGCATGATCTGAAAGTCACTCAAAAAATCATATGTAATTCAAACTTAAGTAGTTTAACTAATATCGCCAATTCCTTGTATTGCAAGTAATGTAAGTAGTTGTGCAGACAAGTCTGTTAGGACAGTTAGGCAATTTAGTTGTGTGTTAGTTATGGCTAGCTTACATGTATATAGGGAGCATCATGTATCAATGAAAACTTAACTTGCACAAATTCCTCTCTGACAAAATTACTTTCCCTCATTCTCTCTCAATTCTATCCTTCTCTAAATAACTGTTGCCAACAATATGCACCTCCTGCCAAAGAAGAAAAAAACACCCAAACCATTTTCAGTCCAAAGATGACTATCCCTGATTGGCATAACTATTCAAATAGATTGCAAATTTTGAAATCAAACAAATTACAGGACAAATTGACATTATCTACCATATCCTGCAATCTGAAATGAGAATCAAACAATTTATCTTGCGAAAAATTTAATCGTTGTTCCATCCCTTACTACACGAACTTCAGAAATAAACATTTTAGGCAAAGTTTTAACTATAGCTTTCTAGAAAAAGGAACTAGGATTCTTGGCTACCACTTGGTTATCATCAAAACGTTTTCTGCCATATTTCCCTTGAATAACTTGACACCAAAAGCTGCTTCCACCACTTATTCTGTCTGTGTAGAGCACAAAAGTATACTGACAGAAATGGATTAGATGCTTAAATTATCTGACGGTCACAAATACTTGACTGCAGCGATATTCTGACTTTACTCAATCCTGGTCCGTATAATGAGACATAGGATCTCCTTGCATTCTACTCCCTCCGGTCACTATTATAAGCAAAAAACCACTTTTTAGGTTCATTGAAAATATCATGTACCTAGTCCATATTATAAACCAAATACATCCGTTTTTCAATGAATCTAAAAAGTGATTTTTTGCTTATAATAGTGACCGGAAGGAGTACTTCTCTTGGGGACCAAGAACTTTGATCAAGAACCATTCTACATTTCATTAGTTCACACAGAGATCATGACCATTCAAAACAACACGAACATTTCTTTTTTTTCCTTGAATGTTCAAAATCTAGATAGGGTCAGTAGAAAACCTAAGCTTATTTGCGACCTGATTTGTAAATACATATTGAAAGCGTGGTTTTAGTTGGTGATTGATTGGTCTAACTTTATTTTTTTTAGAAAGGAATTGTTCTAACTTCAATTAAATTAAGTTGGTTTTCCCCACCTCCTGGCCCTTATAAGAGGAAAGGTAGCTCCATCCCTCATCATAGATAATTATTAGTTTTAATTAAAGTTTTGATCCTCTATTTTTTACTTATTAATCCTCCATTTTTAAATCACTTTTTTTTTTTTTGTTACAAAGTTAAAACTACTCTCATAAAAATATAAAGAAAGCTAAAGGGAAGACAAACATAATAAGATAAATAAAAATATTTTCATTCATTTTGGATGACTTGCAAAGTGGCTCAAAGACTACTTTATATAGGGTGATAATGATCTAAAGGTCAAAGATAAGCTCCACTAAAGAACAATTAGAATAAAATCCAACTAATTCTACTACTTTCAACTTAACATGATGATTTTTTTTTCTTTCTTTAATGGACATTAGACATTCTCATTTGACATTTGTAATGATTTTCCTGGTGTTACCTCCACTAATTTAAATACTCCTTCTGTCTCTCTAATTAAAAGACCATTTTTTTTTGACAAAAATGTAATATTTATTTACCTTGTTTTGACCGCATTTAAAAAAAATATATAAATGTAAATATTTAGAATATAAGATATTGTTCAATTTGTTTTGATGAGTATTTTTAAAATATTAAGTTTTTATAATTTTTACTAATAGACAATTAAAGATATTAGGGATGGTAGGAGTAGTCAGCACATCTTCATTTTTAGCAAATAAAAAAGTTAATTTTATGTTTCATAATACGTTAGACTAGCCCTGCATTTTTTTTTTTTTTTTTTGAAGAAGCTAAATTAGAGCCTTGCTTGCACATGGTTAGACATTTCTTCTTTCACTTATGCATAAAATTTTACAATTTGAGATTATAAGCAACCCTTAGATGTGCTACACATTCTTGAGGGAGTATGACTTTAGAGTTTCATACTTGCATAAATAGAGCTGACAAAATGAACTACCTAATAAGTATCGAGCTAGTTCATGACGGACTCGGATTTTTCTCAGCTAAGTGAAAAAAGGATTCAATAACTAATCCAAAACTACAAGCTAAATGAACTAGTACTTTTTTCCAGGCATGATTGCGTACTTGTCTTGTATCAAAAGTCAAAGAAATTTGCAACAAGTTATTCATAGAGTTTCTTGTATCAACAAGGCAAACAAACTTGCAACAAGCAATTAGAAAGAAATCATGATATTTCATTAGTTGATGTTGTGATAAGGGAAAGTTACAGGAGGTGTCAATAATGAAGTTAATTTTTAAAATTGGTTTTTTTTGCTGGAATTAAAACCGTGGAAAGTAATTTAAATTTAGGTACTGCAAATCTGTAATTATTAAAGTGCAACACTAAACATGAATTTTAAGCTTTAATAATGTAGCAGGAATATGATATGCAAGAAGCTGGAATAGCTCAGTTGGTTAGAGCGTGTGGCTGTTAACCACAAGGTCGGAGGTTCGACCCCTCCTTCTAGCGATTTTTATTTTTATTCTACAATTCATGTTTTATTTGTAATTTTTTTAAGACAAAATAAGTGCTTTTTTTTAATTTAAAAAAAGTACTTTTTTATGAGCACAGCTTCTTTAAACTTCAAAATAGTCACCTAAAATCTCTTCTTTGATGAAAGTAATTTAACGAACAGAAACAAATATAATTTAGGAAAAAAAATTTCATTAAACAAAAACATAAGGAGCTATGTTGAAGTTGAATGTTCTTTTATTTTTTATTGTACATTCATGCGTCTAACTTTAAATTTTTTTATAATAAGTTGAATGTTCTTTTATTTAGTTCCTTGTATTTTTGGAAAAGAAACACCACATGAGATAAAAAAAAATACTAAAAAAAGTAGTGAGCACAATTTGATTGATACTTTATCTGTAGATTAAAGTGACTATGTTGAAAAAATTTGGCCAATGAAATTGTGGAATTTGGTGGAATGCAAGTTTGTGTCAACCACATAAATCAATCCATAGATGATGAAAATGAGTTTATATTAGCTTAAGATGGAAGATGAAGAAAATTTTATCACATGTTAAATGTCCAAATTGCATGAAAAACTTGTGAAACCTAAAGGAGAAAACAAAAAATTTGAAAACTGTTAATTCTGCAAATGTGATTGGTTTTGGACATGATATTTTACATTGTGAGGATGAAGTTGGTAACAAAATGAATAAGGGTAATGCTAAGTATTTATCAAAGTCTCACATGAAAAAAAAGATAGAGTTTGTTTGTTTGGTTTGCCTGCTTATTTGAAATATGGAACTTCAATGGCCCTAAATTTAAGTTGGGTAAAACATGGCGTAGCCACGTATGCAGTTAACGTATATACAATCAACATAGATGTAACAAACAGACAAAAGGGATATTTTGCCAGACGTCAAATGAATTGAAGAGTTTATTTGCCAATTCAAAAAATTTATGGGAGTAAATGTAAGACTCTTACAATTTCGGGGAACAATTTGACTATTTACTTGTTTTCCCAATTTCGTCTAGGTTTATATATATCCCTTGATTTTTGTCATTAAATCTTGATTTTGAATTAAATCATCTATTTGCAAAATCTTTCATGTGTAAGTTAGAAAAATGAAAGTTAAGGGAACAAAAATTACTTTCTTCAATAACAAGTAGATCCAATCATTCTGGAGAACTTTTACATGAAACAAAAATCAAGTCTAAGAGTCACTAGATTTGGTCTAGTGGTGAGGGGTTTGGGTAGTATGCTAGAGGTCTCGGGTTCGACTGTCAGCTCCTTTGTAAAAAAAAAAAATATCTTTCCCTTAACTTTCATTTTTCTACCTTTTATTGCTATGAGTTGCAGGGTGAAATGCATAAAATCAAAAGCTCAATGCATCTACACAATACCCTTCATTAGCAACTCTAGTTGAGTTGGGGGAGCAACTCTCTTCCTAATCAACATTTCAACTGTAGGACACTTTCTCTTTCTCCCTCCCCTATTCCTTGACCTGAATTGTTCATCAGTTTCTTCAAAATCCCCCTGCACAAATCAATTTGGAATCTTTGGATGAGTACATTTTGCAAGTATGTAGATAGATATAACAAATTCCTTTCAATGCAAGGCATTAGCATACATAAGCATAAAAACTTACTAGGGTAAAAACATGTGAACCAGATTTTTCATGGTTATCTCTCACGTGTTTATAAGCAAATTTCATGCCGCAATCCGGAAAGCCGCACAAAAAGGGTTTATCTTGCAAATGGATAGCCTTGACATGCTTACAAAGATTGGATTTCTGTTGAATCATATCCACAAGAGAGAATTAAAAACAAGCTATTGTAGCTAAAATAATCTTGTTAAATAGCAGCTATAGTAGCGCTATAGTGTAGTGGAATTTAACAAATTACTATTGTTCCACGATACACTATCAGGTACAGAATGGCAAATAGAAGCTATTGTGGTACTATAGCTCTGCTGCACGGCAGAATTTGAACAAACTGATATTTTCCGTGATCCACGATAAAACAAATGTGCACCAATCAGTTCTAAGGCTAGGGATATCTTACAATTGAGAAGGTGCTGCTACAGCCCTTATAATCACAATGAAACACCTCGGACGAACTACTATTTTCATGCTTACGGAAGTGCCTTTTAATGTTCTTCTCAAGTTGATTTTCCCCACAAGTTTCACAGGTCACATACTGATGGCAGGATTTAGTGTGTGCTCTAAGACACTGGATACTAGTAAAATGCTTCATACACCCGGGATATAAGCACACTGTCTCTATTGAGTCCAGCTTAACTGTAAAATACAGGCATTCGTCAAAACTGTGCTTAACATCTCTTAAGAACTCTAAATGAAGAATCAAATTATGTATAACACATGAAAAACTTGCTCATTAATAAAAAAATATCGAAATGAACCTTACCATGAGAATCTTTGTGCTTCTCTAGCTTTGATGCAAATTTGAAAACCTTCCCACAGCCAATTTCTGGACACACATGCTGCTTCTGAATTTTAACATCAATAGAGGTAGAAGAACCCTTGTTATGAAACTGCTTGACATGTCTTGTCATGTTTCCCTCGAATGTAAAGTTACGGTTGCAGTTCTCAATTGGACATTTAAACATTTTCCCTTCATGTTGTAGAAGATGGCGATTCAAATGGTCCTTTCTTCTGTAACTTGCCTGACAACCATCAAAAGTACATGTATACGGTCTCTGGAACAAGTAAAAAAAAACATGTTAAAAGCAAGAAAATCATAAACTAATAAGAATCAATGTGCTCTAACAAGAACAAGCCGCTGAGTGAAACAAAACTGCCAACCTTGTTTTGAATGGAGCGTGACCGAGGCACCCTTGATGGAGCTTCTCAAGAGGTCACCCTGCTTGATACTGATCCATCAAGTCAAACCATGCTGCCTCATGCATTTTGGAGTCTGAGATCCAATGCTTTACGCTACAACTTCCATAATTATATGATTCTAGTATCATATAATTTACTTTCCTGCAAAAATATGTATCTTCAGTTGATGCAAAAACTAATATCATCAACATCAAGTGATAGAGTGATAGTAGTTTATTGAGGAGACGAATATTGTCCGGTGTCCACAGTATACGATGCACAATTTCAGAAGCCTCATATAGCAGTTATAACAAAAAATTATATAATGAGGATTGAGGTACAGTACAGATAGGAGTTGAGACAATAGAATGTCGCCATCTTAGATTTTCAGGAACTACCTCAAGTGAATGACTTTGCATGTGCTGCAGTAGATAGGCAGGTTTTTTGAAACTTGCACGACATTCCGTACAAGTATTCAATTTTATACCTTGTGTTTCTTGATCTCTTTCAAGTTCTGCTTTTTCCACTTCTACCTAAGCGACATCATTGGTTAACAACATATTAGTCTATTAGAATTATATTCAGTGTTGTCAAATAGCGATTATAGCATAGTCAAATTTCAAAAATCGCTATTGTTCTAATACAAATTGCTGTCAAATAGCAGCTGCAGCAGTGCTATTTTCCGCGATCCATAATGTCAATACTGATTATACGTATGTGTGTGTTTGAAATATTTGAAACTTTACAATTGAAAACATGCATTTGGAATTAAAAAGAATTCACAAATCATATCAAAAGTGGCAGGAATTTCAAATCATGAGATATATCACCCACAAAATTAACTAAACTATTAAATGAATCAATGTACAATTTTGTTCCTAAAACTGACAATTTGTGCAGTTTTAATCCTAGAAAATGACAGTGTATACAAATGTCACTGAATGACTCAACTTGTTCACACCGGTGTAATCTCATTCTGAGGTGTTCCATTGCATCACAGGTTCATTTGTGCCACAGTTTGACAGAAAAACAGATTTGTGAAGAAATTGAGCAGATATATTCACCACTAATTTGCATCCATTTACACTTACAAGACTAAATAAAACAAATTACTACTTTCAGGCTACAAAGCACGAACACGGACACTGGACACATACATTCACCGACACTGATAATAATGCAATGTCGGACTCTAACACATCAGTGTAATCTGTCGTGTCAGTGTCGGGCTCTGACGCATGTCAGACACCGGCACACGCCTAATTCGACGAGTATCCGTGCTTCATAGCTTTCAAGGCCAAATTGCATATCAACTAGTTTATAAACACATCATCATAAGGTACTAAACTACGATGCACAGACACTCCTCGGATGAGACGTGCTCGGTGTTGGACACGCGTCCATATCCTACGGGGACACATAATTGCATTGAATTATGTTATTTATTCAAATTATTATCGGTGCTAATGTGTAGTGTCGGGTATCTGTGTCTGTACTTCGTAGGTACTAAATAAAGTATAAAATGAAAGGTATTCCGATTCGTTGCATTCAAACAGCTCACATTACAACTTGTATTTTATATTGGACTTGATTTCCCAAAGTTGAAAATCTATCAATTCAATCGGAAAATCTATATATTAAATTCAAAGAGAAAATCAAAATACTCATACTGATCAAACAAAATAAAGCAAAGAAATAAAAAAATACTTGATGATGAGAATTAATGTGAGAGGTAATTAAGGTCTTCTTAGACCTAAAGATGCCACAATATTCACAAAAATAGCGTCTAATGTCTCTGAAAATAGGTCTTTTATATGAATCATCCATCTCTTCATCATCCATTTCGTTATTGCTTCCACGGTTTGCTTCAAGTTCCCCAGGCGGCATCATGCGTTTGTTGCACAGTTAATCACAAACCAACTTTTCGCTGTGTAATTCTCTCTCTCAAAAACCATTCTTCTGAACCATTTCAATATCGTATATATCACGAGTTATAATTTGGTCTCATGAACATATAACATATAGGGTGTCTCTTGAGTATTGCTCAATTGGTCCAAGATTGTATTGAGGTGGAGTTTTTAAACACTACCAGACCAAAAACAAAAATTAATTATTTACTACATAACACTTAAATTATGTAATATTATTATTCACATGACACTTAACATTCTAATCTTTATCTTTATTACTATAAAGGGAGAATAAGTGTTTTAGATTTGCAACCACTCTAACTACCACCTCATTTATTACGAATACAAATTTGAATTTGAATTTCAAATACACCTCTTCACAATATTTGATTGCACTGCATCAAAAAAACGTAAAAGATATTTGTATCTGCCTAAAAAATAGCATCTACTATTTGTATTTTCCTAAAAAATTGGCTTCTCTACCTTTTGTCTTCCATCTCTCGATTCCTTCTCTTTCTTTTTTTTTTTGTTGGTACAGATCTCTTATCTTTCATGTAATTATGTCTATAATTTTTTTCCCTTTCTCCATTTTTTCCTCTCTCTCTCCATTTTTTTCCCTTTCTCCATGTCTAATTTTTTTTGCCGCCAAAGTGTGTACTCGATCCGACCAGCCATAATTAACTAATTAATATATAATTTTGCCTATAATTGATAACAATGCAAAAAAAATCTTTTTTTAAGCAATTTTGTATACGTGATTAAACTTTTCTACATCATAAGAAATAACTGCCCCCTCAATAAAATGCCAAGTGTTACCATTTCTATAACTTCTTTTCATATGATACTATATGGAAATTGTCACATTCATATTTTGTAGTTTCATTTGTACCAACTAATTTCAATTTCATTATATTTATATTTTGATTTCATTTTTTTTCTTGCAATTTCGATTGTAACAATTTAAATCGTATATCTGACACTCCATAAAACCCGTGCAACGCACGGGTTGGAGTCTAGTTATTATAAAAGGAGAGTAAGGGTTTAGGTTAAACAACCACTTAACTCTAATTTTTTCCCTCCTAATTCCTCACCTCCCTAACTACCACCTTATTTATTACAGATCCAAATTTGAATTTCAAATTCACTATAAAAAAAGTTTCTATTTTCTTTTCTAATATTTTGCAATTCTTCTCTCACTCTTCACACATGATTTTTTTTATTTCTCCACATTTCCAAATATTCTTAGTTATGATTTGAGGATGGTTTATTTTTTTATTTTGTTGGTCTTTATTCTCTTTTTCATCTTTCTCTTAAAAAGATGTTGTAAAGCTTTGATTTTTTATGGTGACTGAGTTCTAAAGCTTTGATTTTGATGGTGGCGGGTTTTTTTAGATGCTTTAAAGCTTTGAATTTTATGGTGGTGGGTTCTAAAGCTTTGATTTTGAATTTCCTTTGAGTTAGGGTTTAGGTTAAACAACCACTTAACCCTAATTTTCACCCTCCTAATTCCTCACCACCTCAACTACCACCTCATTTATTACAGATCCAAATTTGAATTTCAAATTCACTATAAAAAAAAGTTTCTATTTTCTTTTCTAATATTTTGCATTTTTTTTTTATTTCTCCACATTTCCAGATATTCTTAGTTATGATTTGAGGATGGTTTTTTTTTTTTTTTTTTATTCTCTTTTTCATCTTTCTCTTAATAAGATGCTTTAAAGCTTTGATTTTTTATGGTGGTTGAGTTCTAAAACTTTGATTTTGATGGTGGCGGATTTTTTAGATGCTTTAAAGCTTTGAATTTTATGGTGGTGGGTTCTAAAGCTTTGATTTTGATGGTGGCTGGAATTCTTTTAGATGCTTTAAAGTTTTGATTTTTATGGTGGTGAGTTCTGAAACTTTGATTTTAATGGTGGCTGAGTTTTATTTATTTATTTTATGGTGGCTGGGTATGCTGTTGATATGGTGACTCCCTCAACCTTCACGGTTAAGTTTTTTTATAATTGATGTATTTAGTGCATTCGAATTGATTGATTTTGTAAATTAGAGATGTTTTGTCGATCATAAACATGTGTTTCATCACGTATTAATTTTTATGATTTGTCGTATTAATTCTTAAAAAAAAAATTGTATAATTTGTCTTATTAATTTGGTTAATCTGATATTTCTTTGTATGGGTACAAGTTTGTTTTTTCAATGAATAGATAATCATTTGTAAAATCTACTAAATACACATGTGTCTGTATAGTACTTTGATTTTTTTTTTATTGTTTATATTTTTTGAGAAATTGACCGCGAATTTTGCGGGTTGTTCCAATAATGTATATTCTATTTTTATATGCATTTATGTTTGATATGCAGCTCGAAGATTTATTATTGATTATGGCGCGAAGACTTGCTATTGGTGATACTATTAAATTTTGTGGTCACCTTGATGGAAAAAATGAAATCTCTACTTAATATTTTATTGTTGCTATCATATGATTTTCGATGTGTTAGACTTTACATGGGAATTAGTTTTGTGTATTTGTAGAATGTGGATCAATTTTTTATCTCCTCTCTTGAGTCTTTCCTTCTCTAAAAATGTTGCCTTAAATATAGGTACCTTTTGTGTTATCTTATAGGAATAATTATGCAGCAAGTTTTTAATTTAAAATCAGAGTTGTTTTTCCAATTTTTCAAATATTCTGTCGCACACAAAAAAATGTTTATATCTTTTGTTGCGGGGTAAATCACTAATCGTACAACATATTTGTTTGTTTAGATATGTACATGCTCTATGTGACCATACTTAAAAAATTATTATTGATTTAAAGTTTTTAAATATATTTTGTAGTTTCATTTGTACCGACTAATTTCAATTTCCCAATATTTATATTTTGATTTCATTTTATTTTTTTACTTGCAATTTTAATTGTAGGAATTTATATCATATTTTTTTTTTTTTGAGAAAAAATTTATATCGTATATTTGATTCAACACAAAATCCGTGCAACGCACGGGTTGGAGTCTAGTAGTGTTAAAAGAAAACTAGCAGGATACCCGTGCGTCCGAACGGGAGGAGCGGCGTTGCCGCTCCAAATTAGGTACTATTGAATATTAATTTATTGGTTAATAATAAAATATAAAGGGTGAAAAAAGAATGAAAAAATATGTTTGTAATTTAAAAAAACTGAATAATGTATAAAATAATAATAAATAAATATTTTCAATGATTTTTTAATTTCATAAACAAAAAATATATATAGTTAAAAAAAAGTACGAAATAGTAAAAGATTGGTGACGTGTAGTGAATAGTGTGGCCAGAGTGAATAACGTGAGTAATAAATAATCGGAGACATGTAGTCACTGAATTAAAAAATTATCCGTAAAATTGCGCAACTCCCTCCAAATAAAATCAGTTCTTCTCGATTAGGGTCGGTTCCAACTATCTGAAGACCCAGCACTGAAAGTTAAAAATAGAATCTTCAATAAAAAAAATAATCTTCGTTTAAATTGTAAATAATATAAATAATACAAAAAAAAATCATCTTTGTAACTACAATACAAAATATTCTTATTTTAATCAATAACGATAAAATATATTCTAATTAGTTAAAAAGTCGTCATTCTAGCAGTTTTTGAAGTAAATTTGTCCATAAGTCTCCATATTAAATATTTTTCAAGTGATCATTAAAAAGTTA
Organism: Trifolium subterraneum; assembly: GCA_951799995.1. NCBI lineage: Eukaryota > Viridiplantae > Streptophyta > Magnoliopsida > Fabales > Fabaceae > Trifolium > Trifolium subterraneum. Next base: position 51,187,511 of record OX637462.1, on the reverse strand, counting down.
TCATTCTCAATTGTTATCAATACTAAGTCATTAACTTTTTTTTTGTAACATAATAGACCGTGAGTAAAACTTCTAATAGGGTCTACTACTATTTTTATTTTTTAAAGTTATCCTCCTATTTCTTGTAGAGACCTACAATCATATAATTTTTCTTTTGAGACCCCTAAAAAATGGAGGCTCGGCTCCTAAGATCACCCTACACTTGTGTGGGGCCGGCCATGTTCTCAATGACAAACGTACCGAGACTATTAATACACAATAAGAGACAGTAAAGTAAGATAACTAAGATACTTGGTGAAGTATATTTTTTAATGAAATAAGCTATGATGGTTTTAAGGAAATTATAAATCATAAGGGAAAAACTCGTCCATGTACTTTTATTAAAAGTCTGTATATATATCCTCTTTCTTTTTTTTTGTTCCACATAATTTTTCAATGTGTAGCAAAAACAGTTGCTATAAAACAGGTGCACCTTCATAAATGAAAAATGTGCTAAATAATATGAGATAAGCATAACTAAATATACCTTATTAGACAAGAATTAAATATAATTCCCAAATAAATTCAAATTCTTAACTTTAAATGATTATTGAGTTTATTAAGAAGGGAGTTAATTGAATTTGTATTTTTTCTAACAAAATTCAATTAGAATTCAAACTGAAATATGAATGTCTGTATAACAATAACAATGTTTTGTTACACTGTAAAATAATACAACAATTATAGGAATAAAAATTTATATAATATTGTGGGAAGTACATAGAGACAATTGTTTAGTAATCTCGGCATATCAAAAAAGTTTAGGACAAACTCGTAGCTAATAAGTAGTCAAGGTTGTGCAGCAAAGACATGTATATTACATTAACGGAACAAATCAAAAGAAAGAGGGTAGATATCTAATCGAGCAAAATAATAAGCCAAAGTTTGATTAACAGCATGCAATTACATCTCGAGACGCTGTTTCTCGATTTTTTTAATCTTGATATTTCTCATCACTTTGTTTGAAGATAGTTTGGCATCGTCAGAGGAAGAATTCTCTCCATGCCTTTTTGCCGGAGTTTTCATCTTAGTTTCATCATCTGAAGATTCTGAAGTAGCAGAAAGATCTTTCTGTGTAGCTAATTGACAATATTTAAAGTTGACATTTGACACATATGAATAATGGAAGACTTGCGGTAGAGAAACTTGTTTCTCCCTGTGTCGCACTCGTAGACTCGGGCATTTTCTGTGTCGTGTTCGGTTGAGAAACTAAGGTTATATAAGATTAAATGAATTATAATAATTAATGCAATATTAGATAATACATCATGTTGATTAAAATTGATATGACAAATGAGAAGTGTTGGTGTTTTGTATGTTGGCCTCATTTTGCAAAAACATGTTCAAGCAAGATGTTAGACCAGATGCCGTAGCATGTGGGTACAACATCTGTCTTGCCGGTATTTAATGCTCTATTTGCGCGCCATATCTTTGAAGATTATCTGAAGCACTATTTTCGCCTTACTTGCTTATCAAGACGCACGCCTTTAAACAAGGGTTTATTAGGTGGTTGGACCAAGATATACTTTCCAGAAGATGCTACGCCATTTATGGAAACAAGTGATTCTTTCCATTACATGTGTGCTGGACTTTGCAAAAGGACAGCTGAAGATTAAAGCCCAATATGAAGACCTAGCCCATGCTAACTCAGGTCATATAAATATGTGAAGACAAAAACCTAAAAGACGACTGAAGCCGTATTTCAAGAATATAGTTTTAGGGTTTGAGTCTTGTTAATTGTAAGCCTTTTCTTGTGGATTCTATAACACAAGCTTAGGCCTGTTTGGTTTGTTATTTGTATAACTTCTCCCAAGCTTTTAAGCACGGAGATTGTTTGTTTGTTTGGTTAGTGAAACCGCACTGTTCGTAGAACTGAATAATCACGAGGTTCGTGATAGAAAGGAAGTGAGACGGGGTCTCAAACTTAGGAGTTCCTAGGTTGAGTTAGCACGGGTAGAGTCTAGGAGATAAGTCGTAAACTTGGATGTTTGCTGTGGGCTTAGAACTAGATCTATTATAGTGGATTCCTTCCTGGCTTGGTAGCCCCCAGAGTAGGTCGTTGTGAACGCCGAACTGGGTTAACAATTCTCTGTGTTGTTTACTTTATTGTCTGTTGCTTTTACTTGTTGATTATATTCTACTGTGGACATACGCTAGAGCATTTGTCTTAGCATTACAACTGACTACGTACGACAATTGCTATAGCTTCTGTCTTAACATCTGTCCCCAGTAGGTGCCAGAATTTCAAGAAGAATAATAAGTTTCTTCAAATTACCTCATGAGAGAGTGGAGGTTCAACAATTAACTTAGACGTAATCTATAACAACAAAGTATATGAAACTATTAAACATTGTTGGTAATTCTTATAAGTATGATTCAAATGTAGAATTGTTATAATAATGGAGATCCAGTTTATGATAATAATAATAGAGATTAATAATTTGTATCACCTCATTGTTTGGAGTTTGTAGTAGGGTTGTGCCTTGACTTTAAATGCAAGTTCTTTGCCCATCATATCATCCAGTGCAGCAGAATATTCATGTGGATCAAATTCACCTGCCTAGATTAATAAAAATAACAAAAAGTGTTAACAACTTGTGCCGAGGGAATAATTCAGATAAAAATAATGTAATCATGTATCTCATAGTGGTTTTCAATTCATCGGCAGTTTTGCCAATCAATTGTTGTCATTCACAGTCCCAGAAAACAAACTGAACCTTTTGATCTTGAAAACGAACTTCAACATCAACTTTGTATATGTAAAAAATATAGGTACAATGTGACAAAAGAGGCTATGTAAACAACAATTGAAAAAGTTTAATGCTAAAATTGGTTATAGAAACAACATATAATAAACTAACTTGATTTGTGGATCAGGGGTAACATGTTCAATCGAACATTTATATGGAGGAGCGGTGGTGATTATTTGTTTCTTACATTCATCACATGAGTTATTAACAATTTAACAATTGTAATGAATGTAGACATGGTACACACATTAGCACAACTCATAAGTTCAGAAATATGTTTATGAGGTGCATTATAGGCATAGCGTGATGGAACTGAATACTGAGAAGCTTGAGAGTTTTGTGATGATTGCATATTTCTAGAAATTGCTTGTGTTTCAATTACAATTGGACTTCCAAAGGTAGCCAACAAACTATAGAATGACATGAAAAAATCAGTTTAATTTAAATAAATGTAACAGTATAAAGGTTTTTTTTTTTTTTTATAAATAGAGGTAGATGTAGATGAACTTTTTTGAAGTCACATATTTCCTTTAGATGAAGATCCAGCATTAATTTACTTCCCGTCGATGCAATTGAAATACAAAATTGAACTCAATTCTTTGATATGAGCATGCTTAATAACAATGATCATCGGTCCATCATCAGATTTTGCATTGAAAAAGTCCATGAATTGAGTTTCAAAATCACCCCACAAAGTACATGGTAAATCATTCATATACTACAAAAAACATTGAAAAATGAATAGATTTCTTAGATTGAAAGCCTAAATAAAAATGGCAGAATAGGAGAATGATGTAAATATAAAATATTATACTGTGAATGTCTTTACCAGCATTAGTTATTGTCCATATATCTTCAAGCCTCACAACAAGTTTCCATAGCTCTTTTGAATCGTTGAAAAATTTAACGTCATCAAGAACCCTTGACATCGTCAGTTCTACATTTGAACAATCTCATAAATTTTAAAAATAATAGAAAAAGGGAAAAAGCCATAAAGTATGAACAAAGTATCAACAAATAAAGTATGAATAAAGTATCAACAAAAAAACAAAATAAATAGCAACAAAAAAGAGAAAAAATTCATTTTGGTGATATGAACCAAAAACCTAAAAATAGCAACAAAAAAAAAAGATAATGATGTAACAAATTTAAAATAGCAACAAAAAAGTGAAAAATAAAATAATGTAACACACAAAGAAGTTTTTCATCATGATTTTGAAGATGAAAAAAAGAAAATAAATGACACTGAAAAGAAAAAACACACATCTAAAAGATGAACTTTAAGTAGAAAACAGGGGAAAAAATTGAAGAATAAGAAGATAGGAAAGAAAATCATCATTCTACCTTCCGAAAGATTAATACAAACACGGAAATTAATATATGCTTATGTTTCCAAACATAAATGATTGAAGAAGAAGAAGAAGAAAGAAAATAAACAAACAAACAAACATTGGAAGTTAAAATATAAAATAACTAACATCATAGGAAGTTTTTTTTTTACAAACTTTTGAATAAAGACACAAAATAACCCTAAATAAAATTATGTGTCAACAAATGAAAAAGGGGCAAATTAGGAATTTCATATGTATCTAACTAATATATGTAGATAGATACATGTTGATCCGATGTCATAGATGCAAAACTAAGTGAGTATGAATACGGGAAGGAGTATTTTTGTACCAAATTCTTTTCATACTTGCACAATATACATTTTTTATTTATAACTTTTTTAAAAAAAATGTGTATGTCAATTTTCAAAAATACAATACCAATAAAATATGAAACATTTTTTTTAATACAAAATTTACATAATACAATACAAAATGTCACCAACAAATTTTACTACTCCCTCCGTCTCATATTATAAGCAAAAAAACTACTTTTTCTTATCTCAAATTATAAGAAAAAAAACAAAATTTTACAATTTCCAATGTTTACTTTTATTTATTCTCATAAAATTTATTTTCTCTCTTCTTTTCTCCATAACCAATAATCAATCAAAATTCTTTTTACATCTTCCAATGAAACTTATTTCAAGAAAAACACAAAAAATCATACTTCAAACTATCACATTTAATTTTCTTAATAAGTGTGAATTTTTTTTTCCTATATTATAAGACAGAGGGAGTATTTTATTACAAATTTTCCTTTCCTTTCAACTAAACAATGTTTTCAACCTTCCCTCACAATTCTTTATTAAATAAAATTGTAGCGTTGAGACCACCTTAGACAGAAAAAAAAGTTTGACAATGTCCATACATGATCGAAGTAAAAGAAACTCATTTTGAAAATCTTTAATTGGGAAAGAAGATGTATTAACTCAAAAACTCTAACAACTCTTTTCATAATCACTCATTCGATAAACTATCTATCTAAACTAACAGCCCCTCCAAACAATTTCACCCCAACACTTTTCTGTCTCCCATTACTCCTCCGTCTCAAATATAAGCAAAAATTGGTCAACAAAAGTGAATGTATTTGACTCACTTTTGCTTATATTTTGGGACGGAGGGAGTATATAGGAAGCAAACAACCCATCACAACATTTATTGCCATCACATATTCACATATAAGCCAAAAAAATTCAATATTAGAAATATTCAAATTAATCCGTCAAAAATTAAGACCTAAGTTTTAATATTTTTTTTTTTTTACGGAAGTTTTGAAAATTTTTTTGTATAACCTAAATTTTGGTTTTTAACTTTTATTGTGTACTAACGTTCAAAAAAAAAAACTTTTATTGTGTACTACTCCCTTCGGTCTCATATATAAGCAAAAAAAAAAAAAAATTACAAGGTATTAAATATAAGCAAAAGGTACTATGATCATTATATTTATTTTGAATATTTCAATTTTATTCTTAGTTTTACTTTTTCATACTACTATAAGCCTACACCCTTGGAACCGTAGAAAAAGAAGTATCAAGGCTTAGTTTTACTACTTCCACAAGTTATGCTTCACTAGTGGCTTAAAATGTGCACATGTAAACAAATTTTAATTTTTTTGAAAATAAAACTAAGGGTAAAATAGTAAATGACATTTTTTTATTCTTTATTCACTTTTCTTAAAGGGTGTGCATTTTTTTTGTTTCTAATATTCAAGACCAAAGGGAGAGTATAATACGGAGTACTTCAAATTTATATTGGGAGATGGTAGCCGTCAATAGAGGTGGAAATAGGTCAGACCGGCCTACAAAAGTCTACGACCTAGCCTACATAGGTTCAGACCAAGTTAGCCTATTTCTTTAAATAGAGCAGGCCAAAACTTTTTTATAGACCTATTTAGCTAAAAAGGTCAGAGTTCAGACCAATAAAAAACCTATTAAGCCTACTAGGTCGGTCTATTTAAGTAAATATGAATAATATTTTTACATCTATTGTTATTATATATTAAAATTTGTATTTTGATTAAATTATAAATCTATTAACTCTTTCGGTAATTAAAGTTTATTAATCCACATTAATTTTTCACATATATAAATGTATTATTATAAACTAAAATCGAAATATGATTTCCTATATAGTTAAATTCTCCAAAATATCATGTTAAATATCAAAAGTAAGTAATTTCATTGATTTATTTGTTAATTAGTATATTTAAAATTAAATATAATTATTTATTTAAATATGTTTATGTGAAATAGACTTTTAAACAGGCTAATAGACTATGTCAGACTTTCAAAAGATCAGACTCAAACCTAAAAAATAAACCTATAATAGACCACATACCTTTAATTTTTTGACAAATCGGGTTCAGACTAGACAATGTCTAACTCGACCTAGCATATTTTCACCTCCTGCCGTCAAAAGTAAATATTGGGAGATGGTAAAAATTTCCTCCCACTATTTATTTTTTCGGGGAAGTCCGTAACGCATACCAATGAAGTAGGGACCAGACTCCGCTGTACTTTGGGCCGGACCCATGACGTTCCATAAATCCGCTGACTTCTTCCACCGATTATCACAATCCATAACCTCACCAACCACGCCACCACCGCATACACAACCCAATCACATTCCTCCATTCCCATTCAACAAAAACAACTAACCACGTGTCACAATCTGTTTCGCCACCCCATTTTAATACCGTGTCCGTCACCCACAGTAACCACTTCCATCCTATATATGTTGACCACGATCCACGTGACTTTGACCCATTGATCCGTTCTAACCGCTTCTTCTTTCTCTTTATCATTTCTTTCTTTTCAATCTCTCATTTTCTTCATTTTTCTATTTTCTTCTTTCTCTGTGCAATTGCAAACCCTAGAAACCAAAATGTGTTCGTTGTTGGGATCGTAATCGAGTGCGGGCGATAACAGTTTCGTGATTCGCGCGCGCCCAATTTTAATTTCGATTTCAATGGCGAAGGAAAGTGCTACATTGTTCGGTTTGGCGATTGTGCAAGATTGAGATTTTTTTTTTTTTTTTTGAATTTTGATTGGGATTGGTAAGGGTTTTTGAATTTGATTGTTGCTATTATGTCTGATTTGGTTGCTCGTACGGGTCGGCATCAGCAACGTTATGAGAATGGTTATCGTCTTGTTGCTGGGTAATATGATTTTCCCCTTTCATTGCACCTTTTTCATTATTATTATTATTTATTTATTTATTTATTTTTAGTTTTATGGTTTCTGTTGTGAAATTTTGTAATTATCGTTAATATTTGCTCTGGTCTAATTATTCATTGAACTTGAAAAATGAATCTTTGCTTATATATGAGACTGGAATCTTTAGGGAAAATGGGAAATGTCATTTTCTTACGGAAAGTTATATTTGTTTTGTTTTGGTGTTTGAGAAAATACAATTTGGTTTTGTTGATGGTGATGTTTTGGTTGTTATTGGTTGATGTTGATGCATGTCTCTATTATGGCTTTTTTTAAGGAGGGGTACACACACATGAAAGTCAATGTATAAGATGAAGGAACTTGTTTTTACCATTTAATTTCATACTAATATAATATATGTTGAAATTAAATTTTGATTATATGTTAATTGTAATGATTAATATTTGCTCACAAGGTCTCATGTTTTAGACAATTTTGTGATGTACATGTACATGTATGTGTGTATGTATGAAATTTGCATTTGATTATACTTGTGCTGTACATGTATGTATACATATGTATGTATGGTCAACTTTTTAGAGGCATTTTTACAAGATTGGATTACTTGGTCTAGATTTGTTTGTAACCTGTAGCTAAATAGATTGATTATCTATGAAGCACTGTGTTATTATAAAGTAGCATTATTATTATTATTAATTAAAGAGAAGTCGTTCATATTTGTTGATTGATGGGTGACATTCTTTATCTTTTCTTCTTGTGAAATGTTTTCAATCAATTTATGTCGGGGTGTATCTGTTTTGATAGAAGATGCTAAATTAATTAAAACAATTGATAAGGCTGGATTGGTGATTGGCTTTTTATGCTTGTCATGTATACTAAATTTTTTTGTTGATTATGTTATCATAACTTTTGAAGATGTCAATTGGGTTGTAGGTGTGTTCCCTTTAGGTATAAAAGTTCTGGAGACAAAGACTCTAGTTCTGAGAAGATTATTGAAGTGCTTATGATTAATTCACCTAGTGGACCAGGTCTTTTGTTTCCAAAGGTAATGTTTGAAATAACACTTCTTAAACCTGTTTGGGTATTGGTATGATTGGTACTAGTTTATGCTATACTTTGATTACTATGATATTCAGATATTGGAAAATTTGCTCTGAAATTGAATTTTGCAAAGCCAATGCAGTGTGTTCTTTTCAGTCATTGTATTGGGAAATTTGGAAATTGTCATTGGCTGTTGGACTACCCTCTTATACTAATAATAATGGTTTTTTGGGATAAGGAAAAAATAAATTAGCATTACATGTCTTGCTTGTTTTTTCCTCATTTCTTTATGACTCCTAGCGTGGGAGACCTTGATAGGTATCCTACTTGCATAACCTTTTAGAACCATTAAGTTGACTGCTACACACACTGTAAACTAATACACTTGATTATTTTTTAATTTGTCTTCTTCTCATGAGCTTTTTCATCATTCATCATAACAAACAACACCGCATGGGACCTCACATATCTCTCTCTGTTTGTTCTCCCTCTTCAGATTTCACTACCATATATTCTACTTCTGCATATCAACACTATTTGATGCCAATTTCTTGCCGTGTGAATACTGAATGTTTTCCTTCATCATTCTACTTCAATGTAACATTTACTCTCAACTAATTGTTCATGTTTCTCTCAATAAAGTAATGCTCAGATTTTGCATAAACTTAGAAATGAATGGTACTCAAATTTTTATATCTACAATGAGAAAATATTTCAGACAAACCCAATAAATAAATGATTCAAACTTTCATATTCATAAAAAATTAAAGAACAAAACTTTGATATTCAACAAAAAAGAAAACAGTAAAAGTTAACATCCATCACCATAAATGTTCAAACTTTGTATTTTCAAAGAAGAGAAAATGATACATCTGCACCATCCAAGACTAAACCCAAATCACAATAAAAAATTATGTCTTTCAACAATCAAAGAGTGGGTCTTCTGTCTCGGACACACTCTTTGGTTCCCAGATATTTGCAGCGGTAGGTGCCTCTCTCCGCCATGTCCTCCATTTGGCTGTGTAGTACAGGTGAACCTCTTACAGCATCGACAGCGATAAATGTGAAGAGATCGAAAGAGAAAGATGGGTGCTCTGTGTCAGTGCAGCATCAACAATTCAAGCTTCTTCCATGTCTGTTTGCTTGCTGTAAATCTGACTTGAGAGGAGGGAGAATAGGGAAAATGAGAATGAATTGAAAAAGTATTAAGTGCTGACAGTATATAATAAGATTAAGATCTATAGAACTTCACAAACTAACGGTTAAAAACTAATTCTTTTACTTGTGCACCATAGGAGACCTATCAAGGTCTCCCACGCTAGATTGAGCCTTTCTTTTATATATATATATATATATTTTTACCACAATACTACTTTCTTTTACTTTTGGAAGGAAATTGTTTTTACTATCTCTACGGATTCATTTCCTATGGGATGAAATGCTCCAAAGAAATAAGTGAAACTTTTCCTATGATCCTGCTACTTTTTTACCCATTGATATGAATCCATAGGGATTCATTTGATATACATATTAGGTATAGGGACCTTTTACTTAACTGAAAGATTAGCTTTAGCCCATTGAATAATCAGAACCTATTTGTAATTTTTTTGTCAAAAACATATGCAAAATCTATTGATGAAACACATTTATTGAATTGCATATGATACTGTCAAAAATATTTTGCATAATCGAGTGAAATTTAAAGGTAAGGTCCATTTATATTATTTGTTGCTTCTCATTCATGATATGTTTTGTAACTTTTTTTAATACAGATATGTTTTGTAATTTAATCTGGTTGAAATCAGTTGTGCATTGCTTTTTGAATGGACCCTAAGTGGAGATGTCATTTTCTGATTATTGTAATGTTTTTCTATTAAAGGGAGGTTGGGAGAATGATGAAACTGTTGAGGAGGCGGCTGTAAGAGAAGCTATAGAAGAAGCAGGAGTTCGAGGGGACCTAATGGTGAGAAATATGAATTTATTAACTTCAGAGCTTCTGCAATATGGCTTTTGAGCTTCTGTAATAATATCATGATGGATTTAAGAGTCTGAATGCTTTGATCTCATAATTGGAACCTATGTTCTGGTGCATGTGAGAAAGTCATATCATCTTGTCACAGTGTTCTTTGTTGCTTTAAGTTATTTGTATTTGCAATGAAGTCTTATAAACTTTTCATGGGTGTGAAAGCACAAGAATGCCCATTAACATTTAAAATATGGTGAATTTGACCCTAATATAGGGTTGAATATTATCACTTTTACATCTGTTTTTCCACCATTTATCTCAGATGCGAGCAAAAGTCAGTGATTCTACATGATTTTGGTATTAGTATTATCGATTTGTCTTGGCATGCTCTTAGGATTCTTTCACTCTCTTATGGCTGTTGATTGGAAGTTGAAATTTATAATCTGATTTAGTTATTTTAATTGTAAACAAGGCTGATTAATAGTGCTACATTTTCATACTGATCTTGTCATTTTGATGGATACTTGCAAACTGATGGCTCAAACCTGTTGCTATCTTGTATGTCAGGATTGTCTTGGGTGCTATGAGTTTAGGAGTAAGACCCACCAAGATGAGTTCAGTCCAGAAGGGTTGTGTAAAGCAGCAATGTTCGCTTTGTTTGTCAAGGAGGAACTTGAGCTGTGGCCTGAGCAAAATACCAGGAATAGGAGTTGGCTGGCTGTATCAGAGGCACTCGGAAGCCTCCGGCATGTGTGGATGAGGGATGCTCTGGAACGCTTCTGCAAATGGCACGAGGAAAAGTTTGTTGATGGAACAATATGATTTACCTGATATTAGACTGATTTGCTGACAATTTATTTTTAGGGGGGTGGATATTTGATAAAAATACTATTTCTTGGGGTAGTTACTTTAGGAAATATAACTGATCAGAATTGCATAGTTATTATTTCAAGTCTGTGGAATGATCTCTGGTTCTTAATTCAGAGTAATTCATAACATTCAATATCAGCTCAGTTGTTCATTCTTGTTCTGTTTAATTTGTATCTGTGCATGTGTACACCTATATACAGTGTTTTAAAAACCGGACCGGTCATCGAACCGGTGAATGAACCGGTCTCTTTAATAAAATTATATAGCTATTAAACCGGTCGAACATGATGACTCGGTCTCCTAAAAAGTTAATGACACCTAAAAATTTAAAAAATTTAAAATGTCATAATGTCGTAACTCACAAGTTCTTAAATTCAAATCTTAAATATTGTCACCACGAACTATAAAATAGTACAAATTACAAACCCAAATAGATTTTAAACAAAGTTTAGTTACAACATAATCTAATCGCCACATAAACGAAATAATAAATTTAATTTCAAGGAGACATATTTGTTTCGGATACTATTTGTTTTAGTTTAATTTTTTCTATTTACTTTTTAAAAAAATAATAATTATGTAAAAAAAACGACGTCATTTTAATTTGAAAAAAAAAAAATAGCAGACGCAATCAAACCGGCCGTTCTGGAAAATCGTCGGTTCCGGTTTTTAGCGGTTCGCTCCGATCTAACTACATGTCCGGTCCAACATTTGAATCAGACCGGCTACCCCTCCAGTTCGCGGTTCAACCGGCCGGTCCGGACCGGTTTTTAAAACACTGCTGTATATATTGGATTTACTAAATATTGATGTTGAATAGGATCAACTCATACAAACACATGAAGTAATAATGCCATAGTATAGCAGCTAAATACGTATAACAATAGAAAATAAAAGTATAGCAGCTAAATGCGTATAATGCCCGTATAATGCCCTAACTAAAATGTCTAGAATATTTAGTTCAGAAATATATATAATTAGGTTGGGATATATTAAAATTATAGAATAAAATTGTTCGAATAATACATTGAGTAGTTTTCATCAACCAATAGAAGTAAAATGCAGTACAGGAAGGAACTAGTATTAGAGTCCTATAGACTAGCTAAGTCCATCTCCAGTTGCCAGCTTCTTCTTACATCTATCTTGCATAACCTGTTTATCTGGAAAAAAACAGAAATGTTATTCGAACATCAAATCTTCAACATCTCTACAACATCAAAGGGGAGTCGCGTGTATATAACCGGGGAGTTCTTCAAAACATTTGGTTAACTGACATAAAATCTTTCAAACTTGAAAAAATATTTACTTTTAACTTTGTTTTAGCTTTATCATCCGCAAATAATCAAAAGGTGTCCCATATACAATTTCTCGTAAACAAATAGTTGAGGAGTTGAAGATCAAATTTGGTTTATGTCAATCAACCAAATGTGTTGAAGAACTCTCCGATTATATACACGCGACTTCCCTTTAATGTTATAGAGATGTTGGAGATTTGATGTTAGAATAACATTTCTGGAAAAAAAAAAATAGAGTGGGTGAGACATCTAAGCCTGAGGGAGCTTCAATTACACCCGAGGTGTTAATTGTCATAGGGGAAACATGTCTGTCAGTTAATCATATTGCATACATGTAATATATTATTCATGTTCATACATAATTCAATCAATAATACTGGTGTAACAAACAAATTATCTGAGTTGATTTTACGGAATGAGTCGAGGTGAGTAGTCTCGAAACATTCCAATATGTAACCCGGCTAAATTCCCTATCATATCAGGACTAGAGGATGGTAACTCGTCTTATCGTCATGTGGGTTTCAATCTGAGAATACCAACCAATGAATTCCTATATTAGGTAACCCACTACAAGCTTCATAACTTAAAAGGATGAAATTTTAATCATGTTTTTGTGAAAATAAATAATGATAAAAAAGTCAGGTGTGACATACATGTACATCTAAATTTTTAATCTATTTCAGCAAGACACGTCATCTGTCATTGGCCATGGGTATCCACGTGAACAAAAAAACATATGTTAGTCAAAAATTAATATTGTATTGATTGAAAATTGAAAATGACTTCTATATTTAAGATTCTCGCAACTGGATCGGTCATCGAACCGGCGAGCTCACCGGTTCAAGGTTCAACTGGTCGGATCGGGGTCGAACTGTTTTTAACTATGATGTATGGGTACTCCGTTTTAGATAGAGTACCGGTACTGGGTACGTATCGGTACCGGTACACGTATGGTACTCCCCCGGTACGCACCAACGCCGTACCTAGATTTTTTTTTATTTTTTGTAATGGGTACACGAGTGGTACATCTGTGGTATGCACGTGGTACACCAATCCAAAAAAACACTATTTTTCTTCTTCTTTTTCTTTAATTTGTTTTTTTATATAAATATTTAGGTTTTTTATTTTTGTATAATATAAAAGTAGCACCTACTGCTAAAAAACAATAAAAAAAAGCAGCCATTGGAATTATTCACTCATTCATTAAAAATGAATAGACTAAATTCAAAGAGAATTGAAGATCTAGTTTTTTTATTCATACAAATCTTCGTATTCTCTCGAGAAAGAGAAATAGTAATACTTATAATGAAAGAGCAACAAAAATGTAGAATATTCGTAGAGATGAATGAAATTTATTTAATATATAATTGATATTTTTGATGTTTTGAACAATTTGAATTACTTTTAAATTGTGGTGTGATATTTTTTATGTTTAATTATTTATTTTAACAATATAATTCTATTATTTGATTTATATAATTATATTTTAAAAAAATTATATGGACGTATCCGTACCTTAGTTTTTCTAAAAATGACGTACCCCGTACCAGTACCGGTACCAGATACCGGTACTGTACCCGCACCCGGGCAACATAGGTTTTTAATTAAATATATATATTTTAATTAATATATAAATGATGATTAAATATTCCCTAGTTTCACACATTAAAAAGATAAAATGTAATAAAGTCAATATAAAATAAAAACTTTATTAGGCATAATATAATACTAACTACTTTTCATATTTATATATATTGTTAAAGAGTACTTTTTCATATAAAAAAGCATAAAAAAAACACATTTTTATATTTTGAATATATATATATGGTATGTTTTTAGGCCCAAACCCACTTATGCTAAAGAAAAGAGTGTTTCATTCTCTATCCACAACAACAGCAACCATCAACCAACTTCTTCCTTCTATATTTTCTCTCTTTCTCATATCTGTAGGGAAAAAAAACCCTATTTTTTTAATCCAATTGGTACAAGAAGCTTGTTGGAAATATTGATCAACACTCTAAGATGAGATCTTGCTTTTTATGAATTGCTTAACTTACCCAAATACAATATTTTTAGGATTCATCTTCCTCTATTTCTTCATGTTCTTGTTGTTTTTCTGTGATTGTGAACAAGCATATCTCAATTGCATTTTCTTTCTCTCTCTCTCTGTTTTTTTTGTGAGTGTGCTTCTTTGTGATTTTGCCTTTTTGATCTTCTTAATTAAAAAAAAATTGAAAATCGAAAAAAAAGAAAAAGAAACAGAACCGTTAGACCGCCTGACCCGGCCGGTTTACCGGTTTTTTCCGGTTCAACACCGGTTCGAGCAGTTTTTTTCCGGTTCTTGCACATGCCGGTTTTGGGGTCAGATCGGCCCAGATGCAGGCCCGGTCCCCGGTCGAACCGGTCGGTCCGGTTCTGACAACCTTGATTATATTTGAAACAAAATTTCTTTGCTAAAATGACAATCATTTCTAATTGCCTGGTTTTTTTTTTATAACAAAATTAGGTGGTTTATTTATTGCATTTCTACTTTAATGCAAGAAATCTTGAATTAAATGTATGAGTTTCAAATTTGTTGGGATAAAAGTTTGAGAGACATTAGACTTTCTTCAATGAACTACTTCAATAAGAAGTGATGCCCTATTAGGTACTACCATTGAAACAAAAAGGAAATTGATACTTGTTGAGAAAATATGCTCAAGTAAGCATTCTCTCTTTGCGGCACCCACAATTTGTTAATCGATAGATGATGTAACATTATCAGTGAGTCTCTATTTAGGAAGTCTTTTTTTATGTGTTGGGTTGAAGAGCTTGAATGTTTATTAAATATTATTATTAAAAAAATATAAATGAATGATATATACATGTAAGACCAACTTAAGTACCCACAATTGAATTTCTCTATTGTGGATGCTCTTACACGCTACACTAATTCTATACATATTATATACAAATGTTTCCACTCATCACTATGAGAATGAGATAGCTATAATCAAACAGTACATCACTAATGATTGAGTCATCCAACTCCATCATACTCTCAAGGATGCGCTAATTATTTAGCCAAGCTTGGAACAAGGTCTACTCAAACCGTTGACGATTCTTAATTCTTAATCCTCCAGTTGAGTTCTTATTACTATTTACAGCAGACGTTATGAGTGTTGCTTATCCTCGTGGCTAGTAGTTTTTCTTTTCTTTTTATTTAGTTTTAGCACTTTGGTTAGATGGAATCAGATTTGCCGCAATAATAGTAGGACACCGTACTTTATCTGGGCCGTCCAATTTTTAATAGATGATTGAGATCTTTTTACAGTGTAAAACTGAGATTTAAATGTAAACTGTCCGATCTAAAACCAATGATTGTGATTAATTACAATGTGAAACTAGTTATTCTTTTTTTTGTTATTTACAATGTTGTCAATCATAATCGAACCTAAGACGTCATACGTACTACTCAAACCTCTCGCCATTAAACCAAACTTAATAGCTAATCTGGATCATGTTACTTAGATTATGAGGGCATTTGTTACATTTTTTTAAAATAATAATAATTTTGTTAAAGAAATCATTTTAATCTCTTAAAAATAGTTAAAATGGAAAGCTATTCTAAAGCAGAAAATAATTGCTTATATATAGGATATGGGTATGTATGTAAAGCCAGAAAGCTGAAAGTAAGAAGAGACCAGTCAGACGACCGCGGTTTGACCAAGAAGAATAAGAGAGGGCAGATCAGATTTTGCCCCGATGGCGGTTTCACCTCGTTCGTCATCTCTATCCTATGATGTATTCATTAGCTTCAGAGGAGAAGATACTCGCTTAGGTTTTACTGCTTTTCTCTATAAGACTCTCTCTGATAGAGGAATCCGAACTTACTTTGACCACAACGACGACGCCGGAAGAGGAATTGCAAAGGCAATTGAAGAGTCCAAGATTTCGATTATTGTTTTCTCTGAGAACTATGCTTCTTCCACTTACTGTTTAGATGAGCTTGTTTCTATTATTGACTCTTATACCAAAAAGAAGAAGAACAACAACTGTTGTAGATTGGTTTTTCCGGTGTTTTATTATGTGGATCCTTCTCATGTGAGAAATCAGACTGGGGTTTATGAACAAGCACTGAACGTGCATAAGGAAAATAAGTTCGATTCGGAGAAATTGATGAAATGGAAGATTGCTCTTAATCAAGCAGCTAACTTCTCTGGTTGCCATTTTAAACATGGGTAATCATATCTTCTATTTTATTTTATTTTATTTTGTGTGGTAAGATTAGAGGAGATATGATTAGAAAAACAACATTAGAGAGATAGAGAGAGTAGCACCTGTCGTCGAAAAGATGGTGGAAACTAGGCTTAACTACGTTAGGCATGTGGAGAGAAGACACACGTAGTTGTTCGGATAAACAGTTTATTGATAAGTGCTTATAAGCTTACATAAGCTATTTTTATAGCAACATTAGAGAGAAAGAGAGATATAGAAAGAGTTTGAGTAGCACCTATCGGCTGGGTATTTGGAGATAAGACATGTAGGTTAGCCTGTTTGGATAAACAACTTATTTGCAATTTATGGCACAAAAGCTTATCATGATCAACATTTATGTATAAGCTTACGAGTTATTTTCATATGCTATATTGGAAAACTTATAAAAATAAATTAAAAAAAACTTGTGAAAATTGTCACAGACTGTTAAATTTATACCATTAGATAAACTCAAGTAAGCTAATCCAAACAAGCTCTATGTAGTAAAGAGAATAAATTATATGGATGGTAGTCAAACTGCTAGAGGCATATATGATATATGAGAAACTATTAAAAAAACCGAGAAAAATTATAAGAGAAACTATTAAAAAACCTAGAGATTAATGAGTTGTATAGATATATATGATAGAACATTATGATGTTGCTCGATCCATGTAGCTGACCGGCCCGACCCTACTTAGTGGGATAAAGTTTGATTGTTGTTGTATTTTATTTTGAGTTATACTTCACATGCATTTCTCTATCTGATTTAGCAGGGATGGATATGAGTATGAGTTAATTGAGAAGATCGTAGATGTGGTATCCAGTAAAATTGATTCTGCCCCTTATTTACGTGTTGTGGATCACCCAGTTGGTCTCAATTATCGAGTGCTAGAAGTAAACTGGCTTCTCAATGATCATGCTGCTGGATTCCATGGAGCTGGACTCAAGGTGCTTGGTATCTACGGCATGGGAGGAATGGGGAAGACAACCCTTGCTCGAGCTGTCTATAATTTCATTACCCCTCAATTTGACGCCTTTTATTTTCTAGAAGACGTGAGAGAAAATTCAGCGAAACATGGCTTAGTGCATCTTCAACAGACCCTTCTCACTGGTATAGCTGTTGGACAGAAGAAGGACCTTCAATTAGCAAGTGTCAGTGAAGGAGTTCGGCTGTTAAAGCATATGCTCCAGCGCAAGAAGGTTCTTTTGGTTCTTGACGATGTTAATAGCTCAGATCAGTTGCAAGCTATTCTTGGAGGGGGCATCGACTCTTTTGGTTATGGCAGCACCATCATCATTACTACTAGGGACAAACTGTTTCTAACAACTAACGGAGTTGATACAACCTACAAGGTACAGGCATTGACTAAGGACGAATCCCTAGAGTTGCTTTGTTGGAACGCTTTCAAGACCAACAAAATTTTTCCAGATTTTCTCGACCTATTAAACCGTGCATCAGCTTACGCATCTGGCATTCCTCTGGCTTTAGAGGTTATAGGCTCAAACCTGTATGGGAAAGGAGTAGAAGAATGGGAATCTGCACTATATTCCTATGAAAAGATTCCATCAAAAGATATCCAAACCATACTTAAGCAAACCTACGATGCTTTGGATCAAGATCTTAGGCAAATTTTTCTTGACATCACATGTTTCTTTAAAGGATATGAACTCTCAGAGGTTGAATACCTACTCAGTGCTCATTACGGTTACTGCTTGGAACCTCACCATTTTGGAGTCTTGCTTCAAAAATCTCTCATCAAGATTGACGAGCACAATCGTGTGAAAATGCACGACTTGGTACAGGATATGGGCAGAGAAATCGTGAGACAGGAATCACCGGACCACCCTGGCAAACGCAGTAGGCTATGGTTTACTAAGGATATCGTCGAAGTTTTAGAAAAAAACACAGTAAGTTTGATTCAGTATTTTATCTCTTTAGCTATATATACATTGAAAAATGCACAGTATAGTTCCCTACATATATGCATGTATCATGGTTAACTAATGCTCTCTGTGTTACTTAAAAGGGAACAAGTGAAATTCAAACCATCATTCTGGACTTCCCCAAATATGAAAAAGTGGTACAGTGGGATGGAAAAGCCTTCAAGAAGATGAAAGGCATCCAGACACTTATTATTAGAAGTCTGTGTTTTGCTGAAGGTCCGAAGAGTCTTCCAAATAGTTTAAGAGTGCTGGAGTGGTGGGGATATCCTTCACAGTCTTTACCTTCTGATTTTTACCCCGAGAAACTAGCTGTTCTGAAGTTACCACATAGTTCCTTTGTGATGCCAGAGCTGTCCAAGTCAAAGGCAAGTTTAACAAGTTTTTTTCTACTGATATTACCGGATTCATTTTAAAATCAGTTACCTGATTATTCTTTCTTTTTTTCCATCCAGAAGTTCGTAAATATGACGCTTTTGAATTTTGATGAATGTAAATTTATAACACATATACCCGATGTATCTGGTGCCCCAAACTTAGAAAGATTGTCTCTTGTTTGTTGCAAGAATTTAGTTGAAATTCATGACTCGGTTGGATTCTTGGATAAACTTGAAATTCTGAATGTTGGGGGTTGCGGCAAGCTTCAGAATTTTCCACCCATCCAATTGACCTCTCTCCAACACCTCAATCTTTCCCATTGTTCAAGTCTTGTGAGTTTTCCCGAGATATTAGGAAATATGAAAAATATTACAAGTCTTTCTTTGGAGGACACTGCCATAAGAGAATTCCCATATTCAATTGGAAATCTTCCCCGACTTAAAAGTTTAGAACTGCACGGATGTGGAAAGCTTCTGTTACCAAGTAGCATTATCCTATTGTCAGAACTTGAGGAGTTGAGTATTTGGCGATGTGAAGGGTTGCAATCACACAAACAGGACAGAATTGTAGAAAAATTAATGGTTGCTTCAAACGTGAAGCATATTGATTTCTTGTCTTGCAATATATCAGATGAATTCATTCGAACAAGTCTTGCTTGGTTTTCCAATGTGGTAGAGTTAAACCTTTCAGCAAATAATTTTACAATTCTTCCAGCATGCATCAAAGAATGCCGCCTTTTGGCGATACTTATATTGGACTACTGCATGCATCTTCGAGAAATTGGAGGAATTCCACCTAATTTAGAAACATTCTCTGCAATACGATGCACATCCTTGAAAGATTTAGACCTCACAGATCTTATTGCGTCTACCAAAGTTTGTTGTTCTTTAAGAGAGCTTGTTTTAGATGATTGTGAAAATCTTCAAGAAATTAGAGGGATTCCACCCAGCATAGAACTTTTGTCCGCAAGAAACTGCAGATCCTTGACTACCTCATGCAGAAAACTGTTACTAATTCAGGTTCATGTTATTTTTGCTTAGATTTTATTTTTGATATTTACATTGACTCGTGTTGCTAAACTTTTGTATTATTACAAACAGGAATTACACGAGGCTGGAAATAAGAGCTTTTGTTTGCCTGGAACACGAATGCCGGAGTGGTTTGAGCATTGTAGCAATGGACATTCAATTTCTTTTTGGTTTCGAGACAATTTCCCTTCAATATCTCTCTGTATTGTTGGACGCATGCGTAAAATCCCTACCAGGTTCAGACCAATTGTGATTGTCAACGGCAATATAATGAAAACTGAGTTACAAACTAAAACATGGTTTGATTTTGAGTTCCCAATGTTAACTCATCATATATTTATTGTTGGTCAAAGACATATAAGATTCGAAGATAATGTGGATGAAGTACTTTCAGAAAATGAATGGAATCATGCGGTGGTTTCTATTGATATGGATTTTAAATCGAACACAACTGGACAGTTTGCTGCGGGGATTGGACTTCATGTGATAAAACAAAACTGCAGCATGGACAGAATTCAATTCACTAGTCCTTTCAACCACCAATCGTTCCTGTGAGAAAATCATATATTAGGGGATGCAGGAGATTCTCCGAGACTATTGGGTCGGCTGCCAAAATTAATGACTATTTTATTTATTGCAACCACATTTAAAACAGGGCTGAGAGAGGCTTTCACTGCCACGACCTGCAGCATTATATGGTAATGTGATTTTGGATTCAAATTTAATCGTACCATCCTAGATGAGTATCATGGAATTGGCTTTCTTGTGGCTTTTGTTTTACTAAAATGGAGTCTATGGTGCAACAGCTGAAGTCATGGAATTAGCTTCTTTCAAATGTATGGTAGGGAAGGCTGTCTGCAATAGATCCATAATGGAGGTTTTCGCAGATCCTGCTATTTTCCTTTAAGCTTGAGATTTTCGTATAGTTGTTTTTGTGTTTTGAGATGTGTATTCAAAGATCGAGACGTGTGTTTCAGATTTGAAAACCCGCCATGACTTCTGCAAGAGGGAAATGCAAGTACATCAAAGGAATTGTATACGAAGCTAATAGCAACTTGATGGCAAAGGAGAAAATGAAATGCATGGTTAGATAAAATAAACATTAAGATGAAGCATAATGTTTTAATTATAATGGGAAGTTCCATTGTAGGGCTGCTAAGAATATGAAGAGGCTGTTATAGTGCTATATAGATTGTAAATACTAAATAATGCATGCACTGCTTTGAATTTGTAAATTAATAAGCCGTGTAAATTAATGTGAAGTTTCGTCTTTGACTTTTTCCATTATTTATATTTTATATTGTAGTCTTTGTTTTATGAAAAGAGGATTTCTTGAATGTGTACTCAAAGGGTTTCAGTGTAGTATTTATTTCTTAGCGGCCAGAAATTTTACCTTTAAAGTGGATAACTGAGATGTCGGAGTTCGAACTTCAACCTCTACATATAAAATGCGATGTCCATACAAACTGTGTTAAACTTACAGGAAAAGATCATCTAGAGAGCAAATACTCTCTTCAGTCTTAATTATAAATAAATATTCATTTTTCATATTTTATTAAACAATTAATGTATTTGATTTTTAATATAGATTAGTTATTCAATGAATTAAAAAAATGAATACTCGGTATTTATTCATAATTAACTGTTTGACGAAGCAAAAACTTTCAGTTGCATTGTGATTACCAATGAGTAAATGGAAACAAATATATTGTTGTAACTGCGTCAACGTAATTACATTGTGAATCGTCCGATTTTAATAGATGGTTGAGATCAATTTAGTATATATATAATCTAAACCGTCCGATGTGAAATGGGTGGCTAAGATTAATTATTGCATCAAACTGTGAGCTTTTTAAACCGTAGCAAATCCGGATCCAATCAAAACAGAGGATGTCGGGCTCCGGGACATTACTACCACGGCAACCATCGACCCGAGCCCAAAGAAGGAAAAGAACGAGATCTGTTCAGCTATTCTATTTTTCAGTCCGGTTGACGCCACTCAATAGGATAGATACATGCAATGGAGGTGTAAGCTTGTATATAATGAAAACTACACAATCTGCTGTGACAGGTAAAAACTGTTCTTGCTTAAAAAAAAAAGGGTAAAAACTGTTCAACAGTGGACCACATGGCCTTATTGACTAGTAAATATTGTCACAGTTTAATTAACAAGGATTTTTTTTCCCCAGTTTCCTGCTTCACACCACATAGTGAATTTAGTAAGCTATGTAGTACCGACATTTCACATTGAAATTGTGTCGATGTTCAACATATGATGGTGTCGGTGTCAAATACCGACACAACACTGTCACACTCGATAACATTCAATTTTTGTCTTCAAATTATTACCTTCACAGGCTTATAGTTAGTTAGCCCAAAGATTCTCAACTTGAAAGTATCACACGCACACATATACTGGTGATCCTTGCCCAGTGTTTGTGGTTCATATCCCAAAAATCGATACAACAAAGCAGACAACAAAACCAATAGCTAATGCAACTAATTGATTCAAAAGAGTAAAATGGGCAATTACATTAAAATTTGCAAATAAATTAACTAGTAAAGTATTCATGACAACGTAGTAAAAAAAAGAGTATTCATGACAATTGAAATTGGATCTAACTCAATTTTACAAAACTAACTTGTCGTAAGATTAAGGATGTCTTCCACTAATAAATTCATTTTCAGGCTGTATCACTTCCAATATGAGTATCTAAACACACCCCTCACACTCTGGACCAAACATATTTGGATATGCTCTGATACCATCTTAGAATTTGGGTTGAGTCTAACTCAAAGTCTAAGATGGTATCAGAGTCTATCCACCAAATTATCTACACACCAAGCTCAGTGTTGGACCGATAGTGTTGGAGTTGAGGGGTGTATTGGAGAAAATCTAAGTTTTACATTAAAATAAATAAGGCCTGAAAAGAATTTACAGAAAGTGAGACATCTTAATTTACAAAACTAGTTTTGTAGGGTTATATTAGATGCAACACAATAAGAGCAATGCATCAAAGAAGGCGAGCAATCCTGGGAAACATCACGAACCATCCAGAGAAGAGGAGAAATACATCACTGCTATGATAATTGATATGCAATTCAACCGGATCCCAAAACATGCTTCCATCACTTAAGGCAGGATGGATGTGTCCGCTTGTCATGCTCCTGTTCCATTGGATACAAAGTTACATGAATAAACAATGATTTCATCATTGAGAAAAGAGAAATATCTGGGCTACATATATAAATAACTCCAAATCATTCATATCAGTCTTACCTCAAACAACTCTATCCTCAAGTGAAATATTCTCTCTGAGCATGTCTTGTGTTAAGCCATGTAATATCACTTGACCATACTCATTAATCTTTATCAGAGATTTCTTAAGCAACACTCTAGTATCATCTTTTGGGCACACTCCATATTTACAATGAAGCATGTTTTCAACAATTGCCAGTTCCTGTTCTTTGAGGTGCAGTGCAATATGAATTAACATATTCTGCTGAAATTTCTCCAAATCATCAAAGGTTACTTGTAGTATCTTTTTTATGTCTCCGTTTGGAATTTGTTGATACTGGTGCAATGCAGATTCACATTCTTCGATACTTTTCCCACTCAAGTAGGAACCTATCACTTCCAAAATGAAAGGATGCCCAGAAGCATAAGTTTCAAGACCCTCTAAAATAGTCATATAGCAAGGACTAACATTCATGGAATCAAAAGCTTTCAAATTAAGCAATTGAAAAGCTTCTACCTTATTCATTCTTTCTACCTCATATATTCTTTCAATGCCATGAAGTTCTAAATAGCATTTCTCTCTTGCAGTAATGATGACTTTGCTACCAGAACCAAAGCAAGTACCCAGCTTTACAATGGCTTTCAAGACCTCCGAATCATGAACGTCTTCAAGAATCAAGAAAACTTTCTTTTGGTTGAGCATATGTTTTATCGCCGTTGAAATCCCTTCATCCACACTTTCAAACATAGTACTGTTGTGATGCCCAACTATTTCAGAAACAAGCATCTGTTGGAGATGCACTAATCCATGTTTCTTTAGATACTCTCCAACATTATCAAAAAAGCAACAACAGTCAAACTCGATGCTGCCATGGAAGTGGTAAACTCCACGAGCTAGTGTCGTTTTTCCTATTCCAGGAACTCCGCATATCCCTACGATGCAGACTCCGTCATTGTCTGATCCGGAAGTCAAACAATGCATAACTTTTTCTACTCGATGATCTAGGCCAATTGAGTAAGCCACATGTTTAGATACCTCTTGAATGATCTCATTTATGTATTGAAATTCATATATACCCCTAGCCCTGCCCCCAATCAAAGAAAATGCATCATATCAAAGTCTCGTCTTGTGAAATATATAACTAGGTTTCTTCAAAAAAATTGGCATACAATTATTGTTACAAATCACAGGATAAAAAGGATGAAGATTCGTATCATTATCTTGGAAAAATAAGTTTGAGAATTTGATAGACAGAAAAATGCATTCCTTATAATTCATATTGGTTGATAAAAAGACGTTAAGTGAGTACATGATGAGATGCTCTATATAGAGAGTTAGTAGAGAATCAAATCAACAAACTAACTACCTACTAACAGACTCTAACTAACTCTAAAGGGGATTGTAACTAACTCTTTAGAAAGTGGTAACTCACAATATTTCTATTATTTACTTTAACATTACAAGATCCCCTAGGATTTCTTTCCTAATTAAATAACTTGTATTAACATTAGTCAAACAAAGGAGTGATAAAAAGATTATGAGTTCATTAGGAGTGATAAAAAGAAACAAAATAAACCGTAAGGGGGAAAAGATTGATTAGTTACCTATCCATATGGCAGCCGCGAAAGTCAGCAACTGAAGTCAAGGCATTGGTCCATTTCTCTAACCTCTCAGGCGTGACACGGTTTTTATGAACAGCCAGTGCTTTTCCATAACTACCTGTTTGATTTTTCACATCAGAGATATTAACGTAATAGAAAACAGGAAAAATCCATCGACCGTTTCCCTTTTTAAATTCTTCAAGGATCTTCACAAGTTCGTCTAAGCAAAATGAAGAAGATGCATAATTCTCCGATAAAACAGGGATGAAAATCCTAGAATCTTCAATTGCCTTGGGAATTTTTACTTTTATCTGAGCTCCTCTCTCAATCTCCCTATCATCAAAGAACGTGCGGAATCCTCCATCAATCAGATCTTTATTGAGGAAGCCACTAAATCCGCATCGAGTGTCTGAACCTCTGAAGCTGATAAAGACAGAATATCTGAAGGCTTTTAGCCCGATCAAGCGACTTGGGGATTGCATTGCATAAATTTGAATAGGAGTGTCGTCAGGAGTAATGGAAACTGTGACGGTATGCTTTGAGAGAGAAATGGACCGAACTAAGATCAACTACAGTTGACACTTGACACAACAATAGCATAGTTTTTAACCTTAAGTTGGGAAGCTCTTCAACAAGACCCTTTCTGGAGATTATTAGCATCTTATAGAATGATGTCTCGTGGCATGATGCATAACTTGGTAGTATATGTTAACTCTATCTGTTTAGCAAAAATTAGAATGGTCTTAGTGTTTGTGTAAATACAGTATAAATGAATTGGCAAAATTGCTCTCGTAGTCCCCTGACTTAATTTCAGGTAACGATTTAGTTCTTTATCATTTTACTGACATTTTAGTCTTTTTTTCATAGTTGGATATGAATTTCAAGTTTCAAATCTATGGTTTTCTTTCTTTGTACACTTTTAATCATAAATATATGATGTGACCCAAAAAAAAAACCATGGATTTGAAGCATGAAAAATCATATGCAAACATACATGAAAGACCAAAAAGGACTAAAATGACTTAAAAATAGATAAAGGACCAAATCTTTTTGAAATTATGTTAAGATCCGTTTGATTTGAAAAGATAAAGTACTGAACAAAGGAGTACATGATATAGTAACAAAAGACAGATGTTTATGGTATTAAATAAATTTTATTTTGTACAATATTTGGTGGACAAAAGGTTATTTTGATATTTTATACAACTTGTACGAAGAACAAAAAGTTGTCATGTGGAATAGTGAGAAACAATAATTTCAATTTTTGTCCAATCTCACAAACAGTTCAAATCAAATAAAGTATAACTGAAATTATTATGATCGGTCCCTTATTTTAGCAAATCAAATGCACCTATGGACTAGAGGTGTAATTTTTCCAAATAAATTTACAGTCCGTTTGATTTGCAAAAGATAACTACCGGACATAACAGTACAGAACAACACAAATGTTTAAGGTATTGAACAAATTTTATCTTGTACCATGTTTGGTAGACAAAAGATTATTTTGATATTTTAGACATCTTGTGCTGGCAAGGAGTGAGAGCTAGCGGATCAGAAACTTCATGATCGATAGCCTTTTATGTATGTATGAAAACGACACTCGTGCTCGAGAGGCGGATCCAAAGGCAGCTGTAACTAGGTCCAGTGCGCAAACTGTATATGGTGTAGTGATAGACAAGAATTTTTTTCTTTGAAGAAGCTAATTAGTCCACATAAATTGACACTAGAGAGAATGGAACCTGAGACCTTGAGAGGAGCATACTCCAAGACCCAAGTCAAGACCACTAGGCCAACCCAAGTGGGTTTGATAGACAAGAATTTTAGTTTTTGTCTAATCCCTTGACTCCCAGACTCCCAGTTTATCAAGTCCCACAGTACAGAAGTTATGGCACCATAGCCTGTATATGGTGTAGTGATAAACTGTATATGGTCCTTATTTTATTTTTTTAGCAAATCAAACACACCCCTACAATCAATTCAATCTCATCATAGGATTTGACACACAGTTTTTTAAGATCAATTCAATCTCAACATGCTAAAATGACATACAGCGTAACTTGTTAACCAAACTCAATCGTCAAAAGACAAAGTCAAAGCAAAGAAAATCAACATCATTGATTTAACTTAAGCCAGACCAGAAACAAAACATCTGGATTCTGGATCATATATCAATCATGAATATCACAAAAACAAGTTAGAAATCTATAACACGAGAAATAGAAACATAAAAATGAGAATCGCATGGAGCATACTAGATTATAGATCACGCAAACAATAAGGAAGGAAAAAGAAGAGAAGATATATAATACCTTTGCTTTCCCTGTTGAATATTTAGTCGATAGCCATTTTTTTGTCTTTGAATCGTCCTCTTCACTTCGGAGATGTATGTATGTGTATTTATAGATATACGGGAATGAGAGAGAAATGAGTTGACTGTTCTACATCTTTCCAATTTCCATTTCTACCCTTATCATCATGGTCACTTCTTGGTTACCTTCACATATAGGTGTGCAAGCCGCACACCATGATCTGTAGCCAATTAAAAGTTAACAGCTGTACTTTAGTGGCTTGTATGTCATTTAAAACGTTATAGTTTTAATTATGGCAATATAACTTATGATAATTACAAATTCACCACAAACATTTATTGCACAGTGCACACCTAATATCTCAAAAGTCACCCGTCGCACAAGAACCAACAAGGCAACAACCACACATAAATACTAAATTCCTTTACAATTACAACGTTCAAACTCAAATTGGCATAGCAAAGGTTGTGTTTGATTTTTTTCCTGAAAGGAAAATAAAATTTCATTATTATAAAAAAAGACAGATGAATGCTATTTTCTGGATAGTACAAAACTAACAGTGCTTTTTATTCTTATAAAAAAATGGTGCTTTTTATTTATTTATTTTTTTCTATCCCTTTTCATAAACCTTCTCCCTAAAAATAATTAATGTAGTGTTTATTTATATTTACAATTTTTCTATTTTTACAAATTAATTTTTATAGAATAATGGTATAATTTTTTTACACATACATTCAATTAAGTAGTTATCTGTACTGATATTTTAGGACCAAATTGAAATGTGATCTCATAAAGGGTCTGTTTGTTTCATCTTTAAAAAAATAGATTTTTTCTTTATATTTTTTAAAATGGATTTTATAAAACCGTTTTTCAAAATATTACAAGTTTTTTATATTCGTTATTTCTAAATTCAAACACTAATTTTGACATCATATAACATAGACGTATTGAAAAACAAAAAATAGTCAAAATCTCAATTTTTATAAAAAGTTGTATTTCAAAAATTATTTTTATGAAAATCTATTAGAAATAGCTTCACAAAAAGTGATTTTTTTGAAATTTTGATATCCAATTTTTTTTCAATAAAATGATGAAATGCCTAAAATAATTTTAAGAATAATTATTCAAACCAAATTTTCATTTGAAGCTTTTATAAAAAATTTCTTTGTAAATTTTTCAAAAAAATCCAAAACAAACGGACCCAAAATAATTTGATTGAATACATGCGTGAAATTTTTTTACAATGTCAATGAATACAAAAATTAAATTATTTTGTAAACATGTTCTTTGTATTCTATAATAATCTTCACTTCTATAAGAAAAAAAAAATTAAAATAAATGTCATTTATAACATAATTTATAATGTAAAAATTCGCCTTATAAAGAGTATATCAAAATTGAAATGCAATGAGACATATTAAATAACAAATGTAAAAAAATTATGGATAATTTAACGGTTTGACAATGGAAGATAGATTTTATAGAAAAAATTGAGGGACATGTACACCAATGAGTGCGAACCGTTTAGAACTTGTTTTGAAATGGGCCAAGGCCGAAGCGCACTGAGCCCATTTAAATTCTATACCATCTCAATGTACTTCGAGTACAAGCTGGGAGGTAACATACACCATTGCTCCGGTGATCCTCCCACAACAAATACTCCCCTACAATGCTGGTTAGAATTGTTGGGTCTATCTATTGTAAAAACAAAACCATTGGATTCATCTCAATGGCTTCTTGTTAGGTGTCCCACACCACATCGAGTATATCAAAGTGTTCAATATGATATTTAAGCCATCGAGCTCTCTCACCTATTGGACTAGTCTTTTGGGTTGGGCTCTCCCCGTGTGCCTAAATCCTCACAATTGTTGCTTTCATTGAGAGTTGGGCCACAGAAAGGGCTACTTATAGGTTGGATTAAAGTGCTCCACCGAATACTGATAGGTGAGTGAAACAGCCGAAAAGGAAAGGACTACCACATTTAAATTGACCTTAATTTTTTTTATAATAAATTAAGTTTATGATTATCTAAAAATTTGCTTAATAAAAATGGTTATAATTACCTAAAACTTTTTAAAAAATTAAGTTGATAATTTATTAGTTTGATTTAATTTTTTTAAAGGAAATAAACTAGAGTTTAATTGATATTTAGTGTTGATGTAAAAATTATTTACACTTGTATATAATTATATATCACTAAAATAATTGATAATTATGAGAAACTAATACATAAAAAATGACATTAAAAAAAGATTGAATAAACGAGAGAAAAAATGAAATGGGTCGGGCTGACTCATTAACCACATAGCCCATGTGGGATAGTTCGGGCTCGTTAATGTGTAGCTCAATGATAATTTGGTCGGGTCAGTCTGACCCATATATATAGTTTGGCCCATTGGGCTAGACCGGCCCATTTGACAGCTCTAACTATCAATACATAAAAGAAATTGAATAAATATTTATCATTGATAATTATAATTTAATACAAAAATCATGGGACATACTCCTTCCGTCTCAAAATATAAGTAAAAGTTGGTAAAAAAAAAGTGAATGTATTTGGTCCAAATCTTTAACCAAATACATCAAGTTTCTCTAACTAATTTTTACTTATATTATGGGACGGAGGAAGTATGTTCATTGTTCTTGCTAAGGATGTTGAGCTAGGATTTAGTGTAGAATGTATCCCGTTTAACGAACATGGGCCTATATTAACTTGAAGTATCTTTGAAATTAAAACTCGAATAATTAGAACATATTAATTATAATTTATTTAAAAATATACATAGTCAATAGTTTCAATAAAACAAATTTATTGATTTAATAATTTTTATAAGAAATAGCACAATAATTTCACTTATATTTTATAACAAATTTTTAAATGTTTTATTGTAAATAAATTTTATATATTAATATAATGACAAACTAAATTATTAATAAAAGCCAATAGACCATGGGAAGCCCAAACATATCCATTTTTTTCTTTTTGTTTTCACCACCAGTGTCCGGACAACTAAACCGCATAATCTGGTTCAGGGGTCAGTTATAATATCAAGTGATTTTAGCTTCTCCCGATTGCCGTTGCGGGAGATCAAATTGTTGTCCTCCTTACCAAGTCCAATGTCAGTCAACACTGAACCAACTAACGATTGATCTCCATTTTCTAATTAAAAAAAAAAGTATATAAAAAATTATATATTTAATTTGGCCTAAATTTTAAATCACATCCGGATTTAATTTCTAGTGGTAACAATATTTTATCAGACTTTAACCTTTCGGTCGAACTCTAAATTACCGAGACCCGTTTCCCCTGAAAATCAGAAGATTAAAAAAAAAACAAAGAAAGAAAATAAAAAAAAAATATCCGTACCTAACCAACCATTTTTACATTTTAAAAAAATTGTTTTAATAATCTAGCCAATGAATACTTAAAAAAATAAAAATTACCCAATAAGTAGATAAGTGTAGGTTATGCGTGTCTTAATTTGATGTATGTTACTAAAAATGAAGCTTGAAAATATAAAACAACATTAATTGGTACTGGGGTGAATATGAAATTAACAAAATGTATATGTTAAAAGCTATAAAATGATTATAACTTTGTAAGTGAGACATGGTTAGTTATGTGGCTGTGTTTTATTGGTTGCACATAAGAGTGTGCAATTTACACACCAACTTGAAAAGGCAACCTAGCACACACCTCAATTCTTTCACAAATACATTTAGGAACATGCTAGTATTATGGGGTGGTCACATACATACTTGAGTCAAAAAAACTGGTCAAATATACATTATATCCATCTGGCAACAATTTTGCTTGCATGGTAGCACTATATTTTATTCATTGGCACAAGATGTTACTCTTTACCCACAATATTTATATTTATTTTAGTTTTAAGATTTAATTTGAATACACTAAAGTTTTTTTTTTTAAGTAATCTATCGAGTAGAAATTTCATTTTTAAGATGAATAAGTGAATTGTTTGGAGTTCGGATTACGGCTTTCAATATCGTTACCAACTGACCTAAGTTCGCATGAACAATAGTATAAAATATTTTCACGCGTGCTTTTAGTTAAATCATTTCACGATGTTATTTTGTTGGATTAGTTCGTAAAATATTTGCTATCATGATTTGATTACATTTATATGTGGAAGGAACTTTTTCTGCCAATATTTGGTAGATTATATATATATTCAAGTTATCTCGTAATTGATGTGGTACTCCTTAACACTAAGTTCACTCTTTTAACATTTCCTACGTAAAAAGAAAGAATTTAATTTATATGCACCGTCAGTGTAAAGTTATTTTATACATGCGTCCAATAATATATCGACACATCATATATGGTACGTAATTAAAAATACATGATATGTCACATTCATTAAATTATGTGGCAACACATCATTAGATGTATGTGCAAAAAACATTTACACCGACAGTACACAACAATTAAACTCAAAAAGAAATTAATTATTGTTGCAACTTGCAAATGAACATGATACTGAGCTAAAGTAATTAACCGATTGAAATTGATGATGGGAGTGATGTGTTGTTGTTGCAAGAAGTAGCACCGACTCAATGATGCAGATGGTGGACAATATGGTATATCCAGTTTTAAGTTTGTGTCATATTTTGATTCTTTAACTTTTATTTTAAAAAATAGAAGATCTTGTGCCAATGAAATAGAACATGTTATGGAGTGACTCATCAAATTAAACGTGTTTTCAACTTATCGTCCAATTTGCACGACAAACTTGTCGTACCATATAGCATCACTGATGATTTTTATTAGTTCTATTTACTTTCTATCCAAGCAAGCAAGAGAAGAGAGAGACAAGGCTCTTCTTTCTCTTCTATTTTTTCTCTTATATCAAATAATACATTAAATACATGTTCTATTTATTTTTCATCCTTTTCTTTCTTCTCTTACTTTTTCTCCTTTTTCAACTTCTTCTCAGAAGCAAACATAATTTAACTGTTTATTTGAGGTGTAAGCGAATTAGAAAAACCGATCAAACTGATAAACCAAACCAAACTAAAAAATTAAATCGAACAGAAGAAAACCGAACTATTTTGATTCGGTTCTCGAATTTCAATTGAAAATCGATGAACCGGACCAAATCTCTTATTAATTTTTTTTTATAAATGTTAGAAGAAATAATATGGTCCAGTGTATAACTATTTATGGAAATAATTATTTTATCAAGTAAATGGAATTATGTTAGTTTATTTGGTTTTGCAATATAAAATATTGTCTAATAAAATAAAGAAATAGAATTATGTTATTTTATTTTTTATAATAATTATGTTAGTTTATTTGATTTTGAGTATGTTGTATAAATTTATTTAATTTGAAATTGTTTGAAAATAGAGAGCATATAGTTGTAGAGTTTAATGGACATGCATTGTCAATGTAAAATAATTTTACACTGACATCTAATAAGAAACCACTATTCTTCCATATCATATAACTGCTTTCAAAATAACTATACAAGAGTGGGGTGATGTGGCAAATTGGTGGATTTTCATTGGATTTTCATTGGTGCATATCCATTAAATCCATATTTGTATAAAAAATGATAGTTTAAAACATGAATTTAATTGTTGTGTACCGTCGGTGTAATACTTTTTTACACATACATCCAATAATATATACCAACACATCATGTATTGTGTTTAAAAACAAATGATGTGGTAACACATCAATGGATGCATGTGTAGAAAATCTTTACACTCACGGTGCACAACAATTAAACTCTTAAAAAATTGGTAGAAAAAAATACACCGGAAAATACAATAGTATGGAATACACTTAATCATCATGTATATATATATATATTTAAGAAAAGAAGATACTAATAAATTTACCAATCTATCCCTTTTTCATTTTTTTATTTTTTGACACATAATTAAACCAAGGGGTATACTTGTCTTTTCATACTAAATTTTAATAAAATAATATTATTTTAATCATTATATTCTATTACACAATATTTTTATATTTTATTTCTAATATTTATATGGGAGCTATATTTTTACCCATATAATAATAAAGTTGTCAATTTTTTTGTGATTTATATGGAACCTATGATTTTACTCATATGTCTCATATTAATACGATGACCTAATTTTTTTGTGATTTATTAGGACCTATGTTTTTACTCATATGTTAATAAAATTGTTTATATTTTAATAATTTTTACGAGACTTATATTTATACTCATATATTATTACGAGGACCTAATTTTTTTAATTCAACTCATATGTATCATTCAAAATTTTGAATTTTTATTCACTGTCATGTTTAGTATATTATAGAAATCTCTGTAGAACCAATCAACTCATGTGTATCATTTAAAATTTTAATTTTTTTTCATATGTCATGTTTAGTAGTACATTATAAAAGTCTCTCTAACAACATTTTAACTTATTTTGAAAAGGGATGAATTAAATCTGCATTTTAATATTTTTAATTTGCGGTTTAAAATTTTAAAATTTTTCCGCGATCATCTTTAATACATTAGTAAAATCTCTTGCAAAAGGTTAATTTTTTTATTGACGGATGAATTAAATATGAATTTTTATGAATAACTAATATACATTAGACAAAATATCGGTCATAATTTTTTTGAAATAACTATTATATATACAAGACAAGTTGTCATTAATATTTTTTTAAAATAACTATTATGCACATGATAAAACATTGTTGATAAAAATTTAAATTAACTTTTATTGACGGGGAAACAAGTTGTTGCTAATGAAAATTTAGATAACTACTATACACGGGAAACAAGTTTTTGATGATGAAAAATTTAAATAACTATTATACACGGAAAATATATAAGTTGTTCCTAATGAAAAATTTAATTAACAACTATATCAATTTTAAATTATAAATAAAAATAGGTTTTCATCAAATTTGTCAACTTTAATATTTAGTAATATTTATAATTCAAATAAACGTGCACTAAAAAAGTATAAGATATATATTTATCAATAACTCCTAAAATAACTGCAAGTCAGTACGAATTCATATTACTACTCCATCTATTTCAAAATAATAGAAAAAGAATTTTTGATCATATTATCACATGTAATCCTACCTTACTTTATAGTTATCATAGACCAGACGACAATCTTTACAACACTTATCCTACGATAAAAAAAAAATCGCGGCAACGCCGTGACCCGTGCGTACGCACGGGTATTATACTAGTGGATGTAATATTTGAAAGAGAAAATAAAATAATAAACCGGTCAATTGAACTGAAACAAATTGATGTGAATTTTTAGTAAATTGTATTTTCTCTTAAAGTGCTTTGTTAATAGTGAATTTTATCTTAAATTACAGTTTAAATACTCTATTAAAAGCTTCATTTTATCGTTAAAAAATTTATTTGTTTGCTCTTACTAAAACTTCATTTCTCAATTATATCTTTACTTTCTCAATAACTCCACATTTTCCATAAAATTTTATAGAGATAGAAAGAGTGTATATATGTACTAAATTTATTTAAATGAGGGTAGAATTAAAAAAGAATACAACAACTCATTGGAGAGCTTTATTCTAAAACAATATTTAAAAAGGATGGGAATGAGTACGTATTTGTTAATGTTAGGTTATATGCAATTGTGCACTCATTAAGAATACGGGGAAAAAAAATTGTTCGGAAACCGTTGAGTGGAATAAGGTGAAAATGAGTCAAATTGAGTCGAATCTGTTTGAACTTGGCTCGATAAGAATTGTTTCAGTTTAAAATTCGGCTTGAGTTTGACACAAACTCTTTTTCAACTCGAGTTCATCTCGTTTAAAGGTCACAAATAGTTTGGTTTGACTCGTTAGGTTTGGTTCATTTTCAGCTTCAAACAGAGAGATCGACACAATTTTTTTTTAGCTCAAACCCGACTCCATTTCAGTTCACGAATCTAGATAAATAGAATTGGAATTTATATCAATTTTTAATGAGAAACTAGATAAGGATTGATATTGCGCATAATAATTAATACTGTGATGCAACCTCCAAATCCAATTTTGTCTTCCTGTAATATGTTCTTCTTCTTATAGACAATCTTATTCTTCATTTTTCATATACATTATGACATGAGACTATTTATTTTTAAAATCATTAAAAACTACAACAATGTGCATGACATAGTCTATGATTTTAATGCTTGTCCTATTATTAAGTGGTTGTATTAGTTTTTTTAAAGTAATATATATACACTAAATTATCTACATGTATAAAATCAATAATATAAATATAAATGTATAAAGTAAAATATATAAATTTAAAATATTATTTATATATAATCGAGTTAGCTCATTAACCAAACAAATCAAACTATGTATAGTTTAGATTAAGCTTGTTTAATTAAAAAAATTAATTTTCAGCTCAAGTTCAACACATTTGATTCATAAACCAAATTTATCAAATCAATTGTCAAATTGAATCTCAAACTTTATTCGAATTGACTCGATTAATTGTTCGTAAACACTCAACCAATATAAATATATTATTTATATTAAACGAATCTCTCCTTCCCTTCCCTCCCCTCCGTCCAAGTTTAAGCGGTATTTTGCTCTTCTACTCTTCACTGAAAATTGAATCCAAACAAGATT
The DNA here is from genome assembly GCA_951799995.1 of Trifolium subterraneum. Classification (NCBI taxonomy): domain Eukaryota; kingdom Viridiplantae; phylum Streptophyta; class Magnoliopsida; order Fabales; family Fabaceae; genus Trifolium; species Trifolium subterraneum. Next base: position 51,151,628 of record OX637462.1, on the reverse strand, counting down.
TACATATTCAGATACATTTTTTTTAAAAATGATGCAGAGATTAAAATAAAAAATATGCATACATGGACAAATATGATATTTAAACTTTAAAAATATCTCATTCTCTCCCCTCCTTTTATCTCGAACTAAACACAAATATCCAAAATTGCTAAAATAGGAATTTTGAAATCTATTATCTCAACTAGAAAAAATTGCTTATAAATTCCAAAATAAATTTAAGGGTAAAATGGGGAAAAGGAGAAATTTTCGCTACTAGTTATGTTACGTGCTCACCCACCGCAAAAGTTCTAGGAAACAGATATCCTTTGAATATTATTGTAAAATAAAAAGATCCTTTATGCCAAGTACTATTTTTATTTAATTTTAAAATTCTTTGAACTAAGATGGGACGTACCAATAGCAATTTAGCAAATGTAAGGCAAAACATGAAAATAAATAAATGACTGTCAGAAATTGTCCAAACGACAAATTTAAAACGGTACTCCTCCGGTCACTATTATAAAAAAAAAATCACTTTTTAAATTCATTGTAAAATAGATGTATTTGATCTATAATATAAATTAGGTACATGATATTTTCAATCAACCTGAAAAAAAGTTTTTTGTTTATAATAGTGACGAGAGGGAATAGTAGCGTATCAAGGTCTTAAGTTTTAGTCTATGCTCTCTTTGGCTTTAACGTAAATTGGTCTCAAATGTACGTTTGCCACGTAATCAAATTAGAAACCAAACAAAATTCAAATTCCGTTTGAAGTTGAAAGGAAGTTTAACAAAAGGTTAAATAAATTTTTTGTTTCTAAAAAATTATAAAATATTGCTCTCTTTTTTGTTTTTGTTCCTATTAAAAGGAAAATATGCAATCTACAAATTCGAGTTCAACTGATAAAAATATCGAAATTTAAGTCGTTATGAGCGAGGTTTGAATTCCGATCACTCCACTTTATGTGCGTAAATTTTAATGACTTCTCATTTTGTCTATCTAAAAAAAAATCACATATTGTTGTCCTTAAAACATTTATGTGCATAGTTTTAATCTCTAATATATACTTTGAGCGCAACATTCTTTTAAGAGGAGACAACACAAAATAATTTCTCAGTTGAGAGTGAGACGAAATTAAACTTGCAGTAACTCTCTCCCTTAAAAGAAATGGTACGCGTAAGTTCTCCCTTGAGGGCAACCGAATATTAACACCAATGATATTTAATTTATTTAATAATTTTATGATTATGATGTTTAATTTTTTATATATTTCTCACCCGATTTACTATTTGGAAACATTTGTATGTCTATTAGTGTTGATTTTCAGGAAGAACCAGACTCCTCTAAATCAAACAAGTTCAAGTGGTGTCAGTCACCTATCAACTATGACTAACGAGTTTAAGTGGTGTTAGTCTCTATTAGCTATACTATGACTAACGAGTGGTATTTGCCGGTGGTTGAAACCTATCCACAAAATGATAAGCAATCATAGTGCACAAGTCACGTGGCCATTTAACAAATGGCAAAAAGAATATTGATGAATGACACTCGCCTGCAATAAAAAAAATGTATTTCTTTAAAAGAATGACACGTTGTAGCAAAATAGGTAGGCGAGGGATACTCGTCTCCAATACCAAATTTAAGTAATCAAAGTGGCGCTCACCACAATGGATTGATTTACACTCGTCATAACAAAGTAAGTCACAATCTCATAAGAGTTTAAATGAGTCATAATTGTCAAAACGCATTAAACAAAAGAAACTCAGTACATCTAAGGTGGTTATTGTCAATAATCTCCCTCCACGAGATAATATTAAGCAAATCAGAAAACATATATGTCATTCATACATCTCCAAATTGGTTCATCATCTTCATGGCTCAAATTGAGTGAGATCCTTAAAATTTCTAAGATGTCGCAAGAATTAAACACTAGTTGAACCATAAGGGCCGCTACTGTCATAGCCTCAGATACCTCGAGCGTAACAAAAACGTGATTGTCGTCTCTTACCATGGTTGCCCCCACACATTAATACTAGCTCCATCGCCAATTTGCCATCTCAAACTTCATGTGATTGCTACAAATAAGCAAAGCTTCAAAATGGAGTGACTATGCAGTTTTGCTACTTACGAATCTAGCTTCGCAATCCGCTCAACAATCTCATTCATATCTGAATGATTTATAATAATGAGGATTACATCCATTGCAATATAGCTGTTGAGAGTGGAAGTATTCCTTGAGAGATTTATCTGTTGAAGACAGGTACAACTTCATAGCTATGTAAATTTCTGACGCATAGTTTGCACGACTTCATCTTTTCATTGTACTTCTTCGGTTGTCTTTAAATTTGAACATTGGAGGAAAATGTTTTCCATTTAGATCGATAGTGGACATTAATCGATCATTTGAGTAGTGACGATGTGACATCTAGTGTGAGTCTTCAATCTTCAATTGATGTTGTCTTCTCGTTAATTGGTCGTGAGTCTTCAAATGTTGTCTTCTTGTTGATGAAACTTGTGAGCATGCACGTTGTTCCAAAATGTTTAGTCTTCTTGTTGATGTTGAGTGTTGACTTAATGACATTTGTTGACGTGCTCTTCTAGAGAACGGGTCTTCGACTTGTTGACATTTTCCTAGAGAGTTGATCTTCACGTTCATTTGTCTTTAGAGAGTTAACCTTCATGTTGAGTTGTCTTCATGTTGATGAGATGTCTTTCAAAGGGTCTTCAAGTTGATTTGATTTCTCTCTTCAAGTTAATTTTCTTCAAAGACATATGATTGCCTTATTTTCTTTCTGTCTTATTAATAACATGTCCTGAACGAGGCATTCTTACCTAGACACAACCATATAGACACAAAACATAGGCACACTCACATCAATCCAAAAAATTAAAAGAAAAATAAAATAGTCACATCAATTAATATTATTTTAATTTTTTTTTCTTTAATTTTTTTTTTGCTTATGTGTGTGTGCCTAACACCTCAATTTTATACTTGTGCCCAAGTAAGCATTTCTCGTCTTGAACACATAGTTAGTAGACAAATTGTTCTTTTGCTTATTATTGTATTGTTATCATCTATACTTTTATTGAGAGTGATTGAACTGGTTCCAATAAATGTTGCCTATAAACTTGTTAAGGAGACTTAAGAGATGAAGTGAAGTGAAAATCACCACAAAAAATTCACGCAACTATGAGGTCTCATATTCAAGTCCAGATAAAAATATAAAATTTAACAATATTAACATTTAACAGTTGAACTAGACCTTACAAACTCACAATTCAAAATTCTATTGAATCATATCTTTATTGCCAATGATTGAACAAATGAAAGACATTCAACCTCTTTGAAAACTAATCGTTAGTTGATTCAGTGGTGATTGACGCTAAATTTGATAGGGATGACCACAATTTGATCCCCGCAACTATAATTAAGAGGGGCTGAACCACTTAATACCAGAACTGACCTTCGATCAGATTAAATCGGTGTTGAAAGCCAAAAAACTTCTTTTTGAAAAAAAGAAGTAATTTTGCTCTTATTTGACAAATGTAACAAAAGAACCTATAATTGCAATAGTGGATTTCAAAAACAATAAAAACTAAAAAGGGACATGATTATAAACTGAAATATAGTGAGAGAAAGGGGGTGTTTCAAAAAAATTAGTGAGATATAGGGGGCAATGGTGTGATTTCAAGCAAATTTGAAAAATATACGTGTAAACAAGTCATTTTTAGTAGTAATTAATTAGATTAGATTAGATCAAAAGAAAAAGAAAACTGTTATGAACTATTTATAAATATGAGGAAGAATATAGAAGAGAAGAGATGAAGGAGAGAAAGAGAAGAGAGAATAGACTATTGTATTGTATTCACAAGTGTGTCATTACATTGTAATATATGTTCTATTTATAGGATAATATATGGGTCAATACTAATGGGCATCCACTATATTATTCATAACACTCCCCTTGGATGTTCATTAAGGATATGTCTCATTAAAACCTTTACTAGAAAAAAAAACGAGTGGGAAAAAATTCTAGTGAAGGAAAAAGAGTACAACATCCTTGTGTGATAATCTGCCTCGTTAAAAACCTTACCAGGAAAACCCAATGGGATAAAACCATGGTTAAGGGAAAAAGAGTGCATAACACATTTATTTCTCCCCCTCATAAAGACAATTATATATGAGATGAAAAATGTCACTTAATCTTTTATACTAGTTGATCGAAAGCTTTAGTTTGCGATGACTTTGTAGAAAGATTTGTTCTATCTCTTTCGATATAATTTTCCTTGAATTAGCTGTTGATAATCTTCAAGTTTCTTGTATGTGTAGAATCACAAACCTCAACAAAATCACATTCTGAACTTTCTGATGTAGTGCTAAAACATCCACATAATTGGATGATATTGTTGTATCTCTAAGATACAAATTATATAATTGACTTTGTTCCAATACCTTTGAATTTATTGATATTGACAAAAATACCACAACATGCATAATTGGTAAAATTAAATAGTGTCCTCAATTGAACTAAAACATGGTACTTCAAGACCAACTCAAGTAACTTATCATTTTCATGAGACGTGGGATAATCTTTGTTCACATTAAGTGACGTCATACACGAATTATATCTTTCCATATCAAATTTGTATAGTGCATTTGATATATAAGTATCTTGATGCACAAAACCTCATTGAAATACGAAGTTTGCAATTCCAAACAAACTTTGATCATCCAACATATTTCATTTCAAATTTTTCTTTAATCAATAGCTTTCAGGAGCTCTTCAGGAGTTCTGATCAAGTATATGTTATCATAAAAATCAATTATAACATATATTTCCAAAAGTGGACAAGTATTGTCATTCTCATATTCCTCATTTGGAAATATTCACTAAAAGTATTATGCAATATGCATCTTGATTGTATGCAAGACTTATTCATTTTATTAAGTCATCTATTCAATATTTTGAGTTATACGTCTCATGGAGATTAAATCCTTCAGGGAGTTTAATATAACCATCACTAACAAGTGAGCCATACAAATACATTGTAACACATTTTTCAAATAAATTTAGTCTTTCATGTGCTACTAACTTAATCAAGTTTGGACGAGTTTTGTATTTCACTTCAGGTGAATATATTTTCTTCACAATCAATGAATTTTTTTTATCAATATGCTTGAATAACAAGTCAAACTTTTAATATTCGTATTTCAACATTTTCTATATTCACACGAAAATTGATTCGTATCTCGTCATTTTTACATCTTCAGGTGTATGGACTGCTGGCCCAAAATTTTTTCATTTTGCAAAATGAGTTTAACTACATAGTCATTGCGTCTTTTCATTTAGACAATCATTGTGTTGTCTCTAATTCTCAATAGACTTGGTTCATGATCCTCATTAACTCTTATCACAAATAGCGCTATATTATATATAAAAATATCGTCAACGTTGACTTCCTTTCGGTTCCATCATATTCCATTCGTGACATATTCGTCGAGATCTCTTTATTATCATAAATTTCAGGTACCTGATAAGTTCTTCTGAAACTGAAAAATGAAGTATGTCAAATGTTCTTTTGAAATTTTCATATCCTCACTTGGGTCATCTTTCTTTTTAGCTCCTTTCTCATTTGAAGATTTTTATCATTGGAACCGATTGGCCACGCTTCAAGGTGGTTAGACTCATTTGCAATATAAGATAGTCCAACGGGGACATCCATTTTGATTGGAGCATTTAGCTAAATATCTTTTCTAGACCATTTTAAATATAAACATGTGCAACTCGACATTCAAAATCATGTCACACACCAACTTGATCAAGGTTGGTAACATTTACTTGGCCATTTAGTCGATGCATCGATAAACTTATATAATATCCAAGTGGTCCGTCCAAAATATTGGATATACGCACATGTATCACATAAAATAATGAGAAATTCAGACCCCTTATTTCGCTTTTTATTGACTTTGAGAACAACATCTGAGAATTCATTATTTTGAAGAATGTCCATACTTTTTAATTGCATCATAAGACTCGGGATGGTCTAACCGGTCATGCCAATCATATTCGTTTTTCCATATGTATAACTTGCCATTAGAAAAATGATACTACAATATTTCAAATAATATTTTCTCGCAATTTAAATCCTTAAGAGTGTGTTTGGATGAGGAGTTCTAGAAATTCAAGGGATTTTAAATACTAGACAATTCAATTGATTCAATTGAATTCCCTTGATATTCAAATTCCATTGTTTGGATAAAATGGTGAAATTCCATCAATTATAAAATTCTTTGTTTGGGTAATATAATTGAATTTCCTTCATTTAATTTCATTTATCTTAATAAAATCGACCCTTAACCCAAAAAATCGGCAGAAAACCTAAAATTGACAAAAAATCCTAAAATCGACTATAACCCCAAAAAACGATCGAAAACCCAAAAAATCGGCCGAAAACCCAAAAATCGACTATAAACCATAAAATCGGCCGAAACCCCCTAAAATTTAGGGTTTTTAGGCGATTTAGGTTTTTTAGTTGATTTTAGGTTTTTTGGCCGATTTTAGGGTTTTCGGGCGATTTTAGGTATTTTGACGGTTTTCGGTTGATTTTGGGTTTTATAGCCGATTTTAGGTTTTTCGGCCGATTATTGGGTTCTGATTAGGTTTAGGGTCGATTTTTGGGTTTTCGGTCAATTTGAGGGTTTTTAGCCGATTTTATGTTTTTCGGCCGATTTTAGGTTTTTCGGCCGATTTTAGGGTTTATAGTCGATTTTACGTATTTTAACGGTTTTCGGTTGATTTTGGGGTTTATAGCATATTTTTGGTTTTTCGGTCGATTTTTGGGTTCTGGTCAGGTTTAAGGTCATTTTTTGAGTTTTCAGTCGATTTTAGAGTTTATAGCATATTTTAGGTTTTTTGGCCGATTTTTGGGTTCTGATTAGGTTTAGGGTCAATTTTTGGGTTTTCGGTCGATTTTAGAGTTTTTAGGAGATTTTAGGTTTTTCGGCCGATTTTTGGGTTCTGGTCGGGTTTAGGGTCGATTTTTTGGTTTTCAGCCAATTTTTGGTTTTTCGGCCGATTTTAGGTATTTTAACCCATTTTGGGGTTTAGGTCGTGTCTAAGGTAAATTTTAGATTTTTCGGCTGATTTTAGGTTTTTCAATCAATTTGTAATTTTTTAACGTTTATAGAGAGGAAGGAATTTGAAATTCCTTGCTTTTATGTGTCATTTGAAATTCTATAAATTTGGCTGGAACAAAATACTTCATAAAATACCATTATTTTAGAAATTCTTCAAGTTATCATCCAAACAATGGAATTTACCTCAAATCATTTGAATTCCCTCAAAACATTACATTACCTCAAAACATTCCCCCATCCAAACACACTCTAAGGGATTTCATATTTCCAATAAAAAACACACCCTGAATTTTGTTTTCAATATTATCTATTCCTTATGAAATACACACCTTGAATAAAAAACACAAGAGTTCGGTGGCATTTAGTATGGTGAACTAGAATACTTGTCCATCATGGTGAAGTCAACTTTTAGCCATTAGATCAAATAAAGTACACACTTTTATGATGGTCTATCAACATGAGATTTTTTGTCACATTATCTTCCACTGCACCTTCCTCCGATTCAACAACTTTAATGAAAATCAAAACAAATCAGAAAGTAAAGTACCAAACACACAATTACCATTGCAACAACAATAATCACAAGTAATTTATCGGGAAAAAAAAATATGCACTAAGATTTTCATTGTGGTACTGCAAGTCTATCAAGAAGCTATAACTAATGGAAGAAATACGATGCACTTCAAATAAATAATATTAACCCACCATCATCTTATTATCTCTTCATCTTTAACTCATTGAAGAACACAAATTACAACACATAAATTTTGGACAAAATTGCTCATTTAATCATTTAAATTTACAACTTTATCTTCTTCCCTTCATCCATTTTCTTCCCACCCAGATCTGGATTTTCATTACTTGAATTCTGAAATTTTGGATTTGAATGTTTATCATCTTCATGTTTCATTTCTTTGATTCCCTTTTGTGAAACTCTGGTCACATTTCTTTGATTTTCACTAGTTGAAATTATGTGTTTGAATGCTTACAATATGAGCATATTCATTCATGTGAAATGAAATTATAAACTATAAATTATAAATCATAAAATGATTTAAATGAGATAGATGAATAAGTAAATCCGTGATGTTAAATGTTTTGAGAATAACAAGGAAGGAGAGGGTGAATTGAGATGAGAAATGGGTTGCTTCTTGGTGTTGGTGGGGGAGCAAGGAGGCAGGGAAGGAGAATGAGGTTTGATATGGTGCGAGTGATACATGATGAGATTTGATACAGCTGCAAAATCTAACCGTTAACTTAACATGGTCCATGGTGGACAAGTTTTTTACTTCACCATACTAAATGCCACCCAAGAGTTCTCTATTCTCTTTCCCCTTCATTTCTCTTCTTCTCTATTCTTTCCCATATTAAGAAGAATAGTTTTATAACAAAAACCTCATTCTTCATTGTTTCTAATTGTATTGGTGTTGTTGATTTCTCTTTGACACTGTCACTCTCCCGCCATCTTTCCCTCTCCAGCAAAACCCTTAATCATGCAAACATTCACTACCTTGCGCTGTGCAAAACCCTTAACATATGACGTTTTCATCAGCTGCAGCGACGATACTCGCTTCAGTTTCACCGGCTTCCTCGCTCGTTCTCTCACCGATCGAGGATTCTACACATGTATTAATCATACTGAATCAATTCAAAACTGTAAGATTTTCATTTTCGTTATATCTCATGGTTATGTTTCTCGATTAGATGAACTTGTCAAAATCATCGATCAATTTGCAAAGGGGAAAAATGGTCGTCGTCGACGGATTTTGCCTGTTTTCTATCATGTTAATCCATCTGATGTTCGCCATCAGACTGGTAGTTTTGGAGAAGCATTTGATTCTGTTTGTAAGAATTTTGTCATACCTGATTATGAGAGGTTCCAAAAATGGATCAATGTTCTTCGTCAAGTAGCTGACTTTTATGGCTGGCATCTCGATCGGTACATCATCTACACCAATTTTTGTTGTTGTTTCTTTAATTTTCATATATTTACATAGGCTCTATTTGGTAAAAAATAGCTGATAGCCAATAAGCTAGCTTATAGCGGGTGAGCTTATAGCGGATGAGCTTATAGCGAATAAGCTAGCTGATTGAATTTGTAGTGTTTGGTAAAATTAGCGGTTTAACTAGCTTATAAGTATGAAATGACATAAAAAAGATATGTTTAGTTAATATTTAATTCTTTTCAAGTAAAATGTCAGGGGTAAAATTGGAAGAAAAAATGATAAGCTATATGCTCATAAGCTACTTGAAATAACGTCTGGAAAATAAGCTATAAGCTAGTAAAATAAGCTATAAGCTCATAATGAAAAAAACGTTACCAAACAGAGCTTTTAGCTTATAAACTATGTTTGAAAGTGACTTTGTATCGTTAAAAAAGACTTCACATGAACTGTTTCATAGAGAAGCATCCGTACTGTTGTGACACATTTAGTGTGTCTTCACATGAACTTCTTTTGTTTGGGCAGAGCCAGGGGTATATATGAACACCAGTACATTGAGGAGATTCTTCAAGAGGTCTCTAAACATGTGGCATGCTCAATTGGCCTAGATCGTCGTATAGAGAAAGTTATGGATTGTTTGAGTTCTGGATCTAATGATGATGGAGTCAGTGTAGTAGGGATATGTGGAGGTCCTGGACTAGGAAAAACAACACTAGCTCGTGGAGTTTATCATTTCGGTGGTGGCATCGAATTTGACTATTGTTGTTTTTTTGATAAGGTGAGCGAGTATGTCATGAAACATGGATTAGTACATCTCTTACGGATGCTTCTCTATGAAATAGTTGGACACCACAACAGTACTATGTTTGAAAGTGTGGATGAAGGGATGTTGTCGAGGATAAAACTTATGCTCAGCCAAAAGAAGGTTTTGTTGATTGTTGAAGACATTCATAATTCAGAAGTCTTAGAAGCCATTGTTGAACTAACTACTTTCTTTGGTTCTGGTAGCAGAGTCATCATTACTACTCCGGATAAATATCTGCTACAACTTCATGGGATTGAAAGAATATACGAGGTAGAAAGACTGGACAACAAAGAGGCTTTTCAGTTTCTTAGTTTGAAAGCTTTTAATTCTGTGAATTTTAAACCCAGTTATTTGAGCATTTTAGAGCGAGCAGCAACTTATGCTTCTGGCCATCCATTCGTTTTGGAGGTAATAGGTTGCCATTTGAGTGGAAAAGGTGTAGAAGAATGTGAATCTGCACTAGGCCAATATGAAATAATTCCAAATCATGAGATTCAAAAGATACTTCAAATAAATTTTGATGCCTTGGGGAAATATAGCCAGAGGATGTTAATTCACATTGCAATTCAGCCCAAAGAACGGGAATTATCTCTGGTTGAAGACACACTTTATAAGATTTATGGCGTCTGCCCAAAAAAAGATATCAGAGTGTTGTTTGATAAAGCTTTTATAAAGACCAATGAGCTTGGTCGGGTGATATTACATGGTTTGACACTTGACATGGTTAGAGATAAAGCCTCACAAGAATATCCCTGCAAACACATTAGGTTGCAGAATGACATTCTAGAAGAAAATGTGGAATATCCCTGCAAACGTAGTAGATCGTCTAAGGACACTTTAGACGAAAAGATGGTAAGATTTGTATGGATGGTTTTAATTTTCATCTTTCACTTTGATATATTTCCTTTGGGCTTATGATGATGTAGTAACCTTGTTTAGTCATGTAACCTATAAAACAATGAAATAGGAATATCACAAGCAAGAAACCCAACCCTCCTCAAATGATGGAAGCACGATTAGCGATATGATGGAGTTCGAATATTAAAGCTGTTCTTCCACCTCTTCTCAAAATTCCATTCTCGATATTTCTGAGGTAAACATACCATACACATAGAGTCAATTATTTTTTAAAAATATATCAGGAGGCCCATTCTCCTGGCAATATTTATTACACTGTACTACAGTTATCATAGCGGTACTGATACTTACAAGCTTTGATATGATTGGTTATTTATCTTTGTTCTGAATAAAAATGACAATGATTTTTGGTGCTGTTGCTTGTTTTGCTGTAAACCAATTATATTTATATTGTGATATCAGGAGTAATCTCACTATAAAAAATTACTGTTTTAGTTTCACGAGTCAACCAGATTCAGGTGTTCTTTTCTCCAACTGAAAATGCTACACTCTTTTTGTTTCATTATCTCCCATTGTTGTGCTGGTCAAAATTAATATTCTGCTGTTCCTGTTGGTCACTTGCTAATAAATTATTTGCTTATTTTTATGTTCTCTATTAACTTGGTTTATTATGAAGTTTATATTTCAGTTTGTTTGAAATATAATTTGTATTTTTCCATTTTTTGACTTTTAAATTACTTATATGCAGTAGATGTTTTTAATGTTTTGTAATGTGAAAATATGTTCCACCTATGCTATTTTAAATTACTGTTCACAAATCTTTCATTTCATGAATCATGATATGGTTTGATTTATTATTTGGAAAACAGGCCTTCCATTTTACGATTTCAATATTCATGATAGCAGACCGGTTTCCTTCACACTTCCTATATTATTATGCTTCCTGAGTTTTCCTGTCAATATCATTTAAGCTGCCCAGTAGCTTTGTAGTGATTGAGTTAGTTGGCTTTTGGTAATGTGACAAGAGGATTCATCTGTAATTATTTTAAGCCAAGTGCCAACTGTAGTAGTTCAAATACCAAAGTTTAAAATAAAATAGTCTCCTCAATGGTCCGTAAGGTCTAACAACATTACGGTTATGAATTTATTTCAGGTCTTGTATTCTTTTGAAATTGGAGTTTCCAAATTAATAATTTCTATTTTTTCTCTCAGGTACATAATTAAAAGCACCCTTGACAAGTGACACAGGAAAATGGGAAAATTTTCTTCATTAATTAGACTGTGACAATCAAATCAGTTCATGGGTGAGTGTTTGAAATATTTACCTTAACATTTTGATGCTTCACATCAACAAAATCTTGTGGGTTTTGTATAGACTTAGGGTCTGTTTGAATTGACTTATTTTTGAGCTTATGTAAAACAACTTATGCAAATAAAAAAGCATTTATGTATAATTCATAAGCTTGTCAAGGTAGTTTATGAAAAAACAGCTTATGAAGATACAATTTTTGTTGGTGAGAACTTATGAATTAATATAAAAATTTATTTATTTGCATAAGCTATTTTTCATAAGCTCAAAAACAAACCAATCCAAATGGGCCCTTATTCTAGGAGGAAGGCTTAGGAGAACAGACCACAGAACTAAGTGGGCCTTAGGCAGCATTTATTTACTAATGTTATTAAAAATAGAAAGAAAGAGAGGGTTAGTCATTCAGTTATTTGTGTATTGGTTGGTTGACAGAGACTAGGCTATTTAACTCCTAGGTGGTTATTGTTGGTTGCCATGTCTCTATTTACTCTATTGTAGTATTGTGCTTTCCTTATGTAACTTCTATGCTGGAAGTTCATACCCAGCAAATTAATAAATAATTCAGAAGTTTTATTCAGTAAGTTTATATTTCAGACCAATTTCTGTCACCGGTATCTGAGCTGGTTGTCGGTAGCTCGGAAAGGGCTACCTATGGAGGGATGACCAAAAAAGGCCGAGTAAATTGTCGTAGAGTACCAACCATTGGGACGTCGACTCGCAGGAGCAGTGCTATGATACATACTTGGGTATTATGAGGTGCTCAAGTCTAGGGATGACAATTGGACTCATACTCAGTGGACACCCACAAAAAATACTCACAACGGGTAGGGCAAAAACCTGCATTTTGGGTATGGGTATGAGTAATTATCCGCAAAAATGAGTGGATATGGGTGCGGGTACGGGTACCTTAGTACCCACCCCGCCCGATACCCGCATAATATATATTTATATTACTATATAATAATATATGTATATCAATTTTAAAAAATACAGAGATATGAACTTTAGCATGAGATATATAATAATTTTGTTTCTAATTTTCATGAGTCAACATTAAAATCTTTTAAATTTTTTTAATTCTATTAAAATGATATGATATTTTATAATTGATCGATTTATTTTTAGCAAAAATGTGGGTAACGGGTGCGGGTATGGGTACTTAGGTACCCATAAGGTACAGACATGGGTACAAAGGTTGTTACCCAGACGGATATGGGTCTGGGTACATGTATTTTTTCAATCTGCGGGTATGGGTATGGATACTATAGTACCCTACCCATACCCTACCCATTGTCATCCCTACTCAAGTCTCTTGTCGAGTAGTATGGAATGTTGGTGCAGTATTTAAGTGGCTTGGTTTTTTTCCCCTTTTCTTTTTGATAGGCAAGCAAGTGGCTTGTTTCTTCACCCTTGATAGCTAGCTTTCAAGGGAGAGTTCTCCAGGTGCTTAAATACTAAGGATTGAAGCACTTGAGCACAGAGTTGAGAGTCGGCGGCAGGTATTCGAGGAAGAAAGGACTTAAAGCTGCATACAGTATACTGAAATATTAGAAATTCTGAACCAGACCGAGTGGGCATCAAGATCACAATAGCAAAGAAAACCAAACTGGTGGGGCATTTGGATGGGAGAACAAAATTGAATGCTATTTTGATTTGAAAGGGGTCAGAGACGCAGAAAGGTTGCAGGTAGCCATGTTGACAATGGAGGGCAAGGCTCTAAATTGGTTTAAATAATGGGAGCTTTGTGTAGTAGAACCAACTTGGAATGGATTTTGTGGTACACTTTTTGAGAGGTTTCAACCGAGAATAACACAAAATCCCTGAGTTGTTGATGAGTCTCAAACAAACTCAGACTGTGGAAGAATACAGAGAATAATTTGAACTCTATGCAGTACCACTCAAGGGGGCTAATCTTCAGTATCTCAAAGGAAGTTTTTTGAATGGATTAAATGATTTGATCAAGACTGAACTGAAACTCCATATATTTAAACCCAAGATATGCGCAGAAATTTGATGAGAGGAATTTGCTACTCAACAAAGGGATATCTTGGAGTAACAAAGGAAGAGCTTCTATTAAGAATTATACCAATACTAGGACTGTTACTTGGGAGACCGGAACAAAGAACCCACAAATTCAGGGAATTAAAAATCAAGATTCAAGCTGTGAATGTTCAAATAGTTAATGTGGAGATGCAAGAAAAAAGTGCAAAAGGTTTATGTTTTTGTTGTGATGAGAAATTTGGACTGGGGCATAGATGTGCCAACAGATAGTTACAAGTCTTGATATTGAATGTGGAAGATGAATTAAAGGAAAAGGAAGAAGAGATAGAGGAGTCAATTGAAGACATGAAAAGTCTTCAACTTTCTATGTACAGCATCATCACAAGCCTCACTTCAAAGAAATCTATCAAGATGTGGGGAGAATTGGCTGGTAAACATGTAGTTGTCTTAATTGATTGTCGATCCTCACACAATTTCACATCTTCTGCCCTTGTAGATGAGGAAAAACTGCAGATGTCGGTCCTTGGTATGGAATGGTTGTCTAGTTTGGGGAAAATTCAAGCCAATTTCAATGACCTTGCTTTAAAAGTTCCAACTAAAGAAGGTACAAAGATATTAAGAGGGGAACCAAAATTGTCTAGAGCAAATGCGTTCTTCAAGGCTACATTGAAGGCTCTCCAAAATGATGGTCAGGGTTCCTAATTGAATACATTCGTTGCCGGTGGAGGAAGACACTGCTGTGGCTGTCCTAGCATGGATTGAAGAAATTTTAGAAGACTTTTCAGATATTTTTTCAAGAGCCTAAAGATCTATCTCCTTATAGAAGACATGATCACACCGTAGTGCTGAAACAAGGGGCAGGAATTCCTAACATGGACTTACAGGTATCCCCATCATAAAAAATTGAGATATAAAAGTTGGTTGATGAATAGTATTGTCACTATTATTTTATTTATTACATGGTTAATACAGTTCCAATATATGGTTAATTACGCTCAATGAGTTGCAACAGCTTGTTATATCTATTAGCCATTTGTTAAATGTAATTAACCACATATTCGAACTTTGTTAACTATGTAATGAAGAAATGAACAATGTTGTATGTTAAAAAATTATTGTGTTTAAACATGCATGATATTCCATCTACTAAGGTAGTTAACCATATATATATTTGATCTTTGTTAACCATGTAATAAAAATAAGTTAGATATTTAGGTTTCTATGTCAAAATAATATTTTTCATACTAAAATAAAAATATCAGTGGGAGGGAAGCAGGTGTAATTTCAAGTGAACAGGTTTGCAACCCAAATATTGGTCGCAATTTAGAGAGACAAAAAGTGCATCAATTGTTTCTTGTTTGGCATGTTTAGTTGTAATGACAATGATTTTTGGCGTTGTTGCTTGTTTAGTTTTAAACTTTATTTTTAGGTGATATTTTTTTGTGACATCAAGAGTAATATTACAGTCTTTCACAACTGAGAAACAAAGGTAAAATTTTGTCATGAGTCAACCATATTCAGGTGTGTTCGTTTCTCCATCTGAATGTGTTTGTTTCATTATCTCCCATTGTTATGCGGGTCAAAATTAATATCCTGCTGTTCCTGTTGGTCACTTCTAAAAAATGCTTATTTGTAGATGTTTTTAATGTTTTGTAATGATAACATGTATTTCACCTATGCTATTTTGAATCACTCTTAACAAAACTTTTGTTTCATGAATCATGATATGGTTTGATTCATTATTTGGGAAGACATGCCTTCCATTTTATGATTTCAATATTCATGGTAGCATTTCATACTTCAATTATTAAGCATCCCGTGTTTTCCTGTCAATATCATTTAAGGTGCGTAGCATCCTTCTAGTGATTGAATTCGTTGGCTTTTGGTAATGCGACAAAAAATTTCACCTGGAATTATTGTAAGCCACTTGGCAACAGTAGTAGTTTGAATAAGTTTTTTGAATAATAAATAAAGTAGTCTCCTCGATGTTCCATAAGGTCTAACGTTACTGTTACAAATTTATTTCATGTCCTGTATTCTTTTAAAAGTGGAATTTTCAAATTAATAATTTCTATTGTATTCTCAGGTAAATTAACTGCACGTATGTTAAGTGACAAAGGAAAATGGGAAACGTTTCCTCATTAATTAGACTTTGACAATCATATCAGTTCAGGGGTGAGTGTTTGAAATATTTAAACTGAAATTTTGATGCTTCACATCAATAAAATCTTTTAAGGTTCTAATGCTCAGCTTTTGCATCTATCTATCAATTGTTTTCTTTGGATCCTTGATGCATTTTTCTGTTTTAGTCTGGATCTGTTACTGTGCCTGGGCTCATTTGGTTTATCATTATTTTTCTAGAAAGGTTTCTTTCTTATATTTAGTCTATGTATTTGTAACAATACTATGATTCCCTTTTAAACAAAGAGGAATTAAACAATCAAATATTTGTCATTGGGAAAACTTTTACAGGTTTGTTCATACATTTCGAACCAGTTAGGCAGAGCTAGTCATGCTTAATCCACAACCCCTCATTGATAAATTAAATGATCTATTTAAATTTCTCTGCATTTTGAATTATTTTCCCACCGAAAGCTATGCAATATGGCTTGCAGGCTTGCTGGAGTAGGAGATAACATGAAGCCAGTATTTGAAAGATGCCACTGAAGTAAGATATATTTATATAAATTTATTTATTTCACACCGATTGTCTTCACCACTAATCGCTTGTTTGTTTAGGTTTGTGATATGTACCAGAATAGTCACACACAAGAAGAAACTGTAGTGAATTCTTATTAATTCTTGAGGATTCTGAAAAACAATCCAAAATGTAGACAACGAGGATTACAACAGAAACACTAAGAAAATCATACTATATGCAAATTGGAGAGTGCCTATACCCTCTTAATCCTAACTGATTTCCAGTCAACTCTCAATAACCTCCCCCACTTACTCAAATATCTACATTCTGCATGCATGATCTAACTAACTTCCCCTCTCAACTGCCACACAGTTTAGTCTCTCATCTAATGATTACATATTCCTATATTCCTCCTTTTATAGAGCTTGGTTACCTTGTCGTCATGGTGAAACTCTGGCAATTGCTTTTTAAACTTGTTGAGGTCCTCCCAAGGGTTCTCAAATAAATGCTGGTAGGTGTTTCCACTTCAGTTACTCCTTTTTGGGTAGTTCTCACCGCCAGCACCTGTTCAGGTTTTGCTCTTAACTTTCACTCGTCTGATAGAACAAGGATATGTGATTTCTTAAACAAGGATATGTGCAACACTAGATGCACCATGATTCCTTCAAGAGTTCTAACTTGTAGGAAACACGGTTAATGATTTTTTTCCGATAATCCATCTTTCTCCATCTTAATACAAATCTTAGTTGGACAATGGTTCACCTTTGTCGGAAGTGTCTTCAATGTACATGGAACCTTTGAGACTTTAGACCCCAGAAAAATGGAAGAGTCACATTTATGGGAGTATTTTAAAAAAATAAATGGAAATGGATGTATAAAGGAATAGTAGAGTATCTGTGTCACTTTTGTATAATAAAGTTGTGTTACAATAACACTACTGTTAATTAAAGAGTACAAGAAAATTAATTTTTAAGAAACAACTATAACTCATTTCATAAAAAAAATAGAGGAAACACAACTTGGAGAAATAAAAAATATTCGGGTTAGACTGAAATATAGACGCTCTAGCAAAATTACGAGCAATTATATTAGTTTGTGCTGGACTAAAGTTAAGTTGTAACTAGCATTAGAATAGATAAGTGACCTACATGTAGACAATAATGATTCTAACTCGTTTAGATAAATATAACTATTAGTTACCGTATTCACAACCATTTGACATTCGCTTTTGAACCTGACACGCTCGAAACTACAAGATACATCTATCAAGAGAGCATGCTGCAACACAGTTGCCGCACATTAAATTGATGAAGCTATGAAAGGAAACACCATAGTATGAGTTTGAACAAGAGAACTCGAACTGTCGTGGAAACAAATGCCAATACCAAATTTCCCTTCTGCAGAGAAAAATGCACCGTCAACCTTACATTTTAGCCAATTCTCTTTCGATTTTTCCCAAACAGCCACGGGGATGGGTGTATGTGTCATACATAGTGAGTCACAACACCAATTGTAGTCTCTGATCATGTCCATACACGAAACAGAGGGTTAGATAATTGTTAAAGTACTTTGGCAAGTATCTTTGTGTATATCGTTTCCATAGGGACTAGTGTGATATCAAAAACTGTTCAACAATAATCATGATTTTAAGTGCGGGTGCAGGTTTGTAGTTGATTTGTTGTAAAACTTTCAAACATATAAAAAGTGCGATAAAATATGGTTCAAATCTATGAAGCACTGACACCTTTATGATTAGGCGTGTCGCGGTGTCCAACACGTGTCGGTGTCCGACACATGTTGGATAGCTCAAACCGGTGTGCAAAAAAAATTATTTTTTCCTTTAGTTTGACACTCCTTTGATCGGTGTCTAACAGCTGTAAGACACTCGTATGACACGTGTCGGACAAGTGTCCCAAAAAAATTGTTTTTTCTTTGCTTATATTCTCCTTAGGCACACATCAAACATATCTACAAAAGTTAAAGATATGTCAAAACAACATTATTGATCAAAGAGGGATTAAAAACATTACATTTTGATTACAATATTTTTAGCTTTTTCGATAGTAAATGGATAAATAAAGATAAAATACTATCATATCTTGTTTTAAAACTTTTTTAAAGAAATAACTTCCTCAACTTAGATTTTCATGTATATATTTTAATTCTCAATTTATATCTTTTATAAATATGTAGTAGTGTCAGTGTCCTATAATGTTTACATTAACAGTGTCATGTCGCGGTGTCGTTGTCAAAGTTCGTGCTTCATAGGTTCAAATTTAGAGAGTAAATTGCTGGGATTAGATTTCATCGATCCATTAATATGCATTATCATAATCAATGATATGTATATTTTACCTATCAATCAATATTATCACGTATCGCTCATTGGATGTTTCCGTGTTCAGGTAACACCGAGATATCTATCCTATCTATTAATCTATGATGTCTCAGATGATCAATCGAAACAATAGCATTAAGATTTGATACCAAAGTGAATACTAAACCTAAATCTATGTCTAGAACTTAGGACTTAATAGATATTATCCTAGTTCTTTTAGATTCAAAAGATTATATGTCTATAACACTTCAAATATAAAGATAAAACATGAAAATCAAAGATAATATCAATATTGATAGATAAACTAATATATATATATATATATATAACAAGATTAAGATGAATACATAGTCAAAAATTAATTACATCTAATCCCAACAAAGAGAAGTTTAGTTACCCAATGTCATGGGGATCTTACAAAGATGATAATAATAGAAATCAATGAACATCAACACTTGATCTATCAAGTTGTGTGAATACACCTTCAACCCTCCTTAGAAAACCTAGATCTCAAGTTCTATCTCTGTTTCTGAGTGTAAAAGTGTGATAATATCCCCTTTATTCTCTTTCTGAATTCTATTTATATCAGTTCTGAATTTACATGGTCGTTGGACGAGCAACTATTCGCTTAGCAACCAAGCCTTGCTTCACAAGTGGATTTGCTGACACATGACCACTAACAGGCAAAATTTCTTCACCGGTCGCTAGTGGTCGTCGGGCGACCACCATCGCTATTGGTCGTCAGGACCCCAAAACCTTTTGTTTCCCGTCGCTGCTTCTTCCCCACAGGTCGCTTAACGAGCACCTAAATCTCCAAAACTTCTTTTCTTTGCTCAAAATCATCTCAAGGTGTGCAAACCTGCAAAAATGGTTGGAATTGTGTAAAATAGACAAATTTGATCATTTTACAAATAAAACAACTATTTACATCGTATGGTGAAATTTGATATGGATCGCTTGCAAAATAAGTTAATAGTTGCCTTAAATTAATCTATATTTTAACTATTTTTTGGCACTTATCAATAATGTAATCAATAAAAGTGCAAGTATCACTAATATTAAACACTTAAATAAGTAAAGGCATAAAATTTACAAATAAGCATTTCACTCTAATAACCGTCATTCAAGTAATAAAACTTCGTCATCGAGTCATAATCATCAACACTTCATCATTAACTACTCATTACTTTAACCATTCACATTTTAAATAAATGTTGATTATCAAATAACACATATCGGAGAACACATAGTACCTAATCCATTTCTGATGTCACTTAAATTATGTGATGTCGCCCTAGATATAACTAATGCATGTGGTATCAATTATCACCAATATTTTTGGATAACTTAACTCAAAGTATTCTACACATCATCTGTCGCGGTGATTTTTGGATATCGAGTTATTAATTAACTTCGAATCGCAAATTGGTATTCCACCACCGATCTTTAATTTATCCGAGGGAAAGGGAAAAAGTTCGGAAAAAAAACCCTATTTTAAAGAGAACAAGGTTCGGGGGTTGGTTATACGAAGGGAAGGTATTAGCACCCTAAGTATCTATAGTACTCTATAGGAACCTCTTGTTTTTATTCTATCTATGCGCTTTATTTTAATTGCTTGTAAAAGAATGTATAAATGGGAAATTAAAGTGATGATAAAAATGCTTAAAGAATGAAAAAAGAAGAAAAATGTTTTTGTTGATTTTATTGATTGAAGAGACAAGTCTCATGCCTACGTACCCGAGGGATCAAACCACCGTAGTTCGGGATAAAAAGACGAGTAAATTTGTTTGTTTGATTTTAAGGTTTTGAAAATGGTTTTAAAATACCAAAAGCCAAAAATGGCAAAATGTGAGTTTGATTGATGTTAATTTGTGAAAAAAGTCTATATGGTTAAATTGATTGAGATTTGATTATGAAAATAAGACGCGGACACTTGGTTTAAAATCCAAGGTTTGTTGAGAAAATGTTTGAAGTGATAAATGACACTTGGTTTAAAATCCAAGGTTTATGCATGATTAATGATGTATGAATGAGACAAATGTACTTGGTTTAAAAACCAATGTTTTAGGCGAGAAAAAAAAAAAGGGACACTTGGTTTAAAGTCCAAGGTTTTAGCGATAAAAGGAGCCGTTGGTTTAAAGTCCAAGGCACTTGGTTTAAAATCCAAGTTCGCGGTAAAAAGACTCTTGGGTTAAAATCCAAGGTTTTCACGATAAAAGACGCCGTTGGTTTAAATTCCAAGGCACTTGGTTTAAAATCCAAGTTCGAGGTAAAAAAGCACTCGGGTTAAAATCCGAGGTTTTCGCGGTAAAAAGAAACGTTTGGTTTAAAGTCCAAAGTTTGAAAAGTGTATGATGACAAAATATTTTTGATGCTTGATGATGTTGAAAAGAAATTGTATTGACTTTTTGAAAGAGGTTTTGACCTCATTTTTTGAGAATAAAAGGACTAATTATTTTTGAAGAGGTGTTGACCTCATTTTTGAGAATAAAGTGACTATTTATTTTAAAATGGAATGTTGGGTTCCAAATAGAAAGGTAGCGCTAAAAGAATAAATAACGTCGCAATAAGCAAATTAAGCGCGAAGACGATCCGTAATGATATTTTGATCAAAACGGTGTCTTTTCTCTCGGAATTAATATGCTAACGTTTTTGCGGAAAGCGATAAATAAATATGCATGAGATGCGATTTTTTCATTTATAGTGTAAATTTGTTCCTAATTACATTCTAAAGTATTTACTAAAAAATAAATATGAAATGAATGCAACATGATGCTATGCAATTTAATTTAAATTTACATCAAGTCCTAAAAAATACAATCTAATGTCTTTACAATGCAATAGATAAATAATTAATTATGCAAAAATAAAATAAAAAAACAAAAGGGGTGCAAATAACAATTAAAACTGAAAAGGGGTGCAAAGAGCAAATCTGGGCCCAAGCCCAGCTGGGGGGCGTGGCCCAGAGTGAGGTGTATGAAGTAAAACATTCAGACAGATCAGAGCCGTCTGATCACAGGCAAAATGAAATCAGAAGCGTTTGATCATGATCACAAGGACAATAGGCGCGCAGGTGCACGATAAGGCTGTGCACCCGCGCGCACAGGATCAAAATAAGAGGTATAAATAAAAAACCCTAGAAAAAACCAACAGAAATCACCTTCTTCTTTCCTCTCTCACGGCGGCTATGAACCCTCCTTCTCTCAACTTCTCTGGTTCTGTTTTTTCATTTTTAAAACTTCAAACCTTTCTGTGTCTGATTTCGATTCTTCTCTTCTTCTCTGCGCTTGTTCTTCGATTTCGTTTTGTGTTTGATTCGAATCGATGGTTTTTGATTCGGATTCGGTGTTAATGGTTTCAAATCGATTCGTCTTTGATTCCGGCCTTGAAGGTTTCGATAGTGATGAACGGTGAAGGTGTTTGTGATATTGTGATTATACTTGATTGAAAAAGAAAGAAGATGAGGGTTTCGGTTTTTGATTTGGATCCCGTTTACGATTTTGGTTTCTGGATTTTTGAGTTGTGTTGGGGTTCTGAGATTGAGAAAGAAGATGAAGATTTATGGGTTTTTCTGGTTTTTTATATCTGTGTTTTTGATCTGTGATATTGTGATTCTGGGTTTTGGATTTGTGATGAAAGTTGATGATGATGGTTGATGATGATGCTTTAATTCGGTTTTGGTTTATGATTCATTTTCTGGATTTGGAAAGAAGAAGCTGCGGCTGAGTTCCTCTGTCCTGACCTTGGGAACTGTGCTATTTGTACTGTGTCAGACCTAGGGTTTGGCAGATGAAAAAATACCATATTTGGACAAAATTGCCCCTTTGGGCCTGGACAAAAAAACCTGATCTGGACTTTCTTTAAAAAACACCAAAAAAAGGAAAAATACACAAATGACAATTAACATCAAATAAAAAATAATAATATATTAATAATAATAAAAAACGAAAAATGAATTATAAAAATAAAAATCAGAAAATAATAAAAGGAAAATAAAATGTAACCAAAATGAGGTATTTTAAAATACCTCTCTGCCGAAATTTCGTCAGAAACGAACAAAGAAAAATCCGTCGTAAAAAGACGCATAAAAGCGATTGGTCAAAAAATGGGGTATGACATCATCCGTAAAATACAATACTCTATTAACATCACCAAATAGAATACATCATTAACAATAGACTCGACTTATGAATGCATGAAATGCACATCAACAACTTGACAAGACTTTTTTTATGAATGCATGGTGACAAGACTTACTTATCACAATAAAACATCTCATATCAACATCAAATAGGATACTTATACATCACCTCTAGATTCGTATAACAACACCAAATGAATTCGTTTCATCACCAAAGAATATGTCATCATTTATTCATCTTCATAGTTCTTCATCATAAATAACATCATAGCTCATCATCATAAAATAACATCTTAGTTCATCATCACACTACAATTCACTAACATCATCAACAACTAACAGTGATACAATTAGATCATGTTATAGCATCTCCATCATCATTGAAACAAAACAACACAATTTTGTCCTGACAATTTCACTGAGCAAGCTCTAGCGAGGCAAGTCGGTGAGTTCCCAAACTTGAAACAAGCTGCAATGAGTCATGACGACCTGCCCTCACTTAGCAAAGCACTCTGTTCGCTAAGCAAGCATTAATTCTCACTTAGATGAACACCAAGAACCGGTCCGTTGCTAAGCGAGCTTTCATCCCCCGTCAAGCGAGCAACCCAAAAAAGGATACTCCGCTCTCATGTTTCAACAATGAAATCCTCAAAATCCCCAAAATAAACCCTTTCAAACCCAAAGAACCATCTACAAACACTAAGGTGTTTGTTTTAAGTCTAGAAATAATATTCCTGGAAATATATGAGTAGGAATATATATCCTCATGTTTATATTATTTTTGTGTATGAAGGTTCCTTGGAATAAAATAACTTCCAATAACTTCTCTTATTCCCAAAGAAATCGGTAGGAAATAAATGTTCTCTTGAAAATGGAAATATATTTTAAATTACTTCTAATAACTTTTCTTTTACTCATTCTTTACCAATATGAGAAATAAATGTTCTCTTGAAAATGGGAATATATTTTAAATTATTTCTAATAACTTTTCTTTCACCCATCTTTACCAATAATTCCAAGGAATGTAGTCAAGCTCGTTTCTATGTTTTTGGTGGTCTTTATAATTCGGGATAAACTACTAAATAGTACTACCTCCTGTCCCTACTTATAAGATATTTTTGAGGTTTTTCTTTGTCATTTTTTATAAGACTCCTTTCAAATTTCCAAGGGCATTAAATATATTTTTACCAACATATACCCCTAATTATAGTGCATTTTTTTCTATAATCTCTAATAAATACACCAAAAAACATTAATGCATTCTCTCTCTTAAAGGATAATTGTAAAAGTAATATCAATGATCGACCAATTTAATGTCATAATCAACTTTCTTAATCTCTGTGCTTTTCTCAAAAGGGTCTTATATTTAGGGACGAAAGTAGTATATAAAAATTGAATTCCTAAAAAACATTGATTTTTTTTATTTAATATCAAAATATTCATACAAAACACTTCCTATGAACATTTTTAGTTGCAAATTCACTAATAATTGTTTATATATTTCTATATCAATATGTTATATCATATCTTTCTCAATATATAAAATGAATAGATCATTCAACCTTTCTTGTGACATTGACGATCTCAAATAGTTTTTCAATAATTAAACTTCAAAAAATTCTTTCTATAGATGCAATTAACAATCACTGTCATAGTTGAGAGAATTCGAAAAGCAATTGTAACATTTGGATAATAATCTGCGACTTTTACAAACTCAAGAACCTCAATTGTTGACATCAACACTTTAACAGTTACATTTGCAACACTTTAATTCAGAAAAAAGATGATTTACATTAACATCTGACAAATTCTTACGAGAAAAAACGGTCTTAAAAATTATGCAAGTTTTTTTAATTCACCATTATCCAATGATTAATTTCAACATTTTTGCTTCAAATAAAATTTAAAAATACTTTCAAATACTTCTAACTTTTCAAATATATTTCTTAATGAAGTTATTGTCATATCAACAACCACAAAAAAAAAATAACTCTAAAAGATTCTTCGGGTGATTGTATTTCCTCATATCATCATTCTTTTCATATTGTTTTTATTTAACGCTACGACACTTCGTTGGAAGTGTCAGCTCTATATCCATATATCAAATGCAAGACTTTTGACGATATTTATGCTAGATACAAAACCTTCATTTATATATTTCTCAAAGTACAACATTATACTTCTTTCACTATTCGTCAAAAAAAATTATACTTTTCACTAAAAAAAGAAGTACAATAGTATATCTTATACTTCTTTCATTGTAACTTTAATGTACTTAGATTTAGATTGCAACTTGTTACGATATATTATTGTAAATATATATCCAAAATATATTTAAATTTAAAATCTTAAAAATATATTTAGCCATATTATTTTCATCACCTAAGAATTTTGATATTTATTTGTTTATTTTATTTTATTGGCATATATAATATACTCATAAGAAAAATATTTTAGGCCCCTAATTTTAAGAACCCTAAAAAAATACTTCTTTCGCCTCTTCGCTCTGCTTCAGATAAGATCCTGAATGCAGGTTAATATTAATCAAACATAATTTTTTTAAAAATCCATTAGAATAAAATTCCTCTTATTATTTACTTATTTTATGAGAATGTTATTCCTGAGAATAAAATTTACAACCTTAACCAACAATGAATTGGTTCAAGTGAGAAGAGTTTTGGTCCCCTTAAGCTTATGGTCAGGAGTTTGATTTTCAGCTTATGAGTATGGAGAAAATTCGATCAGAAAGAAAGAATTCATCTTATGTGCACCAGATTCCCGGCGGAATTAATTACCACTAAGACGGTAAAAATTTCGTACAAATATCACAATAATAAAAAAACTGTACAACCTTAAAACAAACTCCTCCTAATCCTAATTACCATTTTCTATAAAAATATCCCGGAGCTTTTGCCGTGAGGTGGCACATGCCGTGAGCACATGACATAGCGAAGCTAGCATTAAGAACCAAGCATGCCCAAAAGTCTACTGACAATGACAACCGACAAGGATTATCTTCTTTATTTCCTCTTATTATAAAGTTGTTGCCAATCAGGCAATGTGTGCCGTAAGACATCTCTAATGCGAATAAACATTGGTTGCATATTAAATAGGACAAGGTAATTTGACAAAAAAAAATAGGGTCAGGTTGAATGCACTTGATTTTTTACTGCATTCCATCATATTTGAGTCGTTTAATATAGGAATGGATGTGGGTAGAGTATTATAGTACACATTTTCATACTCGCAGTTTTAAAAAATATATGTATCCATTTTTATATCCGTGTGGATAACAAACTTTGCATCCGTACCCATATCTTGTGGGTACCTAAGTACCCATATTCATCTCTGTTACCCGCATTTTTGCGAAGAATAATTCGATTAATTATAAAAACGGTTTAACAGTTTTTGGTCCCTATAGTTTCGCATAATTTTGTTTTTAGTCCCTGAAGATTTTTTTCACACTTTTTAGTCCCTGAAGTTTTTCCAGCCAGTGTTTTTAGTCCCTATTTTTCATTCAACTCGTGCATATCATTCGAAATTTTAATTTTTTTTCCGCGGTCATGTTTAGTACATTATATTATGAATCTCTCTTACAAAAATTTAATTTTTTTTAACAAGAGATAAATTAAATATGAATTTTTTAGTTTTTATTCATAAATAATCCATCTTACGTTAAAAAATTCTAAATTTTTATCAGAGATGTTCTTATAATATTATAAACATGAATACAAAAAATCATTCAAAAATTTGAAAGTATACAAGAGTTTCATTAAAAGCAGGGACTAAAACCACTAACAGGAAAAACTTCAAGGACTAAAAAATATGAAAAAAATCTTCAAGGACTAAAAACGAAATTCTGCGAAACTATAAGGACCAAAAACATATTTAACCCTTATAAAAAAATCATATTATTTTAATAAAAGTTAAAAAAATTCAAAGATTTTAATGTCGACCTATGAAAATTATAAACAAAATTGTTACTAATTTCATCTTAAAAATAAACACTTTTATTAAAAATCAAAACATGGGTAATAGTTTAATAGGGTTTGTATTTTTAAAATTAATATACAAATACTGTTATACAATAATATAAAATTTATAAATAAAATTAATAAATATATATTATATGGGTATGGGGCGGGGTGGGTACTAAGGTATCCGTACCCGCACCCATACCCGTTTATTTTTGTGGGTATTTTTATGAAAAGATACAAAATCTTTTTTATGAAAAGATACATTTTCCAAGATAAATATAATAGTCGAGAAAGACGCTATACATTGAATAAAACCCTTTCCTCGTGTCACACTCAGAGCGAAGCTTCACCAAACACTTGAGCATCAACAACAAATAACATGTAGACCTAGACCACCCGACGGTTCAGAAGTACACAAAATAGAGAGTTAACAAATCATAACCAATAAAATACAAGTATAAGATTATACTTGACAATTCATATATATACACATCATGCATAATCTAACTCACATATACATACTTATTTTCAAATCTTAGATCATACATAAGATCATTCACATGGCACATTGAATTAACAAATAAAATCAATGTTCACCACCATAATTCAATCAAATAACTCACACAATGTCACATATCAATTATCAATGTATATGCACACATTTCCTAATGCAATATAAGGTCAATTCTCATGTTATGTCACCCTAGACATATCTAATGCATGTGGAACCAATCGTCTTTATTAGAGTATTTCACCTCTAATATTCTTCTTTATCGAATAAATTTGATATACTTCTTTATCGAACAAGTCGATATACTTCTTTATTAGAATCATAGATTTGGTCCCGTGAGCTTAGCTCAGTTGGTAGGACGTTGCATTTTATATGCAGGGGACCCGGGTTCGAACCCGGATCATCCCACTTATCCATCTTAAAAGGTTGAATTTCTAGCCACTAGGCTACTTGACAAAAAAAAGAAAAAAGAATCATAGATTCTAATATCCCTATTTAAGATATGAAACACTATTCATATCCGTCTTTATTAAGATATCTCAAAATCTTAATATTCATCTTTATCAAATAAAATTTGATATCCGTCTTTATTAAGATAACACAATACCTTAATATACTTTTTTATTAGAATAAAACAATTATAATATTCTTCATTTATATATATACATTTCATACATTCATCAACAACATCAACAAATTATTGTTAATCAAAACATCCTCAACATTCGTTATTAATTGATAAAACATCGTCACCAATCATTCAATAATTAAATCATCATCAACTGTACACAAGAATACAATTAATTCATGTTATAAACAAGTAATTGCATTTTAAACAACAAGAAAATAAAGTTCTGGTCTGCCTTACTCGTCCGGCGAGACCCGGCTAATGGAAAACAGAAAGTTTTGAAGAAATTGGCTAGTGCTGGCGACAAGCTCTCGCCCGACGAGCTCATCCAGAATTGGGTGCTCTGCTCGCGAGTTCATACTCAAATTCATCCAAAAATCCTATTTTTCAGTTCCAAATCCCAAAAGATGTTGTTTTCAAGTGTATAACACTTATATAAACATGAAAGGACAGTTTGATTCATAAATCTACAACATTTCATACAAAAAAGTAAACTTCATCAAATCCTTACAAACTTCTACAAATGCATACCCGTTTTTACCCATTAAAATCGTTCATACATTAAACATGCTATGAATATTTGATTTCACTTTTGTTATGAAAAATCATCCCAAAAAGACCACGAAAATGAGTGGAGAAAGTTTAGGTTCGGAGAAATCGACATTCTTCTCTTTCTCGAGTCATTCACAATTATGAAAACTAACTCTCGTACCTTAGCTCGACGATTCTCGGATCTTCTCTCAATCTCTAGTTCTTTCTATCTTCTAGGGCACTTATCTTCTTCTCTTCCTTCTCTCTTCTTTCTCCCAAATTGTCACAAATGTGACACACTCTAGCTAACTTTCCATATATATAGCTCTCCCCATTTTACTAAAGCCCATTAGCCAAAAGCCCACTAACACGGCCTAACACGCGTAAACTCTCATCAACTCGATTAATTAACTAATACTCTCGCTAATTAATTAATCGCCACAAATGAAATAATAATAATAAACACTTTACACATAAATAATATAATATAACGAATTAATAAAAATCGGGTCGTTGCACACAATACATACATGAGAGAGAACCAAAGAGAAGGAAGAGATGAATGGGGAATTTTAATTTCTCACTAAAGCTTGATCATCAATTCAAATTCTAGAGTCATCTCGTTAAAAAGTAAGATAAACATAATATTTATAATTACATATTATATGTATATGTATTGATCCAATAACTTTATACCATTTAAAATAAGGAGAATGTTAACATGTGCCCTTAAAGACACATGTTAAAAATACAAATGTAATAAAAATTTATTACATTTTTTGTATTCATCAACTACTTGAACATTAAATGTCTTGTATCATTAAATGTAAAATTTCTACTTTTAGGTAGCTTAATATGTGTCCCACATGTTAACATGACCCTTTTAATAAATATACATATTTAAAAGGAGTTCAATCCAAATCGATAGATATAAGAATGATTTAGTAGGACGAGTATATGAGTTAAAGAGTAAAATAGTAAAAATGTAGTGTTTGATTTTCAAACTCAATAAAACTAACAAAAATTAATAATAGCAATTATTATTAATGACCATTAATAAAGCAGATGACCATTTGTCCATAAATTTTAGCTTAAATGGTAAAAATACCGAAATTGTTAGTGTCGGATGCTATGACCGGGATTCGATTTCTGATCACTCTACTTTATGTGATTGAGTTTCCAATGACTATGCCTCTGTTTGGTTTGGCGTTGGACAACACCAAACGCGCGTTCTTCGACTCCAAAAGCGATTCCGTCGATTTTTGGGTTGTTTGGCTAAAAGCAAACGTGAATCTCAGCGACGTGATTTTCTACTCAAACGTGAGTCTCCTAGAAGTCAGGATTCCTACCTTTTGCGTCTCTTAAACGCGATTCTCCCTTTTTTTGTGGTAGGTATTCTTTTCATTACTACCCATCAATTCAACTTCAATTTTGCAACGAATCACCCCAACTTCATACGCTTCTTCTTCCTTCTTCATTATTACACATCAACTCAACTTCAATTTTTTTTTTCTGAGAAAGATTTCTTTCCATCTGTTTTTAGATTTGCATATCTCATTTATTTATTTTTGTCATTACTCATGTTAGATTAGTGTTGGTTGGATGAATTTATTGCATATTGTTTCTTCTCTATATATATGATGTGTGTGAATTATTTGTGACATACTTCCTTTCATTGTTCATCCAAGTCTGAAGGTGAGTAGAAATTTTATTGATTTTTTTGTTGTTGTGATGGCTTGCTGCAGTAGTAGTGTTCATTATTCTGTTTTAAAGTTCTTATTACATGTTATACACTCTACACTCTGTTTTATTAAATAATGCATAGTATGTGTTTGATAAAAAGTCTCTAAGAAGAAAACAATTTGTTGGTCTTGCTTTGTTAAAAAGTCTCTAATTTATGTTTCTAAGCTCTGTTATTATTAACAAAATTAGAGCATATAGACACGATTTTAGACAAATGAATTATTGATGCAAAGGCAAATATTTGATTCCACATTTTGCTGTTACTGGAGCTGTAAATGTGAATCAAAGTATTGCTGTTTCTTATATGGATTTCACTGATATAATTTCATCAGCTAATTTTTTATATAGTTTGGGTATGATATTGGAATTTGCTTCTTTTCTTTGGTTGAGATGGAAGAAACCAATGTTAGTGAGACCTTATAAGATTCCAATGAATTTGCCTTTGTTGGTTGTGATGTGTTTGGTACCATCTGGTTTTCTTGTATTTATAATGGCTATTGCTACTAGACTGTTTTTTTGGTGAGTGGTTTGATTACTATTGCTGCTGTCAATTGTATTCTTTTTGTTTATTAAGTAATTTTTTATTTTATTTTCTATGCTAATTTGTGTATATAGTATGGATACACATAAGAAGAAAGTTTTGGCGGTTCCCCCTTCAACTAATGACAAAGCTAATTGGGTGGATCTTAAAGCAACCGAAATCTTCATCAAAACATGCTTTGATCAAATTACCAAGGGTGAACGCGTCGGTACTTGTTTTACTAAGAAAGGGTGGAAAGGCATTGTTTTCCAATTCAATGCTTTAACCGGAAGGAATTATGACAAGAATAAATTGAAGAATAGGTATGATAATTTGAGAAAGGAATGGAGAGTATGGTATACCTTATTTGGAAAAGTCACCGGATTAGGGTGAAATAGTGAGAAGAATACCGTTGATGCACCGGATGAGTGGTGGGAGAACAAAGTATTGGTATGTGTATAAAAATATGTTGTTTAGTAATAGTTTTAGATTTATTGTGTTTCTTATTTGATGGTGGTTATGAACATGCAGGAAAATCCTCTATATGGAAAATTTAGAGACAAGGGACTTCCATTTGCTAACGAACTAACCACACTTTTCAAGGATGTAGTGGCTAATGGAGAGTTTGCTTGGGCACCATCAAGTGGCATATTACCACCTAATGGGCACTTGGGTAACGATGATGATGATGATGTGTATCGCCCATGCCTAAAGAATCTTGGTTTGGATGTGGAGGAAGGCTCGGGTGATAGTGAAGATGCAAGTGTTGGAGCAACAACCGAATTTGGAAATATTAATTTGAATACTTCACAAGGAGATGCTAGCCAAGTTAGTGGACAAAAGAGAAAGAGAGCTAGTGGTGTTGAAAAGAAAGGCAAGAAAAAATTCACTCCCTCGGTCGCAATAGCCGAGGCTGTTAAAGAGATTGCGGAGACTTGCAAGTCACGAAATGATGCCACATCCAATGCTTCTATTGGTGAAGTGATGGCTGAAATTCAATCCATGGAAGAAGTTGTGGGTGATCTATAATTTCATACAATTTGTTGTCAACTAATGATGTTTAAGCCAGCGAGGGAGATGTTTGTATCATTGCGAGGGAGATTTATTGTGTAACTTAACGGGCTTAAGAAATAACTTATATTAGGACTTGTTTATGTGTTAGCATGTGTTTGGATTATGATGTGTCTAGCTTAAGTCTTACTTATGTATTAGGACTTACTAATGTGTTAGGATTATGATGTGTCTAGTTTAAGTCTTATTTATATCTATTCTGTATTTTGGTTAACAATGAATGAAGTAGATTTCCTGTGTGTTACAAGGTTGCTCTCTTATTTCAATTTATTTGCCTGCTGCTGTTCTGTTTTGCTGATAATTTATTTGCCTTCTTGCTGTCTGTGCTGTTCTGTTTTGCTGTTCAATTTATTTGGTTTAGTGCTTATACTTCTCTTTTGTTTTGTTGTTTGGTTCTTATGAATATGTTGCTCTCTTGTGACAGGTTGCACTCTATTTAAAATGAATGGTTGGAATGAACACTTGGAACAAAATACACAAGATGATGATGATGCTATTTTTGAAGAAGCTTCTCTTTTGGCGGCACTAGTTGGTCAGTATGCAATAAATAATTTATGCAAAGAGCCATGTAGAACTAGTGAACTAACGGGTCATTCGTGGGTTCAAGAAATATTACAAGGGAATCCTACTCGTTGTTATGAGATGCTTCGAATGGAAAAACATATTTTTAACAAATTATGTAATGAATTAGTGGAACATGGTTTAAAGTCTTCTAAACGTATGACAATTGAAGAAATGGTTGCAATGTTTCTAGTCATTGTAGGTCATGGGGTAGGCAATAGAATGATTCAAGAAAGATTTCAACACTCGGGTGAAACGGTAAGTAGACATTTTCATCGAGTTCTTCATGCATGCCTTAAGTTGTCTTTCAAATATATCAAACCCGAAGATCCTATGTTTCGTCATTGTCATGCCAAAGTAAAAAATGACAAACGTTATTGGCCATTTTTTAAGAATGCTAATAGGAGCGATTGATGGTACACATGTGTCATGTGTAGTTAGTTCTAGTGATCAAACTAGGTTTATTGGAAGAAAGGGATATCCAACACAAAATATTATGGCTGTATGTGATTGGAATATGTGTTTCACTTTTGTATTAGCTGGTTGGGAAGGTACTGCCCATGATGCTCGTGTTTTTGATCAAGCTCTTACAAATATAGACCTTAATTTTCCACATCCTCCTCCAGGTATATATGTTCTTTTATGTTACTAGAAATGATTTGTTATATTGATAATATTTTTGCACATTCTAATAATGATGTATTATCACATTTTAATAATTATAATTACTTTATTTTTTAGGTAAGTATTATTTGGTAGATTTTGGGTATCCAACACCAGTAGGATACATTGGTCCCTATAGATGTGAACGCTACCATCTTCCTGAGTTTAGGCGTTCAAGTGGATTTGATAATCATAATGAAGTATTCAATTATTACCACTCAAGTTTAAGATGCACAATAGAAAGAACTTTTGGGGTATGGAAGAACAGATTTGCAATCCTACGTCGCATGCCGAAGTTCAAATATGAAACACAAGTTCAAATAGTAGTCGCAACAATGGCAATACACAACTTTATCAGAAGGACTGCTGAAGTGGATGCTGATTTCAATCTTTATGAAGATGAAAACACAATCATTCACGATGATGAGAATCATAGATCAAATAACTTGGATCCCTCACAAATTTTCAACGTAGCTTCTTCGTCAGAGATGGATCATGCTCGAGACTTAATTCGTAATCAAATTATAGAGTCTAGGTTAAATAATTAATTTGTGATAGTGTTGCACTTAAGGATTTTTCAGTCAACTTAATTTATGCTCACCTTAAAATTGTGCTACCAGCATGCTTAAGAATGTGTGTCTTATTTTCTACTGCTACTTCTTTTTATTTAATTATTATGCCTTTATTTAAATTTCTCTTTGCCTTTTATTTTTTTAAAAAAATACATGTTTTTGTTTAATTATTATGCTAATTTAACATTTTCTAAGTGTATGTCATTATTTAAATATTATATTTAATTAATTAATATTTAGTATTATTTGTTTTTTATGTTTTATGAAAAAACATACTATTTGATAATTATAGATACAAAAGTAATTTTGATTCAAATCATCCAAATAACATCAAATTTTCAGAATCACTTTTACATTGTTGTATCCAAACATAAATCAATTCTGTCAGACTCAATTTTATCAAAATCAATTCTGCCAAACTCAATTCTGTCAAAATCAGTTCTATCCACCGCAGAACCAAACACACACTATGTCATTTTATCTACCGACAAAAAAAAAAAACAGATGGCCATTTTTTTTCTAGTAAAGAAGCTAAAATGAAAAGAAAAAAACAAATAGAAATGGAAAAAATTATTCACGAAGCACATGACCATTAATAAAACAAAGAAGAAAGAAACAAGTATTAAGAAAGAAAAAGGAAAGTCCCATAAGTCTTAATTCAATTAGCAAAAATATCGAAATTGTTAGACTAAATATCGTGATCCGAATTTGAAACAGGGATCTCACAATTATAGATGAGTTTAATTTTTCAAAAAAAAAGGAAACTAGTATAATCCAAACTAAGTTCATGTCATAAAATGACAACAAGTTTGCAACCTACTTAGACCACCATACATTACGTCAACAAGATTGCAATATGAATTGAAATATTGAGACCACGTTTATGACATCATCTACTCTCAACGGCTGGGTCCCATAAATTTTTATTTTGTTTTATTGACAAGGAATGTAATTGGCAAAATCTCCTTTTTCTGTTAATAAATAACTAGAATTGAGAAAACAAAAAAAAATAAAAAAAAATAACTAGAATTGAGACTCGTGTCAAGTACGGGTAAAAATGCGTTTTATGATTTATTGATTTATAAATAATATATTTTATTTTAAACTGAAAAATTAAAAGTTTAATTGTTAATGAAAGACAATTAATGACAACTAAATAAATATTTACAATCTTATATAATTCAATAATTAAAATAACACACTATTATAAAAATAATTGTAAAATTTACGTATAGTGTCGTAGATTTTCTTTGAAAAAATTCCTATAATTTGTTTTTTTTATCAAATTAAAAATGTATCATAGTTATTGTTTTTATTACTCTCCACTAAAAGAATTATAAAGTTGATGGAAAATAATTATCTTATGGGATATATGGAAGAAATTTTGAAGTTTCGTAAAAAAATAATTGATTTGGATATGAATTACAAAAAAAAAAGTATATGTATGAGTAGAAATATAAACTACAATATAAATAAATAAATAAATCGATTCACGTATTAATATTTAAACTGAAATATAGGTTTTCGTTGAATTTTTAAAAAAAAAATAGTCTCCCTATTAATAGATTCCGTAAAAATTATAAAAAAAAAAATAGATTTTCATATTAATATATGAGTAAAAATATAGATCTAAGTAAAAATTATAAAAAAAAATCATCCGTATTAAAATGAATATAAATATAAGCCCCATAAAAAAACCCTCAAATTCATATATGAGTATAAATATATGAAAATAGAGAGGGTATTAATATATGACTAAAAATATAAATCCATGTATAAATATAAATATAAGTCCCCCTATTAATATGAATATAAAATACATGTTTCATATAAAAAAAAAAGCCCTGTTTTAATATGGAATATGAATATAGCCCCATATAAATTACACAAAAAATAGACTCCCTTAGGTTTAATTACACTTCTGGTCCCTATCTTTATTTTAGATTTCACTCTTATCTTTATTTTAGGTTTCAAGTTGGTCCCTTATCTTTTAAAAGTTTTAAGTTGGTCCCTTATCTTTATTTTAGGTTTTAAGTTGGTCTCTTCCATCAAAATAGATGACACATGTCCATATTTAACGGTAATAGTAAAAAAATTGATGGAAGGGACCAATCTTAAACCTAAAATAAAGATAAGAGACCAACTTGAATCCTAAAATAAAGATAAAGACCAAAAATATAATTGAGCTCATATTAATATATGAGTATAAATACATCTATGTTACTGTATAAATTACAAAAAAAAAAAGACCCATGTATTAATATATAAATAAATATTTTAGTGAACATATTTTCAAATGAAATCAATAACAATTATAGTTACCAAACTAAAAATATTAATTTTACAATGGTTGATATTCTTATAATATATCATAAATTTTGATTTTGATCGAAAAGAGTAAAATATGCATAATTTATTTTTCCTGGATCAAATATTTAAAGAAAGAGATTGTATTTTTATTATGACATATGATCAATTGATACCAAATGTTAAATTTTGAAAGAAAAAGAAAAGTCCCATAAGTCCTTACTCATTTCCCAAAAATGTCAAAATTGTTAGAGTATAACCCAAACTAAGTTCATGCCATAAAACGACAACAAGTTTGCAAACTACTTGAGCACAAACTCGCATGAAAAAAAACAAAAGAGAGAGAAAAACAAGGTTGCATCTTTACCTACGTTACTACGTATCGGCCTGAAAGTTAAAATACTAATTAATCTGAATAGACGGCCGAAGAAAGAGGCGAGGACCGCTATAAAAAAGTATAAATAGAAGGCCCCGTTTCTATGGTTCCTTTCAGAGTTCAATCAACCTTACTTAACCTCTCCAAAACCACCGTCAAGATCGTTGCTGCTGAGTACTACACTACACATATGGTTAGTTTTTCTCTTTCGATTTTTCTGTTTCTTCGCTTGTTACTTTCGTAAAAAAGAGCAATTCCCTTAAAATATTAGTTCGGTTCGTGAACTCTTAAATTGGTTAAGTTAATTTTGTTGGTTTGCCAGTTTAGTTCGACAGTTATTTTGAACACTCCTACATACTACTAATGAATGATGAGCGTGAAATGTTATTTTTTTATTTTATTTTCACAGCCAATAACCGGCCCACCGGACTGCCTAGTCTGGTTCGGGATTAGTTATGGCTTTGAGTGGTTACAGCCCCTCCCAGTCACAGTTGGGGGATCGAACTGCGATTCTCCCTACCAAGTCCGGCGTCAATCACCACTTAACCAACTAACCATTGATAATTATTTTTTCTTCCTTCTTATTTTGTTTGTGTGATCTAAAATTTAGTATGTTCCATGTGGCAATTTTTTCATTTTTATGTTTCTATTTCTCGTTGTATAGATTTCTAACTTGTTTTTGGGATATACATGATCAACATGTTTTGTTCTAGCCTGTAGGCTTTAAATCCATGATGATTTTCTCTATTTTGACTGTCTTTTGACGATTGGGTTTCGTTAATATATACCAAGTTATGGTGTATGCGTTTTCGCATGAGATTGTTTCTAAAAAACTTTGTTTACACATGCGTTGAATCAAATTATGTCAAATAAAAATTACATTTATTTACTGTATTTACACACACACTAAGACCTTTCTGATTTTTGCTGAACAGATAGAGTTAACATATACCAAGTTATGCATTATGCCATTTCGTGGGACGAAACGAGACATCGTTGTATATGATGCTAATAATAATAGTCTTCAGAAGAGAGGACCTGGGTGAAAAGCTTCTCAACTTAGGATTAAAAACTATGTTATTGTGGTGTCAAGTGGCAACTATAGTCGAATTTAGTTTGGTCCATTTCTCTCTCAAAACATACCGTTGCAGTTTCCTCTGCTCCTGACGACACTTCAATTCCAATTTATGCAATCCCCAAGTCGGTTGATCGGGCCAAAAGCCTTCAGATATTCTGTCTTTATCAGCTTTAGAGGTTCAGACACTCGTTGCCGATTTAGTGGCTTCCTCAACAAATATCTGATTGAACAAGGATTCCGCACCTTCTTTGACGACAGGGAGATTGAGAGAGGGACTCAGATAAGAGTAAACATTCCCAAGGCAATTGAAGATTCTAGGATTTTCATCCCTGTTTTATCGGAGAATTATGCATCTTCTTCATTTTGTTTAGACGAACTTGTGAAGATCTTTGAAGAATTTAAAAAGGGGAATGGTCGATGGATTTTTCCTGTTTTCTATTACGTTAATATCTCTGATGTGAAAAATCAAACTGGCAGTTATGGACAAGCATTGTCTGTTCATAAGAACCGTGTCACGCCTGAGAGGTTAGAGAAATGGACCAATGTCTTGACTTCAATTGCTGACTTTCGCGGCTGCCATATGGAAAGGTAACTAATCAATCTTTCCCCCCTTATGATTTATTTTGTTTCTTTAATTTTTCGTTTGTATGAATAACTTCTATTTTTTGAAATTACAATGTTAGTTGTTATTTTGTTAGTGACCGGGAAAATGAGCTCATAATCTTTGTCTGACTAATATTAATAAAATGTTAGTAATTAATTAGGAAAAAAATCCTTGGGGACCTTGTAATGTTTAAGTAAATATTAAAAATAGAGTTTAATGGATATGCACCGTCAGTGTAAATTAATTTTAGACTGACAACCAATAGAAATAGTTTAATCTTCCATGTCACATTAAAGAAGTGGAGTGAAGTGGAGTGATGTGGCGGAAAACATGATGGTGATTGATTGACAGTGTAAAATTATTTTACATTGTCAGTGCATATTCCTTTTTCTCATAGAAATATTGTGAGTTACCACTTTCTTAGGAGTTAGTTACAATCCCCTTTAGAGTTAGTTAGAGTTTGTTAGTTAGTTTGTTGATTCTCTACTAACTCTCATGTACTCACTTAACATCTTTTTATCAACCAATATGAATTAAGGAATGAACGTTTCTGTCTATCAAAGTCTCAAACTTATTTTTCTAATGATAATGATACGAATCTTCACCTTTTTAATCCCACGATTTGTAACAATAATTGTATGCAATTTTTTTTGAAGAAACCTTGTTAAGACAAGACATTGATATGATGCATTTTCTTTGATTGGGGGCAGGGCTAGGGGTATATATGAATTTCAATACATATATGAGATCATTCAAGAGGTATCTAAACATGTGGCTTACTCAATTGGCCTAGATCATCGAGTAGAAAAAGTTATGCATTGTTTGACTTCCGGATCAGACAATGACGGAGTCTGCATCGTAGGGATATGCGGAGTTCCTGGAATAGGAAAAACGACACTAGCTCGTGGAGTTTACCACTTCCATGGCAGCATCGAATTTGACTGTTGTTGCTTTTTTGATAATGTTGGAGAGTATCTAAAGAAACATGGATTAGTGCATCTCCAACAGATGCTTGTTTCTGAAATAGCTGGACATCACAACAGTACTATGTTTGAAAGTGTGGATGAAGGGATTTCAACGGCGATAAAACATATGCTCAACCAAAAGAAAGTTTTCTTGATTCTTGAAGACGTTCATGATTCGGAGGTCTTAAAAGCCATTGTAAAGCTGACTACTTGCTTTGGTTCTGGTAGCAAAGTCATCATTACTGCAAGGGAGAAATGTTTTCTAGAACTTCATGGCATTAAAAGAATATACGAGGTGGAAAGAATGAATAAGGTAGAAGCTTTTCAATTGCTTAATTTGAAAGCTTTTGATTCTATGAATGTTAGTCCTAGCTATATGACCATTTTAGAGGGCCTTGAAACTTATGCTTCTGGGCATCCATTCATTTTGGAAGTGATAGGTTCCTACTTGAATGGGAAAAGTACAGAAGAATGTGAATCTGCATTGCACCAGTATCAAAAAATTCCAAACGGAGACATAAAAAAGATCCTACAAGTAAGCTTTGATGCTTTGGAGAAATTTCAGCAGAATATGTTAATTCACATTGCACTTCACCTCAAAGAACAGGAACTGGCAATTGTTGAAGACATGCTTCATTGTAAATATGAAGTGTGCCCAAAAGATGTTACTAGAGTGTTGCTTAAGAAATCTCTGATAAAGATTAACGAGAATGGTCAAGTGATATTACACGGCTTAACACAAGACATGCTCAGAGAGAATATTTCACTTGAGGATACAGTTGTTTGAGGTAAGAATGATTTGGATTATTATATCTGTAACTCTGATATTTCTCTGTTCACAATGAAGAAATCATTGTTTATTCATGTAACTTTGTATCCAATGGAACAGGAGCATGACAAGCCAACAAATCCATCCTGCCTTAAGTGATGGAAGCATCTTTTGGGATCTGATGGAATTGTATATCAATCATCGCAGCAGTGATGGCTCTTAGTGTTGCGTCTAATTTTCCCCTACGAAACTAGCGTGTTAGGTAAGAGGTGTCACGCCTTATAATTTTTTTTTAGGCCTTATTTATTTTCAGTGTAAAACTTAGATTTTTTCCAATACACCTCACCACACCCAATACTATTGAGTTTGGTGTGTAGATAATTTAATACCCAACTGGATAGACTCTGATACCATATTAGAATTTGAGTTAGACTCAATCTCCAATTCTAAGATGGTATCTGAGCATATCCAAGATTCATTGAGCCATCTTATATCAGAGAACCCGCTATCGGACTACTATTGTCGTGCTTCAAATGTCTGGTCCTTAGCGTGCGGGGTGTGTTTAGTTTTGTAAAGTTGAGTTGGACTCAAACCACGCTACCGACAATTTACTAGTTACTAGTTAATAATATCTTCTTGCAAATTTTAATGTGATTGGTCATTGTACTCTTTTGAATCAATTTACATTAGCCATTGATTTTGTTGCCTGCTTTGTTGTATGAATTTTTGGGCTATGAACCACAAACACAGGCAAAGATCACCAGCATGTCAGGGCGTGATCCTTTTAAGTTGATAAACCTGTGAATGAATGTCATAATTTGAAGAAAAAATTTAATATCCGGTAAGGAATATGGAAAAAACACACAGACCAAGGAACCTTATATTTCTTATTAAAAATTCTAAAATTTTACAATCTATTCCAAAACTAACCTTAGTGGATTAATTTATCCTTGTCTATTGTAATATAGGGAATATGTCACTCTAATTAATGCATAACTTTGGAATGGATTAAGTTGATACAATTTAATAAGGGCATAAATGGAAGTAAGAATAAAGATACAATTTAATAAGGGTATAAATGGAAGTAAGAATAAAGTTAATGATTGTTTCTTATAAAAAGGACCAATTTTTTTTCTTCAAATTGTTCCTTGTAAAAAGGACCGGAGGAAGTAATAGAATGTTATCGAGTGTGTGGCAGTGTCAGTCGATACCAACACGTATTGAACATCAAAAACAATGTGATAGACTCTAAATCCTACCAAGTTACAAGTTACGTAAAACTATGTTAAATCTAAGGAAAACAAGATAACATTTTTCTTCATTATTTGATTAGATTAAAATGTAAGGAAAATTTCTCAAACGACCCCTATCTCTTTTCTATCCCATGAATTTCCAATTTTGCCCTTGCAAAACACTTCAGTTTTTAAAAATCGAAGTTTTTTTTGCCTTGAATATTTTTTTCGGTTTATACGAATTGAAATACCTCTGAATTTGCATTACCAAAAAATTCGGTTTTTTCGAACCGAAATTTCTGCAGGAGTAAAATTGGAATATTGGAGGTAGAAAAGAGATAGAAGTCGCTTGAGAAATTTTCAAATGTAAGAACACTTACATATATAAGACTCTTAATGGACTTAAAGCTAAAAGCCTAATCAAATAATCCAAAGACAAAAAGACCCGATTAATAAAAACTCAACTAAAAATTACATTAACTCATTTAATTAACTAAATCGACTCGTATAACATCCTATCACAATGGCTGCAAACATAGATCCAGAATAAGGTTGAACACCCGATTTATGAAGCTCAATAACATAATATTAAAGATGAGTAAAATAGGGCAATTGATCTCGAAATTATCGGTTGAAATAGTTTATGAAATTTTTCAAATTGGCATGTGCATTTTTAAAAGTTTAGTTTGCCGTTGCTCATTATAATAAGACATGAATTTTTGTCCCCGTATAAAATGTAAGATATTAAACTGGATATTATTTTGTCATAAACTAAATTAGGACGTTTAAAAATCATGAGGAATAAATTGGATTTTTTAACAATAAATTGAAATCTTTAGATCATCTATTATAAACAGCCTAACTAGTAATTACATAATTACATAATTTTAAATGCTTCAAAAAAAAATTACATAATTTTAAAATAAAAATACCGGGTAGAATTAATTAAGCCCACAATCAAACTATTTTTTAAAATAAAATAAAACAATCTAATTTTATCAAACTCAATTTATCTAGCATTTGACCGGTAAATGACAAAGGAAAATGATTTAGATCGATTCAGTTCTTTATGTATTAACTGGTTCATCGGTCTGAGCTTCGACCCAATCGATGCACATCAGTTTTAGGATTTTTTTCTCTGATTTTTCCTTAAAATTCTAAATGTTCTTTCAATCTCAGAATCTGCTCTTTATCCAGGTGTGAGCAACTTGTGCATGCAGAATTCTGCTCCAACTTGTCACATCACCTCTAGACAAAAATTATATTAATGCTCAAATAAACTAAAAGCTAAGTTGAGTGTAAAAATGAAATTTAATTTAGAATCGTATAATCATCGGCAACAACGCCAAAAACTTATTTTTGTTTAGCATGGAACCATGTAAAAGTATACACAGTCAAACTATTGCAAGTAATAAGAGAAAGTATCGTACCCACATGGATTGTTTAGGGGAATTTCATTTCAATTAGCATACAAAATAGTTTTTAGTTTATGAGCAAAAAGATAACCAAATAATATTCAGAGTTTCAAAAGTAAAAGAAAAATTAATTGGAACAATGATTCATTCAACTAGGGTCTAATGTTGGTGACTGATAAGTGGTGTCATGACATCTG
Organism: Trifolium subterraneum; assembly: GCA_951799995.1. Classification (NCBI taxonomy): domain Eukaryota; kingdom Viridiplantae; phylum Streptophyta; class Magnoliopsida; order Fabales; family Fabaceae; genus Trifolium; species Trifolium subterraneum. Next base: position 51,108,752 of record OX637462.1, on the reverse strand, counting down.
TGAGCAGAACTATACCTTGTGATGTATGTCTACAACATGGGAATATGAAATGGCGGATAAGTTGCTCCTATATTTAAGTTGGTTTAATTCATTTCACTCCAATTAAAACTTGCTTTGTATTTTCATTATGGCCTTAAAGTTTATGTCTAAGTCGTTAAGTAAGAAGTATGTATCCATCATCTCTTTAACCATATTATTTTTTTTATTTATAACCCTCTGATTCCTAGAGAAAGAGGACCCTAGTAATTCAGAGTTCGGCCGGGAGGTAACCATATTAGTTCTTGATTTCTGTTTATTACTATAATTTCATAATAATGAACTTGTGTTAATATAGATCACTCCTAGATACAAACATATAACATTAAATCAAAAGAACTTATGATGCATAAATACACATATTCATATGACATAAATAACATTAGACTTTCATTGAACTTCACATTATTCTAAAAATAATAGTTTTTAGCTCATGGTGAGCTTAACAACACATACAACCGGAATCAAAGATTTACACATCATAAAATAGTAAGAGATGTAAACCTAAGAAGCACAACAACCAAGAAATTATCTTTCAACCATCAATGTCAGAAGCATCGTGCCTTTGATTATCAGAATTGCAGCAGGAATTGGTTTGAGATGTTGGTATGACAGTGCAACCAAACGCAACTCATTTCTTCCTTCTATTGTACACTGAACTAGGGTTTAGGAGGCTCTTTAAATTGGCATAAACCTTGGACCATGGGTCAACCGTCATTGGATAATGACAACCCAAAGAATAAAACATATTCTCCTAATTTGGATAGTAGTGGTATAGTACTCACTCCGACCTTATTTATAAGTAAAAGTCAACAAAAATATTTCTCCTTAAATATATAAGCAAAAGTCATCAAATTCACCTTTATTTTACTCCTATGTCACTATTCCTAAAATACCCTTTCTTTTAAATTTAACTAGCATTTAATACTTCTACTATCTTTTTTCGATAATCTAATATTGTGTTCCCAAATATGAATTAAGTTGACACACTTTTATTTTTAAGAGAATATATAAGGGATAGCATTAGGCGTAAGCCAATTAAAAGTGGTTGCAGGGGCAATGCAATTATATTATTGTTGTTTCATTTTTTATTAATCTCGAAAGGGTGTTGTTAACGTGAGCAAATAGGGCACATGTTAAGATATCTATAATTAGAAATTTACATTTAATATTACAAATGAATTTAATGCTTAAAAGATATAATACACATGTTTCGAGAGAATATTTCTACATTTGTATTATTAACATGTGTCTTAACATGTGTCTTAGGTGCACATGTTAACATTTGCCATCTCGAAAAGGGTTCGGAGCAGTAATTATATGGCATAGATGCTGTCACTCAAAACGTCAGTTATGGATTTTCATTTCATATTTTTAGTCCAGCTAACTCAATTTTTACACAAAATTAGCATTTCTAGGTCTTGCTAACGAGTGTCCCATATCACTGTTTAAGTATTCCATTTAAAAAAAAAATTTATTTAAAAAGTTAAACAACACAATTTCCAATGCGTTGACTTTACAAATTTCCATAATTTTTTTTATAAAAAACTTACTATTTATGGGCTTAAAGAGTGCCGGGGGCACTCGTTAGCATTTGTCTTTCTTAATAAGCGTGAAAATAAAAAGTTTTGCTTATAAATCAAGCCGGAGGGAGTACAATCCTGCACATGGGAGATGCCAATTGTCTTATCCTTCAGTGATAGAATATTCTTGAACCGTAAACCTCCAACTTCTTAGCCATTAGCTTAACTAGCTCAGTTGAGCTACTAGTACTATCCTACTAATGACAACATCTAATTAATAATCTTGTCATAAATAGTAGGCACAAGGTCAATTCACTGCATTGTGAGCATTGTGAGCTTTCCTAATTCTCTTTGTGCCTAATGATCCTAGTAATTATAACAACTACAATACAAAGGAAACCGAAGAAGAGCTAACAATTGTCATACTATAATAAAGGTAGTGGCAGCTAGATCTAGTCTAACTCATGTGCTATTAACTCGATTCTAAAATGATGATTTAACATATTTTAAAAAATATAATATAGAGAAATGTTATTAAGAGTTGTTCAAAAAAGATAAAATAATATAAGACACGATGCTGTAGAATTGTCCTGGTGCGTCAATTATTTTCGTTTCATTAATTAAATTACAAAAATAAAAAATTTATGAAATATTGAAACCAAATTTTTTAATGAATTTTCTTGTAATTTTATTATCACATAATTTAAAATATATTTTTTTAAGAGAAACTTAAGGGGTTAAAATCAAACAATTGTAAAATTTGGGGGGCTAAAATTGAATTAAATGTTAAATCATTATTTTTAAGAGAGAGAGAAGAAAGTGGAATAAAAAATGTAGTAATTGCTCCTCTAAATTTGATGTAGCGATGAGAAATTCGAGTTAGAATCATCTTCATTTCTCCAAAGAAATGACAAATGCAATTATTATAATTTTGATGTAAATCAAGAATATAAATGAATATCTTTTGAGAATAATTGATATTATTTAAACTAGACACCGACCCGTGCTATCGCACGGGTTTTATATAATAAATATTTTAAAATAAATGACACAATCAAATCTGGCTTTTAAAATCAGTCAAACGGATTCATCCAGTGTATAATAAAATCACTCAAACACCATATTGAATATTATAAAAATCACGCAATGCTGACCATCCATGTTTAAAATATATGCTGCCGTTATTTTTTTCAACTAAAATTTCAAATTGATTTTCGTTTGGATCAATAAGAGTGTGTTTGGTAGGAGAGAAAATGAGAAGAGAGAAATAGAAACACGGAAACCAATGCATGTATTTGGATGTACGATATTTGATCTGACAATGATCGACGTACTTCTCTAAGTTAGTTATTGGATTATGGATTCAATGGTGCTATGTGTAAAAAAAAGTCAGTTATTAGATATGAATTCAATGGTGTTATGTGTAAAAAAGAAAGAAAGTAGTAAATATAAAACACGGCAAGAATGAATAGTTAGAGTATATAAAATATAAAATAAAATTAAAAAAACCTCTTAAACAACGTAGCGCAAGTTGAAATTCAATATTTTGATCGGTCATAGTAGCAATAGAAACACAAATTTGTGATAGCTAAACTTGAGATATATATAGAGGAAAATATAAATCGCGGCGAGAATGAATAGTTAGAGTAAAAATTTGTGAAAGTTAAACTTGAGATATATATATATATATATATAGGAAAAACAAAGCATATATACGATAAATATTCATAACATATCTTTATAAAATAAAAATTGATTTATATTTAAACAAATTAAATATTTGCATAACAATGAAAAATATTAAATTATATATTGTTGTGACACGTCATGAGTTCGATTTCTATTGAGGTGGGTGTATAAAAAAATTGGAGACTTAGGAAAAAAAATTGAACATGTATTACAGAAAAAATTTATTGGATTGCTTTTTTTTTTTTTGCGGAATTGATTGGATTGCATATTCAATACATGTTGGTTACAAAATATTTCAAATTGATTGATATGTCATAGTGGCTAATATATGAAGCCTTTATAAAAAGGTTATAAGATCAACTCAGGGTGCAGCAGTTGTAATGCTAATGCACAATATAATTGCCTAGTGGTATATATATATGGATGGATTAGCTTCATCTACCCACCCAGTCTAGACTAAGAAGAAAGAGCTTCTGACCAAAAAAACAAAAAATCACAGACCAAAAAGAGGCCTGATCTTGCCCAGATGGCGGTTTCACCTCGTTCGTCATCTCTATCTTATGATGTATTCATTAGCTTCAGAGGAGAAGATACTCGCTTAGGTTTTACTGCTTTTCTCTACAAGACTCTCTCTGACAGAGGAATCCGAACTTTCTTTGACCACAACGACGACGCCGGAAGAGGAATTGCAAAGGCAATTGAAGAGTCCATGATTTCGATTATTGTTTTCTCTGAGAACTATGCTTCTTCTACTTACTGTTTAGATGAACTTGTTTCTATTGTTGACTCTTATACCAAGAAAAACAACAACCACCGTCGATTGGTTTTCCCGGTGTTTTACAACGTCGATCCTTCTCACGTGAGATATCAGAAAGGGATTTATGCAGAGGCACTGGATGCGCTCCAGAAGAAAAACAATTTCAATTCGGATAAATTGAAGAAATGGAGGAACGCTCTCAATCAAGCAGCTAATTTCTCTGGCTGCCATTTCAAACATGGGTTGGTATCATCGTATTTTATCTTTTATTTTGTTCAGTAGTTGGATTGGATGTGTGTGGTAAGACATGACCAGATATGATTAGAAATGACAATATTAATTAATTAGAGAGAGTCTTGTCTTCTCTTGGCATAGAAAAGAAAAAAAGATTGTGTAAACTCCGCTTGTTTTACCACAAGACTTGTAGATTATTATATACGTACCTAGGAGAGTATATCACATGGAGGGTAGTCACTCCATTTGATATGCTAAAAAACAAGGGACTGTACTGAACAACTAGAACAACTTAGGTAGTCTTGGCTTGGGACCTGAGAGTGTGCTCCTCCTTAAGGTCTCAGGTTCAATTGTCTCTGGTGCCAATTTGGATGGACTAATTTAGCTTCTTCAAAAAAAAAAAAAAAAATGGAACAACTTAGTTGTACCGTGTTTGATTATTACAAAACCGTTCCTAGGACCGGACAAACTGAGGGTCAAAAGACCGGATAAAAACTGAAAATTTTGTCCCCACGAACCACGAGATAACTTTTGTCGTCTGCACAAGTTGTCTAAAATACAAAAATAACCTTTTGTCCACTAAATATCGTACAAGACAAAATTTGTTCAATAACTTAAACTTTGTTCTGTGTTGTTCTGTCCCGTACTTATATTTTGCAGATCAAACAGACCATAAGAAAAAACTAGAGATTAAGGAGTTGATATATATGATATGATATATGATAGAATATTACTACCTCCGATCCTTAATATAAAAGAAAATTTACTTTTAGATACATTGAGTAACTAATGTATTTAGCCTATAATATAGTCCATATACATTACTTACTCGATTAGATACATTAGTTGCTCGATGTATCTAAAAAGTAAATTTTCTCTTATATTAAGGACCAGAGGGAGTATCACGTTGGCACTGCTTAGTAGGATAATATTTGCTTATTGTTGTCAGTTTTATTTTATTTGGAGCTAGACTTCACACCCAATTCTCTGTCTGTCTGATTTAGCAGGGATGGATATGAATACGAGTTAATTGACAGGATTGTAGACATGGTCTCTAGTAAAATTGATTCCTCCCCATTACGTGTTGCGGATCACCCCGTTGGCCTCAATTATCGAGTGCTAGAAGTAAACTGGCTTCTCAATGATGATGTCGCCGGTTCCAATGGAGCTGGAGTCAAGGTGCTTGGTATCTACGGCATGCCAGGAATGGGGAAGACAACCCTTGCTCGATCTGTCTATAATTCCATTGCCCCTAAGTTTGACGCCTTTTGCTTTCTTGAAGACGTCCGAGAAAATTCAGCAAAACACGGGTTAATTCATATTCAAGAGACCCTTCTCACCGGTATAGCTGGACAGAAGAAGAACATGAACCTTCAATTAGCAAGTGTCGGTGAAGGACTTCTGCTGTTGAAGCATATGCTCCACCGCAAGAAGGTTCTTTTGGTTCTTGACGATGTTAACACCTCAGATCAGTTGAAAGCTATTGTTGGAGGAGGCCCTAACTATTTTGGTTATGGCAGCGCCATCATCATTACTACCAGGGACAAACAGTTTCTAACAACTAATGGGGTTGATACAACATACAAAATAGAGGCTTTGACTAAGGACGAATCCCTTGAGCTGCTTTGTTGGAATGCTTTCAAGACCAACAAAATTTTTCCAGATTTTCTCGACCTATTAAACCGTGCAACAACTTACGCGTCCGGCCTTCCTCTGGCTTTGGAGGTTATAGGCTCAAACCTCTATGGGAAAGGAGTAGAAGAATGGGAATCTGCATTAAATTCCTATGAAAAAATTCCTTCAAAAGATATCCAAACCATACTTAAGCAAACCTACCATGCTTTGGATCGAGATGTCAGGCAAATTTTTCTCGACATCGCATGTTTCTTCAAAGGATACAAACTCTCAGAGGTTGAATACCTACTCAGTGCTCATTACGGTTACGGCTTCGAACCCCACCATTTCAAAGTCTTGCTTGAAAAATCTCTGATTCAGATTGACGAGCACAATCGTGTGAAAATGCATGACCTGATACAAGACATGGGCAGAGAAATCGTGACACAGGAATCACCAGAACACCCTGGCAAACGCAGTAGGCTATGGCTTACGAAGGATATCGTCGATGTTTTGGAAAACAATACGGTAAGACTCTTCTTCATGTATGGATCCCTTTTTTCCATCTTAACAAAGTCTATTAAACTTGGTGAAACATGCATGTATAATTTCCTCATATATATAATCTTGCCTATATAAACTTGGTGAATGTGCAAGTATTGCGGTTATCTCATGCTCTGTTAATTTAAAGGGAACAAGTGAAATTCAAAGCATCATTTTGGATTTCCCCAAATATGAAAAAGTGGTAAAATGGGATGGAAAAGCCTTCAAGAAGATGAATCACCTCCAGATACTTATTATTAGAAGTCAGCGTTTTTCTGAAGGTCCAAAGAATCTGCCAAATAGTTTAAGAGTCCTTGAGTGGTGGGGATATCCTTCACAGACTTTACCTTCTTATTTTTACCCCGAGAAACTATCTGTTCTGAAGTTACCGCACAGTTCCTTTCTGTCACTGGAGCTGTCCAAGTCAAAGGCAAGTATAACAAATTATTTTCCACACTTGTATTACCGGATTCATTTTAACATCATTCACCTGCTTATGCTTTATTTTTTTCCTTCCAGAAGTTCGTAAATATGAGACTCTTAAATTTTCATGAATGTGAATTTATAACTCATATATCTGATGTATCTGGTGCCCCAAACTTAGAAGAACTGTCTCTTGTTCGTTGTCAGAATTTAGTTGAAATTCACGACTCAGTTGGATTCTTGGATAAACTTAAAATTCTGAATGTTCAGGGTTGTGGCAAGCTTCGGACTGTTCCACCCATCCATTTGACCTCTCTCGAACACCTCAATCTTTCACAGTGTTCTAGTCTTGTGAGTTTCCCTGAGATATTAGGAAATATGAAAAATATTACAAGTCTTTCTTTGGAGTACACTGCCGTAAGTGAATTTCCATATTCAATTGGATATCTTCCCCGACTTAAAAGTTTAGAACTGCACGGATGTGGAAAGCTTCGTTTACCAAGTAGCATTATCCTATTGTCAGAACTTGAGGAGTTGAATATTTGGCAATGTGAAGGGTTGCAATTATATAAACAAGACAAATGTATAGAAAAAGTTGGTTCAACCGTGTCTTCAAACGTCAAGTATATTGATTTCGTATCTTGCAATATATCAGATGAATTCATTCAAATCGATCTTGCTTGGTTTTCAAACGTGGTAGAGTTGAACCTTTCAGCGAATAATTTCACAATTCTTCCAACATGCATAAAAGAATGCCGTCTTTTGACAACACTTATATTGGATTACTGCATGCATCTTCAAGAAATTGGAGGAATTCCACCTAATTTAGAAATATTATCTGCAATACGGTGCACATCCTTGAAAGATTTAGACCTCACATATCTTCTTGCATCCACTGAAGTTTCTTGTCCTTTGAGAGAACTTATTTTGGATGATTGTGAAAATCTTCAAGAAATTAAAGGGATTCCACGTAGCATAGAACTTTTGTCTGCAAGAAACTGCAGATCCTTGACTGCTTCGTGCAGAAGAATGTTACTGATTCAGGTTCTTGTTTTTTTTTTTTTACTTGTTAGATTTGATATTTGATATTTACATTGACTCGTGTAATTGCTAAAATTATGTATTATTATTACAAACAGGAATTACACGTTAATGGAAATAAGAGCTTTTGTTTGCCCGGAACACAGATGCCAGAGTGGTTTGAGAACTGTAGCAAGGGACATTCGATTTCTTTCTGGTTTCGTGGCAAGTTCCCTGCAATATCTCTCTGTATTGTTGGACACATGTATAAAATCCCTACCAAGTTCAGACCAATTGTGATCATCAATGGCAATATAATGAAAACTGAGTTACCAACGAAAACATGGTTTGATTTTGAGTTCCCAATGTTAACTGATCATATATTTATTGTTGGTGAAAGACACATAAAATTTGAAGATAATGTGGATGAAGTACTTTCAGAAAATGAATGGAATCATGCGGTGGTTTCTATTGATATTGAGTTTAAATCGAACCCAATTGGACAGTTTGCTGCATGGATTGGACTCCATGTGATCAAACAAAAATGCAGCATGGGCAGAATTCAATTCACCAACCCTTTCAATTACCAACCGATCCAGTGAGAAAAGCATATACTGGCGGTTGCAGGAGATTAGACTATTACGAAATTTTAAATAGGGCTGACAGTGGCTTTCGCTGCTGCCACTTGCAGCATTATATGGTAATGTGAATTTGGATTCAAATTTATTGTGAGTAGCATCACTGATGTCTTAAGGTAATTTTGTTTGTACCTTTTTTTTTTCCTTCCTTTTCCAGTTCTCGCCTGCGTTACTTTTATATGTATGGTTCTGTTCTGTAGCACCAGGTTACACTATTGCCTTCTTTTAACTCATGTCAAGAAAATGTTGGAAAAGATTATTTGTAAAATATAATTTGACCCATGTTTGAACTTCATAATTTGAACTATTAAATATATATGTATATAATATATGGTGAATATTTCTATATTTGTTCTGAATAAAATAATACTAGTAAATTTGTAAGTTAATGTGAGAGATCGACTTGTGACAATTTAGCCATAATTTAAACCAGTGAGGTCAGCTAGATTTGTCATTTCTGATATTTCTAACTTCGTCATTTCTACCTTTATTTTTTAGGACGAGTCATTTTCATATAACATAACTATGTACCAGTGATAGTGAAACGAAGATAAAGACTTGCATACTATTCAAATGATGATAACTTAATTAAAAATAGTAAAAGTTGTTTCAAATTCATTTATTTTATTTTTTTTATAAATTAAAAGAGTGATTTTGACATTCAGTAATTTAAATATTTATGTTAGATATTTTAACTTAATAAAAATTACAATTTTTTTAAAAAGGTATCACTCAAAAATGGTTTTTTGGAAAGCTATTAAAATAAAAGAATGAAGCATGCGGGGTTATTGGAATATTGCCATGCTTGATTAAATTATGTAAGAGTTCTATACCTTCATTAAAAAATAAGAAAAAGGAAGAAGTTGCGTCTTTTCTATACCATCATCGCTTTGTTTCTCTCTCCGCCACCAGCCACCCCGACCTAATTCATGATGAGCCCACCAACTTCCGATATAGCAAAATATCCCACCCGGTAGAAGTGTGGATGGACCGGCGTGGATAGGGCATTCAAGTAAAGTATTGGGAAGGTATCTAGACAATGAGGCAAGTTAAGTAAGGAGCCGGCATTGCCTCTCTCTGTAGTCACTACAATATTAGAAGGTTAGATTTCATTTCAAGTTTTGGCCCTTGAATCTTTAAAAAGTTGTTCACTTTGATGAGTTTGTGCGAGCATTTAGGGACAAAACATGAAGAATATTTAACCATCTATAATTCTTATTGATAGAAACTAAAATGTTGATGAAGCTAAAAATAAAATAGAAATTGTTAAGTAGTAACTATCTTTATGGACAAAAGTTTTTTTTTTATTTTTTTATAAGCAAATTATGTATTAATAAGGAGTACAAGGAGTACTCAAATCCTTACAATACATCATCTCCCTTAAGAACTCATAATACATTCTAAGGGATTAAGACACCAATCAGTAAACAAATAGTTACAATTTCTACCTGCTCGACCAATAAACCACAACCAAGAAATAAATTTTACTTGGTCGACCAATAATACAAAATCAGCCGTGGCACCCCTAAATATATTATGCTTTCGTAACCTCCAAGCACACCAAGTTGTCGCTAGTCATATCAAATGTTTCACTTTCTCTCCCTTTTTCGATGTTACAATACCCCCAAAGAAGTTGAAATGTTTCCATCCTTCCTCATAGTGATAATACGTGCAACCTAGCCATTTATAAATGTTTCTCCACACTAATTGCATCATATTACAATTGAAAAACAAATGTGTACAGTCCTCAGTCTCGTTTGAACAAAAAACACAATATGAATCAAGAGAATTAAGTGAAATACCTCTCGAAAGTAAAAATGTCCATGAGACTAAAAAAACAATTTTTAGCTTCGGCCAAGCTTTGTTCATATTCTTTTTTGAAATTTTCCAAGATGAAAGTGTAACAAACATCTATGGCTTGCCATGACCTCAATTTAAAAAATTGCAAACTTAAATAGACTATCAATTTAATCTCCTAAACTATGTAAATATAATAAGCAATCCTTGAAGTATATAAAATTTGTCAATTTAGTTTCTGTTAATAAAATGTTAAAGTATGTTAATAAAACTTGTGTAATTATTCAAAGATTCAGCGGGTGCAGGTGCACTCCCTCACACTCGTGTAGGTCTGCCACTAGCTTGCATGGGATATTAGAGATACAATTGGTTGTTGGTTATCACTATCTTCATCGTTAAGGTTCAAGTTCAGTATTCAAACAAGAGGAAGCCAAAATTCCGAAGATCAGATGAAGAGTTTCCCTGCGACCTTGAGCCCATAATTGACTTGAAGAGGTAGTGGTTAGGAACAAATATAAGTGAAATCACTTAATAACTTTTTGACATTTGAAATAACAGATAATCCACACACAATGACACAAATAGCAAGTAAGTAACTTATTCAAGTTGAGTTTTTGACAAAGCGAAAACTCTCAGCTGCATTGTGACCTCCAATTTTACAATGCTTGAGTCACGGGATAGAGAGACACAATGGAGGTATGAGCTATAAATATAATGACTGGTAAAAACTTTGCAAAACACACACACACACTTGATGAATTAACGATATGGTGTGTTAGGACTTCCTATCGACACCGTGCATTTACAAATTACAATTTACAAAATGTACGTGCATTGCAGATAAGGCCGAGGCCGAGTTACCTAAAAATGGTAGAGAATGCAGATGAGTTTCCATTAGAAGATTGCTACAACTACGTCATAGCTGGCAGTGGAACCGCATAGTGTGCATTAGCCACCACGTTGTCACAAATCTACCACGTTCTTGAACATGGCGGACTCAGCCACGAAAAAACCAACTTAATTAACCAAGAAGGTTTCTTGAACATACTCTTGAACCGGCTCAATCATTTGTTTCCAAATACAGCATTGTCAACACAAGTGGCTGCGTTTTCAGCGGTAGCAGCACAATCAAGGCCAGCTTCTACAGCCGAGCCGATCACAAATTATTCACTTGCTTTGGTCTCCCTTGGGACTTAAATCTCGTTAATAAATTGTACGGAGGATATATTAATCGTCTAATTGCCATATATTTCTCATTCAGTTAAACACTTAAACATCTCTTTATTTACCAGATTTTCTCTATTTACTTTCATTATCTCTCAAAACCATTCTATTCATTATCGCCTCACACACAAGAGCAAGAAATTTGAACTCTGATGAATGGTGATTGCATGGGAGACCTTTTCATGCACAATTTATTTGTTATTGGATGAGAAGAAGAAAAGCATTTTCACTGGATACAGCATATATAAAGGCTTATACTTCACTCAGAGATTCTCAACTTGAAAGGATCACACACATACGTTGCCCAAAAATTCTTACAACGAAGCAGGCAACAAAACCAAAGGTTAATGTAACTATTCAACTCAAAAGATTAAAATGGCCAATCACATTAAAATTTGCAAATAAATAAACTAGTAGCTAGTGAAGTATTCGTGGCAAATTCACACCGAATTTGGGTTGAATCTAACTCAAATTTACAAAATTAACTTGTAAAATTAGATATATCTCCTACTTATAAACTCCTTTTTAGTTTATATCTCATCTAATATAAAACTCTTAGCATACACCTGCCAATGCCACACTCGGGACTAGACATCTGGAGGGTGATCCGAGTGGCCTGATAGAAGGTGAACCGATAAAATGTGGCTCAATGGAAAGACGCAGGAGAGACTTTGATACCAAATTAGAATTGGGTTTTGAGCCAACCTCAAATTCTAATATGGCATCAAAGTTTTTCCATTCGGGCCACCCACCAAATTATTCACGCACCAAACTAAATAGTGATGAGCGTGAGGTGTATTGGAAAAAAATCGAAGTTTTACATTGAAAAGAAATAAAGTCTAAAAAAAGTTTCTAAAGAATGACATATTTTACCTTACAAATTGGTTTTGTAGGGTTAACCGGTTAAGTTTGACGCAATCCAAATTATAAGAGCGGTGCATCAAAGAAGAGGGTGGATCCTAGGAAACATCATGGTTCCATCCAGAGAAGAGGAGGAAGACATCATTGCTGTAATGATTGATATTCAATCACACTTCCATCAGGTGGAACATTATCTCTAACCATGTCTTGTGTTAAGCCATGTAATATCACTTGACCAGTCTCATTAATCTTTATCAGAGATTTCTTAAGCAACACTCTAGTATCAGCTTTTGGGCACACTCCATATTTACAAAGAAGCAAGTCTTCAATCATTGCTAATTCCTTTTCTCTGAGGTGAAGTGCAATGTGAATTAACATATTCTGCTGAAATTTCTCCAAAGCATCAAAAGTTACTTGTAGAATTTTTTTTATGTCTCCGTTTGGAATTTGTTTATACTGGAGCAATGCAAGTTCACATTCTTCGATACTTTTCCCACTCAAGTAGGAACCTATCACCTCCAAAATGAAAGGATGCCCAGAAGCGTAAGTTTCAAGACCCTCTAAAATGGTCAGATAACAAGGACTAACATTCATAGAATCGAAAGCTTTCAAATTAAGCAATTGAAAAGCTTCTACCTTATTCATTCTTTCTACCTCATATATTCTTTTAATGCCATGAAGTTCTAGAAAACATTTGTCCCTTGTAGTAATAATAACTTTGCTACCAAAACCAAAGAAAGTAGTCAGTTTAACAATGGCTTTCCAGGCTTCTGAATCATGAACGTCCTCAAGAATCAAGAAAACCTTCTTTTGGTTGAGCATATGTTTTATCGCCGTCGGCATCCCTTCATCCACATTTTCAAACATAGTACTGTTCTGATGTCCAACTATTTCAGAGACAAGCATCTGTTGGAGATGTACTAATCCATTTTTCTTTAGATAGTCTCCCACATTATCAAAAAACCAATAACAGTCAAATTGGATACCGCCATGGAAATGATAAACGCCACGAGCTAGTGTGAGCTCCGCATATCCCTACCACGCAGACTCTATCATTGTCAGAGCCGAAAGTACAAAAACGCATAACTTTCTCTACTCGATAATCTAGGCAAATTGAGCAAGCCACATGTTTAGACACCTCTTGAATAATGTCATATATGTATTGGAATTCATATACCCTTTGCCCTGCCCCCAATCAAAGAAAATGCATTAAGTCAATGTCTTATGAATTTAGAACAATATTTCCTTAAACTATTTGACATACAGTTATTATTACAAATCACAGGATCAGAAGTGAAAATTCTCTCATAGTAAAAATAAGCTTGATAAAGAAAATAAAATAAAATTTACGAGGATAACTGATAAGATGCGATAACATTGTATATGGTGTAACATTTGAGTAATATATCGTTCAATAAAGATAGGAAAATATTGGTGAGTTTACCTTTCCATATGGCAGCCGTGAAAGTTAGCAACTGAAGTCAATGCATTGGTCCATTTCTCTAATCTCTCAGGCGTGACACGTTTCTTATGAACATCCAATGCTTGTCCATAACTGCCTGTTTGATTTTTCACATCAATGGTATTAACGTAATAGAAAACAGGAAAAATCCATCGACCATTCCCCTTTTTAAATTCTTCAAGAATCTTCACAAGTTCATCGAAGCAAGCCGAAGAAGAAGCATAATTCTCCGATAAAACAGGGATGAAAATCCTAGAATCTTCAATTGCCTTAGGAATTTTTACTCTTATCTGAGTCCCTATCTCAATCTCCCCGTCATCGAAGAACGTGGCGAATTGATAGAATATCATGTCCTAGTTAACTAAAATTAGTGGTATTGTATTTGGGTTGTTAAATAAGCTTTATGCATCTAGGCCCATAAATGGTTATTATATATATGTAGTGTTCTCACACATATGAGGGAATTAATGAATGAATGAAAATAAATGTCTTTTATTTTATCTTTATTTTATATCTTTGTAATATTTAGTTAACTAGGACATGATCTTCTATCATTGCCGCCGGGTTCACTTGAACCTTGTCCTCAAGGTTCGGATGCAAGTCAGGAGGTTTACGAGCCGGACGAGTGTGAGACGGATCTAAAAAATCTGGAGGTTTACGAGCTGGACGCATGTGAGGCGGATGATGACAGGCTCATGTTTAGTTTGTTTTTGTTTGCAATTGTTTGTACTATTATTGTGGGCGCGTGAGGCAAGTTTTTGAGATGGTGGAGCCATGTGCATAGAAGGAATATTTGAGATAAGCAATGCCACATGTTGATGTGTAATTGGACAATATAGTTTTACATGGATTGTGCTTTCCCTCAATGGTTGAGATTCAACTCTAAAAGCACTAAACAGATCTGACGGTGAAAAGAAGTGTTGGTCCTCATAGTGTAAAATTGTCCGGACCGTAAGCAAATACACAGAGAAATGCAACTTCTCATTCGATCTAAGAAAATATCTATCGGGTAGTTTTGGATGTGAAATTTTTGGAAGGTGAGTGGGTTAAATGAGATATAGTCTTTGGAAAGGTTTGGTGTTCAGTATCAAAGTTAGATCTACCAATGTACTTCTCTCCTCTTTCTAAAGTACTCTCTCCTCTTTCTAAAGTACTCTCTAAGTTTCTCCTGTGATTTCCAACAACAGAAGTACCTTCATCTGTTCCTTTTAAAAAAAATTGTCCTCTCATATCATCAGGAATGGGAGTAAAATGAGCTTGTGGGTTATCTCCATGGTATGCTCTGAGTTGAGAAACATGAATAACCGGGTGAATCCGTGTTGACGGAGGCAAATCAAGTTCATACGCCACAGAACCAATACAACGACGAATGGAAAAAGGACCAAAGAAACGTTGGGAAAGTTTTTGAGACACACGACGTGCACAGTGGACTGTCGATAAGGCTGAAGTCGCAGCAAGACTAAATCTCCTGGCTCAAAGGTACAATCTTTTCATTTTCCATTTGTTGGCTTGATTTTCCATTTTCTGTCAGCTTCTTTTCAAATTTGATTTCAAAGTGTTAAGAAGCTCTTGTCTCTTTTGTAGAGAATCATCCAGATCCGTGATAGCAGCAGATCCAGCGACATAGTCTATGATGGCTGGAGGTTGACGACCATAGAGTGCTTCAAAAGGAGTCATCTGAATGGAAAGCAGAGTTGTGCCAAAACTCGGCAAGATGTAAGTATTTAAACCATTTGCGAGGATTGTCCTGGTGAAACATCGTAGGTAAGCTTCCAAACTACGATTTACGACTTCTGTTTGACCGTCTGTTTCCGGATGATAAGTTGTGCTGTATTTCAGTGTAGTTCCTTGAACCCGGAAGAGTTCTTTCCAAAAAGCACTGAGGAACAATGGATCTCTGTCTGAGACGATAGATTTAGGAATCCCATGCAAACGACAAATCTCTACGGAGAAACGAGAAGCTAGATCTGGTGCCGAAAACTTGGTTGGTAATGCTATGAAGTGCACGAACTTGGTGAGACGATCACAAATCACCCAAATAACAGTGTGACCAAAAGATTGTGGTAAGTGTGTTATAAAATCCATTGACAAGTCTTGCCATACTTGAGATGGTTTATCTAATGGTTGTAATAACCCTTGTTTTTTCGTTGGTAGGTATTTGTTCTGTTGACAAGTTGTACAAGTCTTTACAAACTGCTTTACATCTGTATAAAGGCCTGGCCAAAGAAAGGATGCTGATATTCTGGAAAGAGTGGGTTGAACACTGGAGTGACCAGCCATGGGGGTACAATGATAGCTTGACGTAGATCTGAAACATCAGGTAAATAGATTTTTTCTTTAAAGTATAGTAACCCATCTGTAAATCTAAAAACTTGTTTCATGTTTGCATCCGTCTCACTCTTGAGCACTAATGTTTTTCCCTCTTGATCCCTGTAATATGTCTGAGGTTGGCCAGAAGAGTTGGTAATGGTGAGGAAATGGACATGAAGACAACCTCGTCTGTGTGTCGTCGACTGAGAGCATCGGCCACTTGGTTGGTTTTACCAGGTTTGTAGTATATTTCGAAACTGAACCCCTGTAACTTAGATGCCCATTTCTGTTGTTCTAGAGTTTGTATAGTTTGTACTAATAAATTTCTCAAACTCTTCTGATCTGTGAATATATGGAAGTGTCTTCCGATAAGGTACTGATGCCATTTTTTTACAGCTTCTGTGATGGCGTACATCTCACGAACATAAGTTGAGGCAGCCTGCATACGAGGGCACATTTTCCGGCTAAAGAAGGCTAAAGGATGACCTTCTTGGGAGAGGACAGCACCTACTGCAACTGCTGAAGCATCGGTTTCAACAATGAAGACCTTTGAGAAATCCGGCAAAACCAATACCGGTGTTTCTGTCATTTTTGTCTTTAATGTTGTAAAAGCCAACTCTGTATCTGTACTCCAAAAAAAATTAGTGGAACGCAATAAATCGGTGAGGGGAGCGGCGAGAGATGCATAATGCCGAACAAACCGTCTATAAAAGCCGGTGAGGCCTAAAAAACCCCTGAGTGTCGTGAGAGAACGTGGCCTTGGCCAGTCTAGAATAGCTTGAATTTTTTCCGGATCTGGGGTTACACCATTTGAAGAAATAACATGGCCTAAATAATCAACTTTTTCCACTGCAAAAGCACACTTAGAAAATTTTGCAAAAAATTGATTTGAAGACAGCAAATCTAAGTCAAGACAATTGAAGATTATAACTGGGAGCTTTAACTACATGAAACTACTAAATGGACCCATCTATCCCACTTTGGTAAAGGATTTCTGGATTAGAAGCAAAGTCAAGACAATTGAAGATTATAACAGGGAGCTGGATGCAAAGAAGAAGGAGAAGGTGGAAAATAAGGATAAGACTCCTCAAGAATTGGGATTGAGGATAGTTGAAGAGACTGAAGTGCATTCTGTAGTTTGTGGATTTGAAGTAATTCTCACTGCTTCAAATCTGGCTAAAGTATTATCTATCCCCAATAAAGGCACCTACCATACCTTTAGCCAAAGCGAAGCAAGGAATTCAGAGTTTTTAGTGAACATGACCAAGCTGTGCTACTCTAAAGGGAAGAGTTGTGAGAGCAACAAAGTAAGTGATTTGAAGCCCACTCAGAAAATTTTAGCCAGAATAGTTCTAGGATCAATATTTCTAAGAAGTGGAAGTTCTGATCAACTTTCATGGGATCATAGGCACTTCGTCTATTTTCTCACAAGAAAAATTAATTTGAACTGGGCAAAATACATCTTCAATCACCTCTGAAAGGCTGTGAGCGCTACTCAGAAGCAATCTAAGCCAAATGTTCATATCATCTATCCTAGAATTCTTAGTGAGATATTCTATCACTGTGGAGTGATAGATGCAATCAAGGCTGCTGGTCATGACAATCTGATTAGGGAAATCAGAGCCTCTACAATCTCTACTCACACTCTCTTTAACATGAACTTACTAGCTGGAAAAGAAATACAACCCTCTGATCCATTTGAACCTCTACCTCACTCACAAGATTCAATGGTAAAGAGATTTAAGATTGACATACCTCCTGTCTCAAATGGTATTGTCAATCAATATATACAATTGCTAGAAAGTCAAGGTGAAGGGCTTGAGATTGAAGAGGAAGAATTGAAGAAGAAGAGGAAGAGGCTGGTGAAGATAAAGATGGAGAAGAATGAAGTTGCAAGGGCAGAAAGCAAAGGGAAGATCAAGTCCAAAGATGGGAGTTCAACTGAGATAGTAGTGGATGATGAAGTAAGTGAAGATGATGATGAACCACTATGTGTCAGATTGAAGAAACTTACCAAGGAGCCAAGAAAGATAACTGTTGAAGGCTCAATCAAGGACAACTCAGGTAATGTATCTTTGTCTACGCCTGATATTGTAAACACTCAAGAAACTCAACCAACACCATCATCAACCCAACCCAAAAATTCACCTCTACAGTTCCTTGAGGAACATTTAGGTGGTGAATTGTCAAATCAAACCAAAACTACAAATTTAGTTCAGAACCCATCCACCAAGACAAGACCTGAAGACCACCTCACGTTAAAACAACTCATGACAGAACCTGTCCATTCAGAACCTCCCATACCAGAAATAATCCATACTGAACCACACCCCTCATCAGAACCTGTTCAAACACCACCTGAACTCCAACCCTCAGAGAATCAAGGTTCTGATCACCAAACACAATTTGAAAACCAAACACATCCTGAACCCCAACCATCACCTGACCAAACACAACCTGAACAACAAAATACTGAAGAACTTGAACATCACTCTGATGTTTCAAACCATACTGAATTTGTTGTTTCAGAAGAAATCCAAATTTCCCCATCATCAAACCATATTGATGCTATGGTTGAAGAGCTTCATGTAGATGACTTTCATCTAAAAGCTTTTGATCAACAGCAACAACAACCACAATCATCACCCTCAAACTCTGAACCTCATCCAACCAACTCAACTGACATTGATATCTTGAGTGAATGCAATTGGTTGATTAGACAGATACATGGCCTTCCTGAGCTAAGACATTCTGACATATCTTCATCTGAAAATGTTGCACAATGGGTGAGCTTCACTGAGGAATTGGTAAAGAAGCTGCATAGTCTTCAGGAGGCTGATATTGAAGAACAGATGAGGACTGACAAGGGAAAGAATAAAGTGGTTGAAGAGGTCATTCAGAATCAAAAGGACACAGAGAGGAATCACCCTGAATCCTCTACTGTAAGAAACAGTAATGAACCTGTCCAAGGAAATCTGAGGAGTAATCAAGAGCATTTAGGAAATCCAGCTTATGAGGCTGAAATTAGAGAAATCAGAGCCGAGATGGATAAGTATAATGGGATGATAGAGAAAGTCAATGGAAACCAAACAGAAATCTTGAAAACCTTAGCTACTCTCTGTAACCAATCCCAATAAACCCTTAGGATTTCTTTGAAAGTTTATGTGTTTATCTACAGTTTAATATTTCGTTAGGCACAGTATTAGGTTCAACTTTTGTATGTATTATTTTTTTATATATATTCACCATGTTTATCTGAATAGTTATATGTCTGTTTTGATTCTGTTTGGCATTTTTTTTTGTTTGATTTAATTCTGGAAGTGACTTTCATTTTTATTTAAATAAACATTCTTGAAAAATTGATACTTCAAACTCTTGAGCTCTTATTTATAAAATTTGATTTTCAATAAGTACAATATGTGGGTATTCTTAAAGTATCAAATTACATAACAAGAGAAGAAATATAACTAAGAAATCAAAAATAAACAAGCCAAAGTAATGAACTTTATTTCATTGAGAACATGAGTTGTGGATTACATATAAAATTCCTAAAGACTATTTTATTGAAGCCTCCAAGGGATGACCTTTGGAGAGGGGACTGAATATTCTTGAAGAAACCATGCATCAGTTTGGTTTCCTTCAGGAATGTCAGTTTGCCCTCTTTAGGTTGTGGACGTCAGTTTGATTTTCTTCAGGAATATATGTCTTCAGAACTTAAAACAGTCAAAGTCCAAAGATTTTTCTTCAGACTCTGAACTGAGTTCTTCTGTAACAAACACTGGCTTTGTTTCCATTGGTTTCTTCTTATGTTTTCTCCTATCTTGACTGACTCTCTTTGAAACTGCTTTCTTCTTCTCTGAGCGGTTCATTTTTTTCTCTCAAGAAATCTATCAATAACCTAAGATTATTCTGTGTGAATAAAATGACTAGGTATCTCTCTCCTTTTATAAGCATATTTCAATTGCCGAGTCTTAAATGCGTTCAACCACTCCTGATTTGACGGCATTGAAAGTTGAAATTTTCATTAATTGCTTATACTACCTTTTTGATAATGACAAAAGGGGGAGAAAGAATATTGGTAAATCAATTGTTGGAAGAAGCGAAATTACTTAGCTTTTTAGGGCTTTGTAGTGCTTCAGAGAGAGAACGTAGGAGAGTGGTCAAAATAGTAGCATGAGGTACATGCTTTGATATGACAATCTGATCTTTGAGGATTTCAAAATATTGTACTAAAAGAGCTCTGAACTGTTTTCAAGTTTTTTTTATTCAGCCTCTGAGCTATTTTCTTTGAAAAGATTTTTTTAAAGCTCTGAGCTGTTTGAAAAATATTTTGAACTCTGAAACTGTTAATGATAACCATCAGAACCAAGTGTGTGTGTATACGTTTCTAGTGCCTCTGATCCTATTGTCATTTAATTTAAATATTGCTTCATCTTGCATCTGCATTAAGAGCTTAATTTCAAGGAGAATACATTTATTAATTGAAGTTTATTATTCATAGTTAGTTCTTGAGTAAGGGTGCAACTTTATTCAAAGATTATCACACTATGAAAAGAAGAAGCTTGCAAACCTTGTTCTTTATATAGTGAAATATGAATAATTTAAGTCATATAATAAAGTAATTCTGAAACTGATTAAAATTAACTATGGATACAAAGTAGGGGGAGTTTACAAACCTAACCCTATGGGATATCAGACTTAGGGGGAGCTTGCGAAACTCAGAAGCCTAATGTCAACATAGCTGATTTTTATCAACAACAATTGTATTTAATACTTATGTTTGTCATCATCAAAAAGGGGGAGATTGTTGGAACAAAATATGTGTTAGTACACACCCTTAAGTTTTGATGATAACAAAGTATTAAATGGACAATTGATGTTACTAATGTTTAAATTAAGAGTGCAGGAGAATCCAACGTTATATCGAGAGCACACTTGATTTAGACTCTGGTGAAACCTATGGAAGTCTGAATCTTTACACTCTGAAAGAGTTCAGAAGCTACAACGTGGTCAGAAGCTAAACAAAGTTCAGAAGCTCAAAGAGGATCAGAATGTCTGCAAGAGTTCAGAAGCTCAAAGATGTTCAGATGCCTACAAGAGTTCAGAAGCTATCTGCTAGTCATGAGTATTCAGAGGATGAAGACGTTCAGAAGCTGAAGTACGAAGGACTATCAGAGGCCATTCATTCAAGACCAATCAGACTCCAAGTTATCAAAGGTTCATCAGAAGCAAAGGAATTCCCCAAATCATCAGAAGGGCTACATCAACTACTCTTATCAAGCCTGATGATTTGTTCTAAGGTCAACTAATTACAACTGTCACAAAGGATGTGATCCTACTCTCTCTAGGAGCTAGTTGTACCTTATTACTGTACTTTGGACAAACAGTAAAGGTGAAGCTTCACTGCAAAAGAAGACGTGGCTTTACTCAACGTATCTTCAAAGACTACAGCTGTCCATTTTACAACGGGAATTTCTCCAACGTCTCAATGTCTTTCTCAACTCATATAAATATGCCAAAGAAAGAATTGATGACTAACGATCTTCATTAGAAAACATCTCTCAAAATAAAGTGAGAATTTGAATTGTAATAGAAAACATCTCTCAAATGAAGTGAGAATAGAAACTAGCTTAAGCCTCTGAAGTTATTATGTTTGTAATAAGTTTAAGCTTAAAAGTTAGTTGTAAGTCTTCTGCTTAGTGTAGAAGCAAGTAAGTCTTATGCTTAGTGTAGAAGCAAGTAAGTCTTCTGCTTAGTGTAGAAGCACATAAGTCTCAATCTTAGTGATTAGAGCAAAGAAGTCTTCTGCTGAGTGTAGGAGCAAGGAAGTCTCCCTGTCTTGTGTGACTTAGAGCAGGAAGTCTTAAGTCTTGTGTGACTTGAGCAAGGAAGTCTTGAGCTTGTGTGCTTGAGCAAGGAAGTCTCTGATCTTGTGTGATTAGAGCAAGGAAGTATCTCTGTCTTGTGTGACTTAGAGCAGGAAGTCTTAAGTCTTGTGTGACTTGAGCAAGGAAGTCTTAAGCTTGTGTGCTTGAGCATCTGATTGTAATCTTAGTGATTATAGTGATCTCTCTTGGAAACAAGGGGACTGGAGTACTCTCAATTTGTGAGGGGAACCAGTATAAATTGTTGTGTGTTCTTCTCTCTCTCACTCTCTCATTTACTCCTTCATCATTCACTTAGCCTTAAGTTAATTGTGTGAACAATTCCGCTGTGCTTAAAGACTCCGATAGATTTAAATATCTTGAAAAGTTTTTAAATATCCAAAACACAATTCAACCCCCCTTCTTGTGTTTTCTCCACGCACCTTCAGAAGGACCGGTGATGAATAAGGGCTGGTGCTGGGCTTGATAATGCCCTCTTTGAGCATATCATTAATGATGGTTGTCATGGCTTCTTTTTTAGAGTGGGGGTAACGGTAAGATTTGACATTTATTGGTGCTGTATTTGGTTGGAGTGGAATTTTGTGGTCATGTGGTCGTGGTGGTGGAAGGCCATGAGGTGGTTGAAAAATTGTTGGGTAGAGTTTTAGAACTTCTTGAATTTGGGTGGGTAGTGTGGAAAAAAGTGAGTCTAGATTTTCTTTTTTATTGGTTGTTATGGGTTTTGTAGTTTCAGTGGTGGGCTGAAATGTTAGTAAGTGTAGGGATGCAATGGATTTAGTGTGAACGAGATGGCAAATGTGGTGGTAAGTTGATGGGCTGGGCAAGGTTTTTTGGTCGCCGGTGAGTGTAATGTTGGTGTCATGGTGTTGGAAGGATAATTTGGGAATAGAGAAATCTGATGTAAGAGGGCCAAGGGTTCGTAACCATTCCATTCCCAAGACTGCATCAGCACCCTCAATGGGTAATAGGTAGAATGAAATATGAAATAAGTTGTTTTGAATATTGAGAGGTACATCGGGGCAAAATCCTGAACAGTTTAAGTGGGAGCCATTTCCAACCATTACTGAAAAGTTAGGTATCGTTTTTGTGGGGATATGAAGGTGGGATGCAATTCGTGGTTGGAGAATGTTGTGAGTGCTGCCAGTGTCCACCAAAACAGTGATAATAAGCCCATGTAAGAGGCCTGAGAATTTTAAAGATTTTGGAGAAAACTGTCCGGTTAGAGCTTGGTGGGATAGTTGGAAAAATGTTTCATTAGCTTCAATAGTTGCCTCTGGTTCAGGTTCTGGTGGTGGTGGTGGGTCCTCAATATCAACATATTCTTCATCATCAACCACCAGTAACAAAAATTTTGGGGTTTTGCATTTATGGCCCGGTACAAATTTTTCATCACAGTGACAACACAAACCTTGGGCACGACACTCATCACGTTGGACATTGCTGATTCGGCGTATTGGTAACTTTGAGGGGGGTTTGGATTTGGGGAAGTAGTTTGGGGGGTATTTTTGTGGGTATAGTGCAGTAGTGGGTTTAGTAGTGTTTTAGGAGGTGCATGGCTTGTGGTAGTGGGGTGGTTAGGGTGTGATGTGAATGGTTTAGAAAATTTGGGTTTGGAATCTTTGATTTTGGATTCAATTAATTTGGCCAATCCAATTGCTTGGGAAATAGTGGGTGGGCGTTGTATAGCTAGTTCACTGCGAATTTCTAGATTCAGCCCAGATATAAAACAGTTTAGCATAGCATCGGGTGGTAAGCCCAAAACTCGGTTGCTGATTTTCTCAAATTGGGCCTGATATTCAGCTACTGACCCATGTTGTCTAAGTTTAAACAATTGTGCTTGATGATTTTCATAGGTAGAGGGACCAAAACGTAATTCTAAATCTCTTGAAAAAGAATTCCAATCAGATAATTCATTATTCTGAAACATCCACACTATACCTACCCTACATACTGCAACCCTAAATACACCTCCCCCCCACCATTCCCACCCCCAATATACAACTCCAATCAAACCCCACCCCAACACCAGCGTATCCATCACCAACAGTTCCCCGCATTCCCTCTATTTACCCAACCAACTTATTCTCCACAAAACTCCCAACACACCCCCCATCAACACTATCGTACCCCTAAAATTGAATTAAGCCATTTTGATGGAACAGACCCTTTGGAATGGATATTTCAATCTGAGCAATTTTTCACTTATTATAAAAGCACCAATTGAGGTGAAGCTCATATTATTTAGTTAGTTTGAAAGACTTATTATTTAGTTAACTAGGACATGATCTTCTAACAATTCCACCTCAATTATGGTATTTCGGTAAACCTCCTGACTTGCATCCGAACCTTGAAGACAAGGTTCAAGTGAACCTGGCGGCAATGATAGAAGATCATGTCCTAGTTAACTAAATAATTTAGATATTAGTAAGAAGAAATATTTATATTATTAGTGGTATTGTATTTAGGTTGTTAAATGGGCTTTATGCATCTAGGCCCATAAATGGTTATTATATATATGTAGTGTTCTCACACATATGAGGAGATTAATGAATGTCTTTTATTTATCTTTATTTTACTAGCTTTCTTTATTGTTTTCCTTTACATTTCCAGCAATTAGTCTCTAGCTTTCTAACAATTGGTGCTCTCATTCTTGATCTTCAAATCCTCCCATGGATAATTCCAACTTCAATCACACATATTATCCTTCATCATCCATTCCTGCATTTGCTACGGTTGCTGTTGCATCTACACATTATCCCTCTTACCATCCCCCATTTTATTCTAACACTCATATTACATCTCCATCACCAAGTTTGTCTTTTAACCATGACTACACACCAACTTCAGCCTACTCATATCCATCAGATTCAACTTCATCACCCACCACCACTATCCCAACCTTCTCTCCATTTTATTCCTCCACCATTCCTCCCACTTATCCCACACCCACAACCTTTCCAAACTTGTCATCACACCCAAATACCATTTCACCAACCTTTCCTTCATATCCATATCCACATTACCAACAACAACAACATCAACAACCTCAACCAACTCCACCCCATACACCCAAGCCAAGTTTTCCTTCATATCCACATCACCTCCATGACCCATATTATCCACCCACCATAATTCCAGCTACGCCCAATCCATCTTTATCAAGTTTTACAACTTTTTCGTCATACCCTTATTCTACTCCTGTTTTTGTTCCTAACAATATTGCATATGATTATTCAAGCTACTACTCTCAACAGCAACAACAAATTCACTCTTATCAACAACCTGTTGCAACAGATTTAAAAGAGCTTCAAAATGAGCTTTTAAAATTTCGAAATGAGATAAAAGAGGATTTTCGTGCTTTCAGAGAATATGCAAAAGCATCTCAAAAAAATATAAACATGGAAGAGGAAGAGTCTCAGAGAATTTTGGATGCAAAATTGCAAGCCTCTCGTGTTGCTCTCCAAGAAAAACTCAAAAAAATCTCAGACAAATATGCAGCTTTGAAACAGCAGGCAGATGAAAATTCAAAGAAAGAAGAAGAAAAACCAACATCAGATGAAAAACCAGATGCAACCATTCAACAAACATCACTCAAAGAAAAAGATGAAAAAGAGTTTTTCGGTGAAGATGGTGGAATAAAATTAGTAGAAAAAGAAGAAACAGAGACATATTTCACTGAAGAACCACCACAACCACATATTGGGGAGCAACTTACCGAAATTCAAAGTGCAGCAATCACTTCTGTTGGACAATGGAAGAAAAGTAGCAATATTCAAAGTGAGAACAAACTAGATGAAACCCATATCGCAAACTCAGGTTTCAAGCCACCGGAAAACACCACTCCGGCATCATTGTCGCCGCCTAAACCACCAGACAAGGTCTTACCTTTGTTCCCGTCGCCCTTATCGAAGCTACTTCCACCACCAAAACCACCGAAAAATATCTCCCCTCTAATTCTTGCGTCACCTCCGAAACCACCAGATTTATACTTGCAATCGGCATATTTTTTATCTCCGGCAATACCGTTACCACCACCGGAACCACCGGATCTACACCCGCCATCGGAAATCTCTCTTCCTCTACTTCCGGCGCCGCCACGTCCACCTCCACCTCCGAAGCCACCAGATATAACCACAATAGTTGAGTCCCATAAAGTTCCGACGACGTTGATTTTTCAAAACCACCAAAGGCTCTCAGCAGTTCATCATCGTGACTTTAACTATTGTTTTGCACCGTCAGATGAAGTTGTTATTCTTGGATATGATTCATGGCCATTCAAGAGAAACACAATCCGTGTGAGGTTTGAAAGACTAATTATACGTCGACACGTGGTATCATATAGTAGGAGTGAAATACTCCCACTCGCTCGCTGCTTTTCCACCAAGTATGCTACACATGTGCTAGCTGCCAAATGCTTCTTTCTCTCCAACTGTCACAAGCTAGAATCCACATCCAGCCTGTCACCCATTGGTGAAACTACTGCTATACCATTTACAACCCTCCACGTGTTGGAATTTTCAGGTTTATACAAATTGCAAAAGCAAAATTTAAGTGTGGTGCAACAATTTGTTTCCACCAAGATGAGTATGGGCCGCAAAGCACTAGCCCAATGTTTTTATGGACAAAATTTTGTTGACAAAAATTATATGTCCCAAGTCACACTCCATTTTAATTCAATTGGGCTACCTCACACCCGTCCGGCGCGTAAACCTCCAGACTAGCCGCTGAACCTTGAGGACAAGGTTCAAGTGAACCCGGCGGCAATGATAGAAGAAGATTAGTAGTTAATTAAATAAGTATTAAGTAACAATTAATTAAGGAATTTAGATATTAATAAAATATATTATTCATATTATTAGTTTGATATTTATGCTATGTTATTGGGTTGTCTAATTGGGCTTATGTCCTTAGGCCCATTACAAGTCTTATATATGTAATGTTCTTGAACATGTTAACCTAATCAATGAAATGAATGTTTTTATTTATCTTTATTTTATAGTCTTTGCATTTACTTTCTTTATGCTTTCCTTTACAATTCCAGCAATTAGTTCATAGCTTTCTAACAATTATGGGCAATTCCACCTAAATTATGGTATTTACTCCATTTTACACCATCAATTGGTGTTCTAACAATTTAACAACCCAAATACAATACCACTAATAATATAAATATTACTTCTTACTAATATCTAAATTATTTAGTTAACTAGGACATGATCTTTTATCACACCCAAATACCATTTCACCAACATTTTCTTCATACCCACATCCACTTTACTCTTCATACCCGAACAGCACTGCATCATCACCACCCAACCCATATCCATGCCCTTCATATTCAACTTTCTCTAATCCAAACCCAGAAAACCACTATTACCAAAACACAAGTCTACCACCTTCCACCATTACCCACAATACCACTCATATCTTTCCCAACAACACCCCCCAAACTACTTTCCCAAATCCTAACCTTCCCTCAAAATTACCACTCTGCCAAATCACTAAAGCCCAACTGAAATGTGAGGGTTGTGCTGTAGTGAAGCTTGGATCATAAAAGGTTTGAGCCCAAATAAATTCATCCATAACAAAATATTGGGCCCACTTCTCTTAGGAAGATTTTCAAAAATATTCTTAGCACATGTGGGTAGACGTGATTGTGATACATATATATATATATATATATGGAAATGAAACGTGGTCATGTTGTGTGATGGAGAGAGACTGCCCACCATTGTTGCAATTGCGATAAAAACAATTTTTTTCAATGTTTTACAGAGTGACTCATCTCTGTAATGTGAATCAAATCTCGTCTCTCCATGGCCCAAAATTGCGTTAACCAAAACAGACTCGTGGTACCACACATAACCGAGGATAAGGCAAGTGATTTTCACGTGTCGATATGTGGTTGGATGATGCAGCCTCACATGGATTGTGATTTTGTTGAATGGTTGTGATAGAGCAAAAATGAGAAGTAAGTAATCAAAGGGCTGTGATTTTGTACTATCCATGTAGTAGCTCCACAACTTCACATGTAGCAGCTCCACTCTCTCACATGGTCCCAATAGTACTATCCTCCGTTTTCTCAGAAACGTGAAAGACAAACAGACGGAAGTGAGGCAGAAACTGCACGACGGTTTCAAATCCGGTGGCCTTGGTGGTGGACGCGACAGTGTGATAGTGAACGATGCCATTTGTTTCAGCGGTGACGATTGTATATCCCGTGGTTTCCGAGGCGGCGGTGACGCCGGAATTAGAGAGGAGACAATTTCCGGTGGTCGTGGTAGTGAGTTGATGAGCAGTGACCTTGAGAAGCACGGTGGCGTTCGAGGGTGAGATATGAGAAAACACGGTGATGGATCTGGCGGTTTAACGATGGTCGAGTTGCCGGAGGCGGAGCTGGGACTCTGTGACGGAGATTTAATGTCTGGTGGTTTCGGCGGTTTCGACGGCGGTGCCAGAGGTGGATTTAAAGAGTGAACAACGAGTGGTTCAAGTGGTTTTAACGGTGGCAGAGTTGACGGAAGCTGTAGTGGTGGTGGTTGTTTTGAACACAGAGAAATTGATAGAAAATCATGGTGAGTTTTGGATTCTTGCTTCTTCTCCTCTTTGTGTTCTTTCTCAATGATTTCAAAGTTTTGATTAGTTGTAGAGAAGAAATCACTTGCCTTATCCTCGGTTATGTGTGGTACCACGAGTCTGTTTTGGTTAGCGCATTTTTGGGCCATGGAGAGACGAGTTTTGATTCTCATTACAGAGATGAGTCACTCTTTAAAACATTGAAAAAACAAGGGTTATTACAACCATTAGATATACCATCTCAAGTATGGCAAGACTTGTCAATGGATTTTATAACACACTTACCACAATCTTTTGGTCACACTGTTATTTGGGTGATTTGTGATCGTCTCACCAAGTTCGTGCACTTCATAGTATTACAAACCAAGTTTTCGGCACCAGATCTAGCTTCTCGTTTCTCTGTAGAGATTTGTCGTTTGCATGGGATTCCTAAATTTATCGTCTCAGACAGAGATCCATTGTTCCTCAGTGCTTTTTGGAAAGAACTCTTCCGGGTTCAAGGAACTACACTGAAATACAGCACAACTTATCATCCGGAAACAGACGGTCAAACAGAAGTCGTAAATCGCAGTTTGGAAGCTTACCTACGATGTTTCACCAGCGACAATCCTCGCAAATGGTTTAAATACTTGCATCTTGCCGAGTTTTTGGCACAACTCTGCTTTCCACTCAGCTATTCAGATGACTCCTTTTGAAGCACTTTATGGTCGTCAACCTCCAGCCATCATAGACTATGTCGCTGGATCTGTTGCTATCACGGATCTGGATGATTCTCTACAAAAGAGACAAGAGCTTCTTAACACTTTGAAATCAAATTTGAAAAGAAGCAGACAGAAAATGGAAAATCAAGCCAACAAATCATGAAAAGATTGTACCTTTGAGCCAGGAGATTTAGTCTTGCTGCGACTTCAGCCTTATCGACAGTCCACTGTGCAACGTCATGTGTCTCAGAAACTTTTCCAACGTTTCTTTAGTCCTTTTTTCGTTCGTCGTCGTATTGGATCTGTGGCGTATGAACTTGACTTGCCTCCGTCAACACGGATTCACCCGGTTATTCATGTTTCTCAACTCAGAGCATACCATGGAGATAACCCACAAGCTCATTTTACTCTCATTCCTGATGATATGAGAGGACAAATTTTTTTAGAAGGAACAGATGAAGGTACTTCTATTGTTGGAAATCACTGGAGAAACTTAGAGAGTACTTTAGAAAGAGGAGAGAAGTACATTGGTAGATCTAACTTTGATACTGAACACCAAACCTTTCCAAAGACTATATATATCTCATTTAACCCACTCACCTTCCAAAAATTCTCTGGCTCAATCACAGCCCTCAGATGAATTACCAATAAAAGATATTGCCACAGGAACGTTGGATTTTTTGGACACAGATAATCATCCCGTTGAGATGCTACCAGCAAGGGACACGTGTCCCTCATCCTCCCACTCTCCTCCACGTGATATTAAAGAAAAACAAGGGGAATCTTCACACTCATTCGCGGGCCCCACTAGTCAAAACAAGTGGAAGGACTTGTCCCCTCCAAAGCTTGACAACACGTTTCCATATGCTGACTACACGATCCCCAATCATTCTACTTCCAAGACATCATGTCCACCACATGATCTCCTCACTACTCCATCACAACCATTGTTAGAAAACACATCAGGACCACTTCATTCACCCTTGGATTTTCCTACCATGCAAAACAACAATTCTGGATTGTTGATGCCTTCATCTATCCGCGCCTCCCACCTTCCAACCAATCAGGCGCCTGCTTTTGAAAATACATCCACGTCAGCTTCGCGCCCAACTCCCTCTCACCGTATGGGCCTTCTACCTGGGCCGAATCCTGTCTTATCAAACAACCTTGAGGACAAGGTTCTCACTAAAGAGGGAGGTATTGATAGCAAGCTGGACTCTACTAAGCCCAAGAGGATTATCAAGGAGCCTTTTTGGAAGAAAGACTTTATTTAATAACTACATATTTTATTTGACTGCATAATTTTACTTCTATTTTATATCTTTGTAATATTTGTTGCTTTCCTTCAAGTGGCCCAGGCCTAGTTAGTTTGACCCAGATCCATTATGGGTGAACTAGGTATTTAAAGTGTATGTTGTCTCCTTGAAAGATATGAAACAGTGAAGGCCAAGCCACAAGAAATCACGACCTTGCCACCGCCGTCGCTGCTGGAGAAGCCACCGGATCCACCGCCGCAGCCAATTGTAGCTCAGTTTCTACCTTCAGTGCCACCACAGGTACGGCCAAAACCGCTTGTCTTTGATCCACCACCGAGTCTGCTCACAGCTCAGTCACTACCTTCGACACGACCACCACTGGAAAAGGTTTTCTTTCTCGTTCCGGCATCGCCGCGACCACTGCCGGAGCCACCAGATCAACACTCGCAGCAAGATTTTTTTTAACTCCGGCGCTGCCACCACCCCCAAAACTACCCGATAGATATTTTCTTAGATCAAATGAGAAGTTGCATTTCTCTGTGTATTTGCTTACAGTCCGGTCAATTTTACACCATGAGGACCAACACTTCTTTTCACCGTCAGATCTGTTTAGTGCTTTTGGAGTTGAATCTCAACCATTGAGGGAAAGCACAATCCATGTAAAACTATATTGTCCAACTACACATCAACATGTGGCATTGCTTATCTCAAATATTCCTTCTATGCACATGGCTCCACCGTCTCAAAAACTTGCCTCACGTGCCCACAATAATAGTACAAACAACTGCAAACAAAAACAAACTAAACATGAGCCTGTCATCATCCGCCACGTGTCCCACCTTGTTGGTGTTGCTACTACTATCAACAATTCACAGACGCTTTTTGGTTTTGTTTGTACTATTCACAGCTGTAATAACAAGTTAATTGGCATGTGCATGATGCTCCCACTCAATGTGTCACTCCCACTCCCACCATTGGATTTGGAATTTTTTCAATCCGAGGCATTCAACTCAATGAATTTTCTTCAAGCTACAACCATTAGTCATGCAAAAATTAATGGATATGTCAATTCTATGATTGGGCTTGGGCCAATTTATATGTTATGGGTTATATCCCAAATCTCATCGCAACACAATTTAATTGATCCGCCTCACATGCGTCCAGCTTGTAAACCTCCGGATTTTTTAGATCCGTCTCACACTCGTCCGGCTCGTAAACCTCCTGACTTGCATCCGAACCTTGAGGACAAGGTTCAAGTGAAACCCGGCGGCAATGATAGAAGATCATGTCCTAGTTAACTAAATAATTTAGATATTAGTAAGAAGAAATATTTATATTATTAGTGGTATTGTATTTGGGTTGTTAAATGGGCTTTATGCATCTAGGCCCATAAATCGTTATTATATATATGTAGTGTTCTCACACATATGAGGGAATTAATGAATGAATGAAAATAAATGTCTTTTATCTTTTATTTTTATTGTCTCTTTATTGCATTTCTTAGGAGTAGTTTAGTCATAGTCTTGATAGGAATAACTTTCTATCACGAATCCTCCATCAATTAGATATTTATTGAGGAAGCCACTAAATCCGCATCGAGTGTCCGAACCTCTGAAGCTGATAAAGGTAGAATAGAATATCTGAAGGCTTTTGGCCCAATCAAACAACTTTGGGATTGCATAAATTAGAATTGGAAATTTGAGTATCAGGAACAAATAAAACAGTAATGGATATGTTTTGAGGCATGAAAAGACCAAAACTAAAATGATAGGATATGATTGACACCATCATAACTTACCTTTTTTTTAGCCTATAGTTGTGATTGGAATATACCAAGTGATTCACTCAGGTGGCCAGGCACTTTGCGAACTCATGTCACGGCTAGACATGATGTGATTGATGTCTCTGTCTCGTTCCGTATGCTGACGAAACTATATACCGCGTAACTTGATTAAGTTGATTTCTTTACATATGTTTTTTTGGCATGTGCCCCTTTATCGTTTGGT
The DNA here is from genome assembly GCA_951799995.1 of Trifolium subterraneum. Lineage (NCBI taxonomy): Eukaryota > Viridiplantae > Streptophyta > Magnoliopsida > Fabales > Fabaceae > Trifolium > Trifolium subterraneum. The sequence goes on along the minus strand of OX637462.1, from coordinate 51,076,197 downwards.
TAGTTAGAAGAAGCAGAGTCGATACTCGATACCATCAAAAAAAGAAGGGAAAAATACACTCACCTCCTCTATGTAACAAACACCCCCTCTATTTTTTCACTAGACACAAACCTCCCCTGCTGTTACTGTATCGTCAAGTTGCCATTAAATCAAATAAAATTCATTCACGCAGGCCTCTTTCTCTTTCTTTTCCTCTTTTCAGTCTCCTCCAAATAAAAACTACACCCACGGAGCATCAAGCCTATTCAGTAATCATTGTCCTTTTCAATTTTTTCTTCTACAAACACAGTCCGTGTTGCTTTCGGTTCTCACCATGGTACCAGAAAACATATTTCTTTAAAGCATATTTCGTTCACGCCTTGTTCTCCCCGTGAAAGCCTTTTTATTGTCAATCGTTTTTGTCTCGCCGTCATTTTCGGCACGCCGTTATTTTCTTCTATTTTGCTGTCGTTGTGAGATGGGTTGTTGACTTGTTGCTTGTTGGCACCTTCAACATCTTTCATTCTATACTGATACATATGTTTGTTTGTGTTATGGTTCACCGTCATTTCCCTTCTCATGGCTGCTTGACGCCTCTGTTTACTCACTTTTTTCCTTTTACGATCATGTTCCAATGAATACAATTGCATAAATAACTGCAAGTGGTTAACGGATGAAACGGTGTTAAGTTAAGAAGGGAGGTTTTAATATATTTTAAGAGACTTCGGGGGAGGTTAGTGTCTATTGTAAAATAAGAGGGGGTGTTTGTGTCATATAAAGAGAACTCAGGGGAGGTTATTGTATTTTCCCAAAAAAGAAAAGAGAATAATAGTAGGATATTACTTAAATACCCCCAAAATTATTGGGTTTAGAAAACACCTTTGGCAGTATGACTCTCTCACTCACATCCTCCTTCTCCTTAAGTCGTTTGGGTATCTCACACAACGCTTTCATTCCATCTCGCATCTTCTTCGCCCTCGCGGTCTCTCCATGTGAAAGGCGGCGCTGCGTGGTGGTGTCTCTCCCTCTATCATTCACTCTGCTTTTTCTGTTTCAGGTCTATTCAGTATTATTCTTTGCGCACATAATTTGTTGCTTAGGTCCATTTGCTTTTCTGCATTTCCTTCATCCTGTTATCAAACAATTGCTTAATTATTTCTGGTTTTAATTGATTCTTAGTTTTAATTTATTTTTCAAATTAGAGCACCGAGATTCACTGAGGAGCTTTAGTTTCCTTTGAATTAGTAATTTGTTTTACCATTTGTTTTTTTATCAATGTTGCTTAAAATTTAAGTGTTTTATGTTGAAATATGAGTAAAATTTGAAAGATTTAGGAACCTTTTTGAAATATTTATAGAATCAAAGACCTATTTGAGAGTGACGTATAAAATCAAGGACGGATTTGATGGTTTACTCGTTTTATGTTATTAGTAATTAATTTGTGCATTTTTTAGGAGTGATACAATGGTTAAACATACCAAAATTGATGCATTTTTAAGAAGAAAGCTTCCGACAAAGATGAAAATGGTATAGCTTCAACATTGATACTTCAAAAGCATCCTTCCGATAATCAAACGGTTTAACCGAAAAACTAATTATACATGAGTTTTATAAATTTCAATTATAATTGTTTAATTAGTACTTGCCGCTCACTCCAATATTTGGGGCAAGATCTGCCACTGATTGATAGGTATCTATAGATTGTCTGTAAATAGAACCTTGCATTTCGATTTTTATGCTCACCTTGCGCTTGGTTTAGACTGAAAGTGATTTTGGGTGTTGAATTGAATATTCTTGATATGCCTTGTTTGATCTTTTATTGCAAAAATTCTATATTTGAATGAAACGTGTTTCTGAGAAGCAAGCAGAAATTGGAGCTATGGTTCACTAAGTTATAAGATTGGTAACAAGTGTGTTTTAGGCAAAAATTTAACACCTCTTTCAATCGTAATGAGGATCCCACCCTATTGCAGCCTTATTGTAATAGGTATTTTATAGGCCCAAATTGTCTGAGGCCAATTGGGAGGGAAGTTAGTTACAAGAGAGTGAGTGAGTTTCTTATATAGGGTGAGTTTCTTATATAGGATAGAGGATAGAATAATGGAGTATCTTGGATCATCTTGTTCAGTTAGAACCTTAGGGTTGTGCAAATGGGGAATTCTTCCTTCTTATGAGGAGCTTTGCTCTTGGATTATAGGGATTAAATCTGTGTAATAGTTTCTTTTTTTATCATTAATAATACTTTTCTTTTCTCTGAAATTTTGGGTTCTTAATAATGGTTCGACCTGCTCGATTATCGACGGAGAGCCAGTGTGGCATGGTGTATCTTTTCAGTTAGGAACTGAAAGGTTTTGGCAGAGAAAAATATCTCTTCTCTGAGGTGCTCTGGGAATTATAGGGATTCAATCTCTGTAATATTTCTCTTTTGATCATTACTAATACTTTCTCTGAAATTTCGGGTTCTTAACATATTGTCCGATTCAAAATTCACCGTTCTTTAATTTTGTGGAATGTCTTTCATTATTTATTTTCAATTACTAAGCTTGGTCTATCTTTCTCTGTCTTGATCCTAGTTTTAGTTTCATATATTATTACTTTTACTTGACTTGGGGTATTAAATTGACTGGTCTCTGCTAGTTCACAACTTTGATATGTTTCGTAATGTTTAATTTCTTTCTTAAAAATAAAATTATCGATTGATGTGGGAGTTTCTACTTTCTAAAATTCATGTAGAAGTTGTTTAGAATGTGTTTGCTGTTTGGAAGAAAAAGCTGAACAGCAGATAGTTTAGAGTTATATAAGCCTCTAAATTACTGTTGTTGTCTTTCAACTCGTGCACGCTTTCTCCCAACATTCACATCTGACATGTTCTTGGTTTTTGTTAGTTGCTACCGGTGAACAAAACATTTATCTTTCGATACGGATAACAACCTTCAAGATTCAAACTTGGAGAGAGGAAAAAGGCAATAACGGTATTGAGAAACATGGGGCCACTGAGGTCTGCTATTAAAGAAGCATGTGAGAAAACATTCTCAGTTGTAAAGTTCTTATGTGTTTTACATGTTACAAAAAACTACCTGGTTGACCCTGTTATGGTAAGCATGATTTCTCTTTTAACTTATCGCAAATTTGTTTTCATGATTAATAACTAGTCAGTTCCAATTCTGCAGACTTATGGTCCTAGCATGCTTCCTGCAATTGATTTGGCACCAAACATCTTTCTTGCTGAAAAGATCTCAACTCGATTTGGTAAAGTTGCTCATGGAGATATTGTAGTTCATCGCTCACCTCAAAACCCTAGCAAGATCTTCACGAAGCGCTTGGTTGGATTAGAGGGTGATAGCATTACATATGTTTCTGATCCCGATAACGGTGATACGCATGAAACAGTTGTGGTATGGTCAATTTCTTATTAATAATGGTTTTTTCCATTGCTGAATCATATTGAGATTTGTTTTCTAAGTGCCTTCCATTTTATAGGTTCCAAAGGGTCACGTTTGGGTACAGGGCGATAACAAATATAATAGCAATGATTCTAGAAATTTTGGTCCAATTCCTTATGGCCTTATTGAGAGCAAGATATTCTGGAGGGTAAGTTTGTCTATATACTCTGAAGCCACACACACAAGCCTCCACTTCCTTTTTCCCTTCTTTTTCTTCTGTCACTTCTCCCTAACCTTTTGATGTTTTATCTGAAGGTATGGCCACTTAAAGGTTTTGGATCGTTCTCGAAAAAATGATCTGGAGCTTTCAATCATGTAAGTTACAAATTACAATATTGAGAAACATCACTGTTTCGTTTCGAAAGGGAAAACAATGCCTTTGTGGACCCTGTCCAACCATTTTCTTTGCAATTTGGAGCTCACTCACTAAAACTAGGCATTTTAATTGCCTTATGTTAAAATTGCTACATTTTTGCTGTTTATTTATATGAACAGCTTGCCTTACTAATTAAGTATTTATTTGTAGCTCTCAAAAATTGAACATTAGACATGAGAGTGGATGGTCACTATGTGCGACTCATTTAGATCATAGACTAAAATAAAAAAAATTATTCTACTGTATATAAAATTTATGGTTTTGGTAAGACAAAAAAAATAAAATTTATGGTTTTGATTGGTGCAAACCGAATCACCTTAATTTGTAATTTAAGATGAAAAAGACATGTTAAAGATATAGAACTGATTTGTTACACAAATATCTGTATATACTTTTGATTTAGTGGTGGGATTGTTTTTTGATAAAGTTCATTACTTGGGTTTGAGCTTGGAGTGACTGTGCAATTTTTCAATTTTGTGCTATTTTTGCAGAGTGTTTCTTTTCGCGCGTCCTCTGAGTTTTCAAAAATATCCCCCCTCGCATGATAACCGGTGAGTGTTGAAGGGGACATAAAATTTAGAGAAACATTGTTCGTCACTTAAAGTGCCAACTCAAGTGCCCTCTGGGACTCATGTTTGTTATTTGATAAATTTCTTCGAGTGTTCAAATGAAAATATCTTTTGAGAATAACTCGAGAAAGTTTCCTGATCAAAGACTTCAAAGAATGAAAAGAAGCTCAAACTTTGTCTCTAGAGAATAATTTCCTTCTGGTTGAAGAAAGTTGTGCTTATGTCTGCTGACAAAAAGAAGTTTGCATCTGTTTTTGATTACCATGATCTTGGTACGAAATTTCTACCGTCAGGAAATTTGTGGGGCACACAAAATGGGTTCTCATCTCCCAACTAAATTTTCTCCATACAAATGAGCCAAAAATCGAACCCCGACCACATGAAGTTTGCTTCTTTTAGAAACAAGGAACTGCATATCTTTTGAAGAACCATCATATGATCATATAAAAAATGACTAGCATATATTCACGGATTTGAATTCTCTACATTTGGTCTCCTTAAATTTATCTACATCCAAGTAAAAATTCGCTAAAAAAGAAAAAATATTACATATGTAAGTGCATGTGTGTTGCCAAAACAAAAATGACCCTAAAGTTTTGTATAAATTTAGGAAATGTAGGAAATGCATATCTAAGTGCATTTAAGTATTTTCAAAACATTTCGTGTTGAGTATTTTCAAAAGCTCTAAAAGAAAAATAATAGTTTTATTGCAATTGTAGCGAGTGAAGACATTTTATAGAAAAATAATAATTTTATTCTGAAAGATTGTTAACATATGATGTGTCATCGTTAAGAAATTGTTAAGTATATAGGTTTAGATAACCATAATATTCTCAAAAATTTGTGTAATTAAATTGATTGCAAAAAAAATCCTTAAAAAAAATGAAGTAGTATAAATGGTTACTCGTTCTATATATTAACATTTTATGTATGAGATTTATTTTTGCCACCCTATTAGTTTCTTGCGCACCCTCCCTACTAGTACAAGTTAAACTCAGAGAAAATTAGGATCTAATTAATTATTAATTAATTTAAAATATAAAGAAAACATTTTTTAAAGTTGGAGTAAATTTGTAAAAATAATACCCATTTCGGAAAAATTTATCACATTAACCTTTTTTTAATGCCTGCATTTTTTATCCGTAAACAAAATGATAAATACTACGTGAAACTCACACATATAGAAAATCTCACATTCAAATCATGGACACCACTTGAGCATAGGTGCGGGTAAAAGTACCTTAGTACCCACGTCGCCTCATACCCATATGATATATATTTCTTTTATTTATATTGCTATATAATAAAATAAAAATGAATATGCACTGACAATGTAAAATAATTTTATACGGTCAAGTGTTAACCAATACTAACCACGTTTTTTGCCACGTCACCTCACTTTCTTGATATGACATGACAAAATGATTGTGTAAAACTATTTTACACTGTCAGTGCGTCTCCATTAAACTGATATAATAATATAGGTATATAAATTTTAAAAAATACAGTACTATTATTATATAAAAAAATATAGTACTATTAAACTGTTACACATTTTTAATAAAAATGTATATAATATAATGCAACACAGTGTGAATATGTCAACAAATATATAACTTTAGCATCAAATTAGTAATAATAATGTTTATAATTTTCATGAGTCAACGTTAAAATCTTTGAAAAAAATTTAATTCTATTAAAATGATATTTTTATAATTGATCAATTTATTTTTAACAAAAATGCGGATAATAGTTACAAGCATGAGTACTTAGGTACCCGCAAAGTGTATAGACACGATACAAAAGTTGTTACCCACACAGATACAGATATCGGTACGAATATTTTTTTAAACTGCCGAGTATAAGAATAAGTATTATAGTGCCCTACTCATTTCATTGTGATCCCTACTTGCATGCTCCAATCTTGTACACTAAAACAAGAATAGAATATTAGAAAGTTAATTTATACACACCAATAATGTAAAAATTAAAATTATTTTACATGTATATCCAGTTGATTTGAAATTTAGGAACAAGAATATCAAGATGACAATATAATGCAGTATGATTTTATTGGATTACTTGCAAAGCAATTAATCTCCTATTAGAATACCTACCAATGACCTTTTTTCTTTGACGCATACCAATGACCTTCAAACTCAATCCTTCGTTACTCGCATCGACCATAGACTAAGGTAACCAACCCTTTTCTTCCATTTCATTTCTACCTTTACCTCAATTTTGGCTACAATTTATTGTCTTAATGCGTTATCTCCTTCCAATTTTTCATCTTTATCGTTTAATTTACATCACATGGTTGTGCTCTTCCTTTTAAAATTGTGTTTTTTTTTTCACCTTCAGAGTTAAATCCCTAAAATTACTACTTTGTTTCCTTGTCAATAGTAACTGTATCGACAGTTTTTTTTTTTTGCAATAAAATTGCTAATATGTTTAATCTCAAATTTCTCTTATTTTTTTAATGGATTATGTAGTCCATTCATTGGGCATTGACAGAAATTTGCGTTTTAATCATAATTTGAGTCTATTCAATGATTTGAGTCATGTTCAGATTTGTATTCGCTTACTTATGAATAAAGGAAGCTTGTCACTGTCAATAGTAGTTTATCTTTTCATCAACAAATTTTTTCATGAGGTATTTAGGGTTAGATAAGATATATTTGATCTAGCCCATAGGAGGAGAATTAGGGTTTAGGAAAACCTAGAACCTTGTTCTGGACACCTATCATGTGGACAGGTGTTAGCTGATGGCTAGGCGGTAGAATATGGCGGCTCATGTGTCCTAGTGAGTGGTAATCGTGTGAATGTTAGGGCGTAGCTATCGTATGGTATGTGCAGCTAAGTGTGGTTCGAATGACTCGATCCACTCGCGGCCTTGGCCCAATCCGGAACATATTTTAACCTGCATTAGACTATGTTTATAAAAAAAAAAAAATGTATTCGACTATATTCACATTTTCATATGATCTTATTCACCTTTAAGGTCATATGAAAAAGCCAGGATTTCATAAATGATTTTATATATTTTCACCCTAATGTTTGAAAGGATTTTCTTATGACCTTGCATTTCGATTTTGGGTGCAAAATGTCCATTGTTGAATGAACGAGTTTCTGAGAAGATTGCAGAAATTGGAGCTATAATTCACTAAGTTATGAGATTGGAAAGATTAGAAGTGTCTTTTAGGTGAAAAATTGACACCTCTTTTAATCCTATAGTGTTTAAGGATCACACTGTCTTGCAGTCTTATGGTCTGATTTGCAATTTCGGCCGTTCTTTAATCTTGTCATGGGTTAACATGTTCTTTAGTCTTGTCTAGCTTTCTATGTATTCATTTATATTGTTGTTTCTACATTCTACAATTCCTGTAGAAGTTGTTTAGAACCCGGTTTCTGTTTGCAGATAATTTCCGCTGTTGTCTTTCAACTCATCCATGTTTTCTCCCAACATTCACATCTGACATGTTCTCGGTTTGTTAGTTGCTTCGGGTGAACAAAACATCTATCTTTCGATACGGATAACAACGTTCAAGATTCATACTTGGAGAGAGGAAAAAGGCAAATACTGTATTGAGAAACATGGGGGCATTTAGGTTTGCTATTAAAGAAGCATGGGAGACAGCATTCTTAGTTGCTAAGTGCTTCTGTGTTTTACATGTTACCGATAACTATCTGATTAATCCTGTTATTGTAAGCACGATTCCTCTTTCAACTTATAACAAATTCGTTATCATGATTAATAACTTGTCAGTTCCTATTCTGCAGACTTATGGTCCTAGCATGCTTCCTACAATCGATGCGACACCAACTATCTTTCTTACTGAAAGGATCTCAACTCGATTTGGTAAACTTGCTCACGGAGATATTGTAGTTTTACGCTTACCTCACAACCCTAGACAGACTGTCGCAAAACGCTTGGTTGGATTAGAGGGTGATAAGATTACATATGTTTCTAGTCCCGAAAACAGCGATAAGCTTAAGACAGTTGTGGTATGCCAATTTCTCAAAAGAGATAAACAATCCCATTTTTAGTGGCGTTTTTATGAATTTGATTATGTGTTTTTCTTTGTTAGTAGTTTGAAGTTACGTTTTGTTAAAATAACTGGTTTCAGAACTGGTACTTTTTTGGCTTCATCATTTAAGAACGGGCTTAATATTTTCTTCGTTTATTGAGTTTAACATTCGATCGTCATTCTATTTGCTGAATGGATTATTGAGATTTTGTTTTCTAAAGTGTCTTCTTTCTTTCTATAGGTTCCAAAGGGTCACGTTTGGGTAGAGGGCGATAACAAATATAATAGCAAGGATTCTAGAAGTTTCGGACCAGTTCCTTATGGCCTTATTGAGAATAAGCTATTCTGGAGGGTAAGTTTGTGTATGCGCTGAAGCCACGCGTATACAAGCCTCCACTTTTTTCACTTCCTTTTCTTTTGTCACTTCTCCCTAATCTTTTGATGTTTTATCTGAAGGTATCGCCACTTAAAGATTTTGGATCGTTCTGGAAAAAATGATTTGTAGCTTTCAATCATGTAAGTTACAGATTGCAATGTTGAGCAACATAACTGTTTGTTTCGTTTTGAAACCGAACACAATGCCTTTGTACTTACATGAACAATTTACCTTTTACTGATTAAGTATTCATTTGTTGCTCCCAAAATTGAACATTAGACGTGATACTGGTTGAAGACTAATATTTATTGTTTGTTTTGAAATAGGGCAAGCTCAACATATTTTAAGGCCTAAGGAAAACTATGATATGAGGTCTGTTATGTTAAAGATATACTCTCTCCCACCACAATCATAAGCAAAAGTTTACTTTTCATATTTATTGAATAATTGATGTATCTTCTATATTATATAGACAGATACATCGGTTAATCAATGAATCTGAAAAGTGAATTTTTGCTTATAATTGTGGCCAGAAAGAGTAGAACTTATTTGTTACACAAATATCTATATTGGCTTTTGATTTAGTGACTTGGGGCCTCTGAGTGACAGTGCAAGTATTTCATTCCATTCTACTTTTTCAAGCTTTTAGGGCCTTAGTGGCATTAGAGTAGGACCACTCTTAAAATTTTCAAAGAACCTTCACACCAATATAACTCAATTTATTATAGAATTGGATGCTGCTAGCACTTTCTGTTGTTTGAGCTTATCCTGCATTTGTCTATGTTTGGCTAACCCTGCATTTATTTATGGTTAGTAAATTTGTTTTTCCGGAAGAACTTGTGTAGTCGTAATATGTGATATTCTGTCCTTTTGAATGGTCTTGGACTTTCAAGTGCGAAGAATCAAATATCAATTGCTATGATACTCGTTGCTAAATGACCTTTGATTCTCACTATGTTGGTTATCAAAGCACTCGAGAGAAAAATAATACATTGAACCAAAACTCTTTATTCTCACTTGGTGAGTTAATCAACAATTGAAATCATCTAGCTCCTACGCCTACCACGAATCTTGAATCATCACGTGGCTGCTAAAGGGCTCGAACCCGCAGCTTCCGCCTTGACAGGGCGGTGCGAAGACTTTTGGGATATGGAATAGTACTTTCAGTTTGTGCCTCAAAGGAATTGACGTATTCTTTGCTTAAGGTAGGATTTATCCTCACTTTGTTTTTCAAGCAAGACCTTGAGTGAATATATTGGAACTTAAAGTTTTATATCCTCACTTTGTAAGCTAGGATATCAAGTGAAGCATTTTTCTGTGTAATTGCATTTCTTTAATGCTCATGTGTTGTGAGTTTTCATTGTTTTGTGAAAACATTTCATTTTATTTAACAAGGTTAGAAGAAAGAATTACGGTTATTGTTAGAGAATTATGTGTGATTTGTTGGTCGAAGCAAACCACATTTAAAGTGGTAATAGTTCAATTTATTTTGGTTAAACACTCTGACAGAACTTTATTCGATGGAGGGCAATTTATGTAATTATTTCCTGTAGAGTGGCATAACACAATTTTATATAATACTCGGATCCATGACAACTAATGCAACATGGCTTTGGATTTTGTTGTTTTGTACTCACTCCGGTCACTATTATAAGCAAAAAACTTTTAATAATATATGATACCCAAAGTGGTATACCACGCCTCAGAGGGTTACCAAAAGTTATAGAGATTACTTGTTAATAATATATGATACCCAAAGTGGTATCGTCATTGGAGATGCTCTAAAGAAGTGATGTGGTCCAATAATAAAGAGTGTTAAATGTAATATGTTACAGAGTGTATCTTTAGCTTTGCTCTACATAATTACTAACAATATTAATGATCTTACCTTATCAGAAGGTTATGTCGATTTAAAAATGTTGCATCCGTTCGGTACTTCGGTTGTTTGAGATGAGGAGTACATGCAATATAGGATTTAAGTTTGTCCTATGATGCAAATAAATTTTATTTGCATCACTAAATATAGGACAAACTTAAATATAGTGTTGTAAAATTTCAACCAACCCTGCTATAAATCAAAGTTTAAAATGAAATTTCAAAGATTGGGTAATCATTGAAATTTCATTTTAAACTTTGAGAGACTTTGCATGTATGTATCAAAGGGTTCATTAATGCGCTTTTTCTAAGTGATTCCAGGGTCCAAAACAATTACACCTTCAAGAATAGTATCAATCATTTGAAAGAACCAATTATGTGCCTTTGCTTTTCAAATCTCTCACTACAAATTCACGAAGGTGTCTTAGATCCAGAACTGTAACACCAAAAAAAATACATTCAATTTGGTCTTGTGGAATAAGATGTGAAGAAATATCGGTAAAAAAAATGGTTGTGTTAAACAGAAATGGTGGGAAATAAGAGGTAGAAGAAATAGAAATGTTCTTCAGAATTCAGATCTCAGTTGAACGAAATGGTGGCAGTAAAGTTTTAGCAAATAAGCCTGTCGAAAGGAAAAAAAGAAGTGGATGTGTATTGTGTTTTCTAAACCTATGGAGCCGATTACTAGGTGCAATGTTTAAAGGAAATGGTGACATGTCCAGTAATAAAGAGTTTGTTTAAGAAAGTACTGAGTTTGTCCTTAGTATTTCTCTTATTGAGCATTATATTGGGAGTGAAAATCGACCAATCGACGCCGACTCAGCCAACAAGTAAATTTGCAGTGTACATATTTATATCAGAGTAAATCTCTAGACACTGGTCTGACACAAAACGGAACATTCACAGATTAGGACCAACAAGGGGAGTAGCTAACCATAAACAAAAAATGTTTGATCAAAAACATTACATAGCAGCCTGCACTAATGCAACAACTCCAAACTCAGGTTGAGAATGGGATTTATCTTCAAATATTGCTAATTTGCTATACTAACAAAATAGTCCACAAATATAATGACTAGTTAAATGATACTCAACTTAGCTTAGACCAGATAAAATTTCAGGCCCCAGCAGAATAAATTAAATGATTTAGTGAAACCTCCACAAAATCTAGAATAATACTACATCTCAACCTTGACTAATTTCTTTCTCCTTTGCCTTGCATACATCTTCCGCAGACTTAATAAATTTCTTCGTCAAATCATCAACCTGAAAGCAGAAATCAAATTTGTAGAGTTATATGAAATCTTGTCACTATAATTACTGCATTAAGCATATATGACTTACTTCTTTCTCCAATCTTTTTATGTCATCCTTGGGAAGAGTGGAGTTCAATTTCTTAATAGCATCCATTGCCTGTAAAATCAATATATTTAATCACTGTATAAAAAGTTAAAGTAAACCATGGAAACAATACTGTCAAGAGGACCACCCTTTTTAGTCTGGAAATAGGTAGATAACCCAAAACCTAAGGCCGAAGCCCGAAGCCCTATCCTGTTATTGCATTTTTCATTTTTGAAATATTTTATCTTCTGCTCTAATTAAAAAAAATCATTGTACATAAGTTGGGATAAATAGGTTGGGCTTAAAGGATAAACATACTGAAAATTAGGCACCAAGGGCGTATTCGAAAATTCACCAGAATGCAGAAAACTTTAAGCATTTAACAGCAGTTTAAGTCAATAATGACTAACAACAAATAAACAATGACGAACGAAAAAAGAAAACCATTTAAAATGGCTGGAGAGATTTGGAGAAAGGGAAAACTCTAAATTCTTTCAATAACTACCATTTCCTTAATCCCTTGTTTAAATTACTAAAAGGCAAATCCATCCAAATAAAAGTCAAGAAATTGAAATAGCAAAGCCACACCACACCTTTTGCCGAGCTCTTCTAATGCTTTGCCTAGTATCCTCACAAGATTTAGTCACCAACTTATTCATAGCCTGAAATAAATGTCAAACAAAAGGATGCAGAGGCATGTTATCAAACAAAAAGTGTTAAATATAATGAAGTGTAATTAGCATACCTGCATATGCTCTTTGGTCAACCTGGTCATTTAAGGTTGGAGAAGTAAATTAGTTAATTCACTTTGTAAGGCATGAGTAACGGAATGTACAATAGAGTAAAAGCTTACGGTGGAATGACAGCAATCAATCTTTCACCATCTGTTTTAGGATTTAATCCCAACGGAGATGAAACAATGGCGTTCTCTAATTGTTTAAGTGTCTGCAAAAGTTTGTCATGTTATATGCAAAAATTAGTCATGCCATAATGCCGGTTTACTTAGAACTTTGCAAATAGTAAGCACAGTCCAAAGTGTAAGATAAAGAACCTCTGGATCATAAGGATTAACAGATAAGGTTTTAGGATCTAGAACTGAAACAAGAGCAATCCGATTCAAAGGCATCTTGACCCCACCAGTTTCTACAATAATGTGATCAAGCATTCCTGTATAGACAAGACATGCTCAGCACTAATGTGTTGGGTATTAAGCATTTGCAGACAAATAAAATTACGATAAACATCAATATACCTGGAGATGCTCTTCCTGTTCGTAGTTTGCTTAGTTCAACAGATAATGCAGCCATTGCAGACTCCATCTGTGAGACAGCACTTGCCTTAATAGTAGGGCCAACGTTTAGTGGAACTTCAATTGTACTAACACCTCCTTCGTCCTCTAAAATTTATAAACCAATGATCATTAAAAATCAACCAACGTTACAAAATGAGTATATTAAAGTATGTTAGGTATACTATGCCGGATTTGGATTCCGTGCAGAAACTGTGTTACAAAACTATTGATCTTCGTCGTCGGTGGTGAAAATTATTTAAAGATAATTTGGTGAATGAGTAATATCAACCCGAATGATCTCAGATCAATGGCTGAGATCAATTCATGCATGAAATTACTTGTTTTTTTAAATGCTGGTAATCCTAAATTACTTACTTGACTTTCGAGCTTTGGCAAAGGCTCTGCGACTTTCGATGATAAAATTTGGCATAGTTGGAAGAGTATTGACTCTACTGCCATCATCAGTTGTACAAAGTTTAACAGGGGAATTTTCACAAACACTAAGAGCAGAGGTTGGGAGGCGAAACAAATTGCGGCATGAGAATGCTCGTCTAATAATGTAGCCAGCCATATACTTGTTTGATCCTAATCTTGCCCTGTTGATCAATAATAATAACAGACATGAGTACATGAACCCATGCAAATATTCTGATCCTAAATTATGCACAATTCAATGGTAACAATAACATAAAGTCGGGGACGTCTCAAACAATTTGGAGGCCTTATTCTAATATTAAAAATTGGGCTCCTAATAAAAAGAAGCACAAAATCATAGCTTATATCCCAAAGACTTTAAAGATAGATTAGACATTCATGTTCAACTTGTTGTTTTTGATATTTAAAAACAGTTTTCGAAAATTATGCAACTGAAGAAATTATTGGGTTGAGTCGCGGATCGATTCGCTTTCTTTAAGTCCACACGATAAAACAGCCCAGTTCAACTGTATACCGATTTGCCACTGCACTGTAGAAATCAGGCAAGCAATACACCTTCGATAATGGTATAAATACACCTGTACTGATACAACGATCAATCGATAATGGCACTGAGTGCTATGACCATTCTAAAGATGAAGGGATTGTGGTACTATTGCCACTCTTAAACCATTCTAATATGGTTTCTCTTTATAACCAAAAGAATTAACTTCCAACTTTCATATAAAAAAAATGAGTTCAAATATCAATATCAATAATGAAACAAAAGTATTAAACACGTGCTATATGCTACTAGCTAGACAGTAGACATGAAGCAATATTATAGACTTTATAGTAAAACCAGCACTTCAATTGAACAAAACTACAAGCAACAGCAAGCACAGTTCTAGGAGCATATCCATCAGTGGAATTAAGTGAACGGTATACCCTTGGATTTCTAACTAAAATCCCTAAATTAAATTCTAATAAGATACTTTAATTTACAGAGAAAAATCTTATAATAATCCACTGCAAAGAAAATTTAAACAGAAAATTCCATAGAACTCCAAATTTCTCATACAATAACTTAAAATGGAAGTTGGATGATAGACTTGGTACCATTACCATATATACTCTATAGTTTTCAACATACAGCTTGATTTAATTCTTCTCGACAGGTTAAGAATAATAGTATGGAACAAGAGTACTCTTTTGAAAGACAGAATCCTTACTAACCTTATGAATAGGTCTCAAATGCTCAGGCAAAATACGGCGCTGATTTCTATTTGCTCTGCTATGTATTTTTTTCACAGTTGAGTGGTGGCTTTGCTAATGTGAATAGAGCATAGGTTTTATAGTGTAGTCATCAATTAGGGTATTTTCTCAAAAAAGGCTCAACACTTATATAGTGTTGAAAAGTAAATAATAAATAAATAAATAAAGTTTGTAATCTTACCGATGTGGAACTTAATTTATTTATTTTTTCAAATTACACACTAGTATGTTCTAGTACCCGATGGTGGGACTCTAAATTTTATTTTCAATTCACACATTATTGTGCTCTATGTTCCAACGCAACTTAAACTTTCATACACTAAACTAAGTACTTCCAATCCCTACACCTTATACTATTATAGTGAATCACCTCCCCTGATTGCTACTATCATACATGGTTATTATCACCTTGCACCTAATCATATATTCTTAGTTCACAAAATATACATCATATCCTTACTTATTATTTTTATCTCCCTTCCCCTATATAAACCCCTATTGTTACATTGCTTTTTGCACTTTATATCAATTTAAGGTGACAATAACTTACCTTATATCACTGTTCATCTAACTCTTTCTCTATATTGCCCATATCCCTACTCTATGTGATACCTGTCCAATATCTTACCTTATGATGTTATATGCTGTTGATGCAAATTTAAATTCCTTATCTATAACATTTTTCAAGTCTTTGTTGAGTGAGCTATAAAGCGCGGACACAGACATGGACAACAAACACAACACGGACACGGACACTGAAATGTTGACACTGGTAATAATTTGAAAAAAATGACATAATTCAATATATTTCGGTGTCGTGTCAGTGTCGGACACAGACGCGTGTCCAACATTGGGACACGTCTAATCTTAGGAGTGTATGTGCTTCATAGTGAGTGAGTCACTAGGAAGGATAACAATCATCAACTTACAATAGTATGAACTCTCATCATGTTATATCCAACAACTATTTCATATATATATTTATAAAATAAGCTCAATGCATATGGAAAATATCTCAATAAAAAACCATATTACAACAAATAAACAAATTTCATAACCTATTCCCTTCAAAGTCAATTCATTTCCTTAACCAATATGGGTTAAAAATTCCAAACAACATCATGTTTTAAAAATGTAACAATTCTATACCCAATTTGTCACATGAAACATAGCATCACAAATGTTTTGAAAAAGATAATTAGCAATTAGCAAATTAAATCACAAATTAGAAAAATAACCTTGAATTGAAGAAGGTCACTTAGGCGGCGGATGCGGCGGTGGTGGGCGACTGGGCGGAGGTGGCAGTACAGGGAGAAGAAATACGCTTGCGGAGGTGGCGGTGAAGATCACTTTTGTGAGTTCTTTTTTTGTTGTTGGAAGGGAGTAAATGGGCCTACCTATAATTTAAATTTTGAGGCCCATAAATTGGAGAAGAGGACCTATAATTATCTTTTTTTAATAATAGAACATATAAATTGTTGAAAATCACTTATTTAGATCGAAGAAGATGAAATGATAGGAAAAAATTAAGAGAAATAAAAAATTGAAAGAAAATATGATACACTATAATTTAGTACTCCCTCCGTTTTTTTATAAGTATCTGTTTAGAATAGTAACAACAAATTAAGGAAGTGTATTTTTGCACTTTATCTTCTTATTATACCCTAATTTTAATTCACCAATAAATTCATATTTTTTTGCACACACTTTTTATTTCCAATAATTAAAATATTTTATTATTTAATTAAATAAAAAGTATTAAACTGTGTATAAAATAGTTTAGTAAAGGTAAAATCGAAAAGGAAAAAAAAACACATTAAAATTTTACAAACATGTAAAATCTTTTGATATATTATTGAGATAAAAAATATTATTTATATATTTTTTATTGAATATTGTTAATTTTGACCGATTCCATAAACATATAAAAAAAATTAATTTTTTGTAAAATTTAATATAAATAATATGTATGATATAAACTTTCAAAACATATTTGTCTTTTGTCAATCTTCTTTCGGAGTTTTGGAAATAAATTGCAGCTCCTTTTTTTCCTTATACCCAAACCAAGTCAATTGTCACATTTGAATGGACACCAAAAGCAAAAATCCAAGGCCAAATTAAGAATAAGGTATGGGGTCACACAAGATGCAACTTTTTTTTTTTTTTACCGTGATATTTATACTAAATTTTTATTATTATTTAATAGTGACTCTTTTCTGTAAAATAAATTATGAAATATAAAATCAATTTTATACTATCAACTGAATTTTTTCTACGCACAAAAATTAAAGATTGAATTTTTTTTATCAAATAATATAGTGATCAGATATTCCACCTTAATTTAGTCAAAAAAAAAAAATTTCAAGACCTGCACATAGAGTTTCTAATCACTATTTGAAAGGCTCAAATATAACCAGTCGATAATTGTTAGCAATTTTTTGCTTTTTTATTCCTGCATAATTGTTTATTGCGGTATTCTTGTATATGTTGATGCCAGTTTGCACCATAAGTTTTGTTATTGCATATTCTTGTATGTTTTTAATTTTTTGCGGTTCCTATGACTAA
This sequence comes from Trifolium subterraneum, assembly GCA_951799995.1. Lineage (NCBI taxonomy): Eukaryota > Viridiplantae > Streptophyta > Magnoliopsida > Fabales > Fabaceae > Trifolium > Trifolium subterraneum. Next base: position 51,058,665 of record OX637462.1, on the reverse strand, counting down.
ATTCTTCTATGTTGCGGTTTGTTTATGGCCAGAAGGTAATGACAATTACTATTTTCGTTTGTTTGTTAGTTTTAAAATTATCTTATAAGTATCAGAACCATTTATATTTTGCTATCAAAATTTTGGTTTGTAATGGTTGGTAATGGTAGCCGTTTTGAATGTTTTTTATAAGTATGGTCAGAAGGTGTTGCCTTTAAGGTAATTTTGTGTTAAAAATCATAATTATATATAATTGTATCTAAACAAACTAAAAAATATTTATTTTTTTAAAAAGTAATTTTATTAAAGTAAACAAACATAAATAGCTTCTGATTTTTTATAAAATCTCTAAATTATTTAATATTAAAATAACTTATTTTTTAATCTATAAAATCATAAGCAGAAATCCAAGACAAATTAGGAATAATAAGGTGGGTCTCAAGATTAAGATGTACATGACATTCAACATTTAACGTGAGTCTTCACCTAATTTTCATTTTTTATTATTTTAACGATCACCATCACTTCTTCGTCAAACAACTTATCATTATCTTCCTCTTTTTTTTAAATCATATGACATTCTAAGTCATTTCTTTGACTAACATTTATCTTATATGATGCATATAATAATCTTTCATAACATTAGAACTCTAGAAATTTGGATGCAAACATAGCCAATGATGCAAACATGGAGATCTCGAAGTACTTATCAAAAAGAAAAGGAGCTCTAGAAGACTAGAAATTTGATTTGTTTTAGTATATTTTTAGTCAAAAATTAAGACTTGGGTTTGTTTTTATTGGTGCGTAAGGCCAAATTGCCAATTCATATCTATACTATATTGTTTTAAGATGAGTGTCGCTCTTTAATGTTCAAAATAAATATTATCTTGCGTCCAAAAAAAATATTATTTTGTATACCAAAAAAAAATATTATTTTAATATCAATTACTATTATTTTTTCAATCGCACTTTTCAATTTATACCATATATATTACGAATTTGGATTCTCTTTTATTTTTATCTCTCTTTTCCTCTCTTGTGTTTCTATCTGCCTCTCATTATTTACTTCTTTAATTTTAATTTTTAATTCCTCTCATTTTTACACTGTTTTTTTAATTTATTTTTTTCATACCATTCGTGAAGAGTGATTTCATGAAATAACTTAAAATTTAGTTTTGTTATATAAAATTAATTACATTCCTAAACTGTTAAAATTACTTAAAAAATAGATGCAGATATCATAAGAACAAAAAAAACTTATTCAACTCATATAAATAAATTGAATACTTAGCGTCTGTTTGGTTACGCGTTTAAAAAGCCAAAACGCGAGTTTGCTGCACAAAACATGTTTTTTCTGTTTTTTGGGTTGTTTGGATAAAATTCAAACGTGAGTCTCTGGAACGTGAATTTATACTCAAACGCGAGTTTACGTGAAGCTACGAATCCTAGCTTCTGGAAATCGCGTCTTCACCGCAGGTTCTACGTCACCGTTAATTTGTCAATTTTGTCTCTTTTGCCCTTGACTCCATCGTTAATAGAAAGGAAGAGAATAAGAGGTTGTTCAACCAAAACCAATAGATTTATTTACTGAGAAGGAAGAAACGACAAGGCAGAAGTGCTTACGGCAAAGCGGCGATGTTGTATCTTGTCTCCTGCGTTTTTATTTTGAACAGTAAATGTCCCTAGGTTAGAGATGAAGAGACATTGGACCGTTATTTTGTTTTTTAAAGGAGATTGAGCTTTTTGTTACTATTAAAGTATCCATTTGTATTGTTTAGCAACCGTAAATGTATTCACTAGAAGCCTCTCAACAGTAAACTATAAAAGTATCATTTTTTCTTTTTTTCTTTTATTTTTTTTATAATAAAAGGAAAAGTATCATACTATTTTGTTACAATAAATAGGCCATATTTTAATATAATTATTATCACATAATTGAATATTTGTTTAGCAATCTATTATTTTTTTTATTAAATTTAAATAATTATCTATAATACAAATAAAATGTATTGTTTTAAATATAAGTAAAACCCATTTTGGTAATTGCACATCCAAAAGTAATTATTATTCAAACTATCCAAACAATATGAGTTTATGAAAATCATTTTTACACGAATGTATCCAAACATAAATCAATTATGTTCAACTCACTTTTAACCAAAATCAATTCTCTCAAACTCAATTCTGTCAAACTCAATTCTCTTCGCCGCCAAACCAAACACACACTTAGTATTGGAAACAATCAAACAGGCTATTGAGTCAACAAAATACATGAACATCCTTTGTCATAAACAAAAACAAAAATGAATATATACATATTGCAATATGCATGCATGATGCATCACCAACAAAAAATATCATATAGGTTATTGTGTTACTTAATATATAACCGCCAAAGTTCATGATCATGATCATGATACAGTCGTACATGGCTGCGCACGTGCCAGAATTTATTCATTGAAAGCCAAGCAACCTTTATTTTAAGCGGTGTCACAAATTATTATGTTATGCAACATATTGTGGAAAAATGATTTTTCTACTGTTATTACAGGACACGGTAATTAATAACAGCCGTTCAATTGAACTTTAACGGTCGAAATTGTTTTTGCTAAAAAACACAGTTTTTAATATAAACCGTTTGATTTAAGATCAACAGTTACGATTGAAAATTGTATGTAACTACGTACGGATAAAATCTACAACAATGAGTCCTAATATTGTGCTAGCTTACTTACGGGTCACATACTCAATTTCCCATTTTTCTATAGTTTAATATTTCTCCTACTATTTTCCATATTTTTTCCTTAGTCAATTACCTCCTTTATTAACCATCTATTTTTTCAAGCCATAGTCACTTTCTATGAAGCACACACATTTGACCAAAATCACTCATTCAACCTTATATATATAAAGGCTATGCAACTTGATCATTTTATATCTTATCCACTATTACATGATGATGAAGAACAAAAGGATAAGCAAAAGGGACAAAAAAGATATCAAAGTTACATATATTTCAAGTCCAGTGAAGGTGAAGACTAATGCTTCAAATTTTAGAGCACTTGTGCAAGAGTTAACTGGTCAAGATTCTAATGTTGCTGAAATTACTACTATGCCCTTGGAAGAAAAAGATTGTGTTCATCATGAAAGAGTGATGAACAAGGGTGCTTCAACTCATCAACAATGGAAGGTTGATGATCATTTGTCTCATCAAGAAGATACCTTTTTGAAGGCTGATTATAGTGAGTTTCTTTCAAGACAATCCTTTGTGGAGCCGTTAAGTGAACATCTTCAATATGATTTGTTGAGCTTTGATATGTCCTAGGCAAAAATTTATATAACTTTAGCATTATTTATTTTTATTTTTATTTGTTTTGGGGGGGAGGGGGTGTAAAATCATAGTACTTCTATTATTTCTATATATTATATGAAGTTATATATTTGATTTATATGTTTTTAAGTAGTTCTTACACCTCCTAATTCACTATTAATTATTGAAATATAGCTCTGTATTTAGATTTTATTTATTGAATGTATATTTGAGTTATTTAAAAACTGTTGATTCCATAATTAAATTTGAGCTTTTTTTAATAATAAATTTGAGCTATTTATTTGATCTTAATAACTTGATGGATAATTTTTGTATGGTAAAATTCTTATCAATATTGAGAAAAAATGTCATCAGAACATGTTTTCTCTTCTTTTATCCCAGAGACCATATATTTTGCCTCTTCTAGGGATTTTGACCTGCTTCATTTATTCCGTGTATTTTACTTAGAAAAAGGGAGGAAAATATGGATGAGATAAAAATTGATAAAGAGTATGTTGTTGGTGATGTGTGTTTCTAGTTTGGTTCTGAATCTGATGACTCAGATTGGTCTATTGGGTGGTTAGAACCTTTTTGATTCTGATTTTTAAAGCAATGATAGTGATGATGAGGATGATTCTGGTAATGATAGTTTTGTTGTTTTGATTCCTTGTTATTAACCTGATTGCAAGGAGGTTGAACACTCAAAAAATGTGCTTTTGAATGTTCAAAATAGACGGAGTAAACGGAGCAGGGGCAATTTGATTGACGTTTTACAATTTCATGGGGTATTTGCCTATTTCCAAATTTAAGGGGGGTATTTGACGAATTTTGAAATTTCAGGGGTATTTGACATTTCACTCTTTTGAAGGAGTTGGAATCCTCTCAATTTCTTCAAAAAAATGGCAAATGCAATTACTATAGTTTTGATGTAAATCAAGAATATAAATGCACGTCTTTTGAGAATAATTTATATTATTTGAATATTTATACATTTAAACTTTAATACTTGCATTTATCATTTCTTTTAAGAAATTGAGATGATTTCTACTCATTTTGAAGACATTAAAGATATTTTTAATGAAGTTATTGATCCCATTGAGTATAGTAAATTATTCAGTGTTGGTTTGTTTAATTGACTTGATATTATTCAGGGTTAGACAACTTACAAAAAAAATAGCATAGAGGGTCTTCATATTAATGTGTCTTGGAGCTCTCTTCCTCAAGGTTGTTTCAAGATTATTGTATATAGTTCTCATTTCCACAATTCTAATAAAGTGGTGGCCTTATCAAGTCTAATGAAATCTTCTTAAAAGGTTTCTACTCGAAATTGGAATCTTGTCAAGCTCTTTTGGTTGAATTATGGACCTTACATTTGGATGTTAAATTAACTATGAGTTTTTCTCTTCTTTTAGTAATCTTTAAAATGAATTCCAAAGGTTTGTAAAAAAAAATGAATTCCAAATTTGTCCTTGAAATGGTGAAACAAGGTTCTACATGCCTTCTTCAATCTTTTAAAGCTCCCTCATTGAAGAGTGTTTGTGACACACCATTCTTCAATCTTTTAAAGCTCCCTCTAAATTGTTCACATATGCAATTTTGTTAGCTATATATGTGACAATATAAACAAAAATTTAATTTGTCTACAAGGACCAACTAGTTGCAGCCTTAGTAATATAAGAGATCATCTTCAAACTTTTTAACATAGAGGACCAAATTAAAACATAAAATAAATGTAAGCTGTGAAACATGAATTAAGCTTATTAATTTGTTATGTTTGTTTTAGAATTAGTTTTGCAAATATTTATATAAAAATTATAATTAAATTCATGTGTAATTTGTAAAAATGATACACTTAAATAAATATGTTTAATTACATTTCGGATCCCCTATATTTTCTCACTCACGAAATTGACCTCCTATTTTAAAATCACTCGGTTTTGGTCTCTCCATCAGATTTTTATACTTAAAACTGATGATTTAATATATTTTAAATAATATGGCATACAATATGATAATGTAGATTCATTTAGGTGGATTAATTATTTACATTTTATCAATTAAATTATAAAAATGAACAATTATTTGAAATTTAAACCGAAATTTTTAATGACTTTCTTGTAATTTCATAACCTCTAATTATTGAATATAATTTTAAGTACAAAAATTTGATGAAAAACAAAAAATGAGTAATTTTAGAGAAACCAATTTCATAAGCGTGTAAAAATAAGAAGAATAAAATTGTCAAAAAAACAAATAAGAAGAATAAAATTGTAATTTAGTCAAATAAATATCAATCATTCATGAAAATAGATGATGTGTATGATAAACACTTCACTTAAATAAATATCAATGGGTATTCGTGAGCTCAACTCAGTTGGTAGGGACATCTCATTATATATGTAGAGTCGGAGTTCGAACCTAGAATATTTTATTTATTCACCTTTAAGTGGAATTTTTAACCGCTGGACTGTCTGACAAAAAAATTAAATATCAACCGTTCATGAAAGTAGATGATTTATAAGCAATTTTGTTAGGAAAATGCTAATTAAACTTTTAGAAATATAAAAAACACTATTTTCAATATAAAAATTTCTTATTTTGGTATCATTAACTAGTGTCCCAGAGGCACTTGTTAACATGACCAAATTTTTTTATAGATATTTATAAGCAATTTCAGCACACACAATTAAAATTAATTGTATATATTTATTAGTAATAAATTTTATCATATAATTGATATTTATAAAAACGTAGATACAAAAATCTACATCAAAATTGTTTTCGTGAACTTAATTTATTTGATAAAGACATTCCATATACTCCATTTATTCATTTTAATGTGAAATTTCTAGTAGTAATAAGCATAAAACTAGAGGAAGAAAAAAAATCTACAATGAAATCCAAAATTCTTAACTTTTTGATTATTCAAAACGTTGATAAAGAAAAACAAAGGTGACCAATATAGGTCGCGCACTGAAAGTAAGCTAGCTGGCTGTAAAAAGACATCGTGTGTTGTGCTGTACGTTTGTTACTGTGTGTGTCTGTCAGTGTATCTTCTCATCTCTGATTCTCTGACATACTACAGCTGCAAGCCTGCAAACAAACATTTCCAAAATAAAAACTCCTAAAAACAAACACAAATAACTAAGATATTCATTTCCTTAAAAAAAAAAAAAAACTTAAGATGTACTTATGAATAAAAAAAATAAGAGTATTAAACAGTGTCTTTAAGATATTAATTAATAAAAAAAATAAGGGTATTAAACAGTGTCTTTAAGATATTAATAAATAAATAAAG